>CM050163.1:453002742-453340242 GCA_027410445.1 Discoglossus pictus
CAAGATTTATTAGCGGGAAACTATTACTTTATTTTAAGTTATATTACAGATTCCATGTATTGATTACTGCTAATATGTTGAACATTATCAATGTAAATGTTTAATAGTCAACAAGTTTTAAGTAGACTGTAAACTCTTTAAGGCAAGATTATTGTTTTTTTTTTATAAATTGTTATTCCTGCAAATTGTTGACCCCTGTACATTTGTAAAATAAAAATATTAACAGTTAATAAAACATAATACAACATATACACTGTTTTACACATCTCAGCTACAGGTATTGGGATTTAATAATGGCAATTTAATATGAAGAATACTGAATTAACTTTTATAAATAATAGCAGCCCTGAGCCGTGCATCGATCACTGTATGAAACAACACAACATATATCAGATGATAATATGATAAGATGAGTAGATTTAGTCACTCTGGTACCTTGTTCTAGTCGATTGAAAACTTGGTCCATTCCCTGGTGCCTGTTATTTCCAAGATACTCCAAGTTTCATTCTGGCAAATCCATGTACCACAAAGCAAATAGAGGACAAATAACTGCCCGACATTTTGGGCGATGTGTCCTCAGAGCAATAAAATGGGAGTAACTTTTGTCTGGGCTGGATCCTGAATGTTAGATGTCATGAGCTGGTGTTGCTGCATGTTCTGGAAGGCAGCGCCTGATTTCCATTCTACCTCAGCAGCCCTTCACTTCAATGTATTGCAGAGATGAGAAGCATTCGTGCAGCCTGTCTGAAATCCTCTTCAATAGGACATTGAAATGCACAGGCTGTACCGGGTATTCCCATACCATACACAGCCATGCGTTCACTAACGTATCTTCCCTTCTTTATTGATTACTGTCAGTAATCAGCTTTTCTCATTCCAATTAGCACCCTTTTTCCAGCCAGACCTCTTGTTGATCCCTATTTGTGTCCTTCAGGCTTGTCCACTAACATATAATTGAAAAACATGTAAGGCAAGTCACTTTCTCTCTGCTGCCTAACACGCTATCAAATTAGATTGAAAGAACTTCAGCTGAGGAATTGATCGCGTCTGTACAATACTCCTTCGCTCTCTGACTCTGATATATAAAACTGCTTTTAAAAGTGCACATACTTGGTAATGATTTTATATCATTTAAAATTACACTGTAAATATTTTTGTTTCTTTGCAGTCACCTACACATAGTATTTACAACTTGACCCATGCATGATCCATTAGGCTTAAATTAGTAAATAATGGATACAACGAGTGGAAGAAAACAACGGGCCACAGCTTTATTTAAATAACCAGTTAAAAATACCATAAATACTATATTCATATATACATCAAAACAAGGGGGAGGAGCCCGGCCACAGACAGTACACTAAGCACGCCCTGTGAGGTAGGGCCACGCCCCTTTAGGCCAGTGGGCCGGTCAACTTGTCTCCCGCCAGCCTTAAATACAAATTGATATGTAGAACAAACGCAATTCTCCAAACCACTTTCTTATAACTTACTATCTTTCCTTTTTTTTGTTTTTATAACATGTTCATAAAATGAACAACCAGTTAACACAAGTCCAAAAACAGGGAGGGTGGGGTTCCTGAGGAGGACCGTGCCTAAGTGCCATTAGTGCGCGAATACCGGACGGAAGTACGGTCCCCTCGACGAGACGTCATTACGCTGACGCCTGCAGCTTCCGCTGGGTCACGTGACGCTCCTGCTGACCCAGGGAGCCTGCGCAGCCTACGCGTCGGCAAGATGGGTCATTGAATTAATGAAGAAATCCTTGCAAAACCTCAATAACTTACTTCTACAGATGCATTACATTGTCCCCAACTGCCTCCTCCTTAAAGGGCCAGTTAATTCAGTACAACTTGGAGCATGCCACTGTAAAGTACTCCTAAAAACATGTTGAAATAATTTTAAAAAAAATTAAATAATTGCCTTTTTCACAGAAAAAATCATAATTTAAGTGTCTCTTTACATGAGACACTGGCAGTGGCCCCAGACAGTCACAGCAACAGCTCCGTGCAGAGAGCATAAGCAGAAAGAGGGTTGACCCTTCCCAAATTCATCTGGGCAGAGAAATGACTGCTGAAAACTCCTAAATATGTTACTTGTGGGTTAACCGATGGCTGATTTCTTTCCTGAATGCAGAGAAAAAACATAAATCTTTTGTTCATGGAGCTTGCACTGGCTGGTGTCGGCATGTGCTGTTAATCATGGAACAGTGAGCAATGTGTTTGTAAACAGACCTAAGACTGCAGATCTTTTGCTTTTATTATTGTAATAAAAAAAGCAATAGATCATTTTAACATAGAATTGTGTGCTCTTTCACACCATAAAAACAGCACTTATAATGAGGTAAATGGCCCTTTAAGCAATTAATTTTTTGCACCTGTAATCAAATGATCTGCTAGTCAGCCAATCAAGGCAACAAGGGGAAACATCATAGGATATTTGTTTCCCATGATACCACTGTATTTTTCCATCAGGGAAAATTATCCCACCTGTGATTAGGGAGACAGAGATCAGTTGCTGCAAGAATAGAAAGAGAGGACCCATGATATAGTGTAAATTAACTAAAAAGTAAGTTATAAAGCTTTTGCAAGCATTTTACTCTAGAACAGTGGTTCCCAAACCTCTCCTCAAGACCCACCAGACAGGCCATGATTTAGGTGAAACACTATGTGAACAAAGGTGAGGCAATTAGTATTCCACAGGCGGTGGAGCCTCAGATTGCTTCACCTAAATCTTGGCCTGTCTGGTGGGTCCTGAGGAAAGGTTTGGGAACAATCTTCCTATTTTAAAATATTATCTTTATATCATTGTAAAGAAAAAATGTTATTCCAGTGTTGCTTTAAAAAATTATATTCTCCCTTTTTGACTTTAGTATTTGTGTCACTGTTTTTCTTGTATGATCTGCTTCAAGTAAAAGTAAAAGAAAATATGGTTATTTATCCTTGACCTAAAACGCAATGAATCAATAAAGAATAAGGTGACATATTCTATACTTAGTACAGTATCACTACCAGTGTGCAGTAATTTATCATGCTTTGCATGGCCATACAAGGTAAAGGATTCAGCTTCAAACTATGAATGGGAGACGGATAAAGATGCATAGCATGCAGCACTATACACATAATTATGCTTCAGTCAACTGTATTAAAACACTCTGATTTTATTTTGATTGATTCACTATGGAGGAATTAGTGAATTAGCTGCTAGGCTCTCAAGCAGCATAATCATTAGATTTTGAATTTGTTTTACTGTTTAATAAAGTAGCGATTTATAATAAAAAAAACAATAGAAAAATGTTTTACTTATGTGTGCTGTGTACATTTTAAGTGTACAATATTATCTCCCTGTTTTTATATCTCTAAACGTTCCTACAACTATTTTTTTCAAAGGAACCTAACATTTCACCCTTAAAGACCCTCTGCAACAAAAATGTTTTTCTCTTTTTTCGAATCAGTGCATAATTAAGCAGGAAAGAAGTCACACATTTAGTTTTTAATTATAAAAAATAAATTGTGATGCCTCAGCAGTACCTTGGAGAGATCCATGATACATTGGTGGAGGTTGTGTGTGTGTGTGTGTGTGTGTGAGATGGGTGTTTACATTTCTAGAGAGCTGTAATTGCAGTGAATGATGCAAGGGGTCTGCTTCTGGGCCAGTGAGAGATAATGGGATTTGTGTCTGTGTTCAATGTTTTCCAGTTATATTTACAATGACTCTCTGTTCCCTGATTCCCCACCTATCTCTTCACTGATAGCCAAAAACACACACTCTCATAATTAATCTCTGAAGATGTGGTGTAACAAGCACAAAATGTATTCCTGTACTTATAAATAAAGTCTTCAAAAATAAAAATGTTCCAAAAAATGCACACATGCTAATATTGTTAGTTTGGTACATACTTGACAAACAAGTGTCTTTTTTCTTGAATTGCTGCGGTCCTTTAATACCTACAATCTTTATACCCTTTGAACTGTCTTATTGGCTCATACGCAAAGACACACAATAACATCTTGATCGATATGCAGCTTGATGAGTGGACCATTGTTCCTCATGCATCTCCATTACCCTCTTGTCTCAATTGCCCATCTGGAGAAAGGCCTTTAAGTATTACACATTCCATGACATTGGTTTAAATCCAAAATATGCACTGCCCTTTATTTTACCTGTAGATGTGTACAGCCATGGCTAGATTACCCATTAGGCCAAGTCGGCAGCTGCCTAAGTATGCTTCCCTGTGAGCTGCACCACTTTAAAAAAAAAAATGGTTCCTGGCTTAAAAAATTAAATGCTGCGGTTCATAGACTGGCTTCTAGAGGTAACAACCGAGGACAAGAAGGAACTTACAGGAAAGGAACTCACAGGGGCTCCTCCACTTCACTGCCAAGGTGCTACAAAAAGGTACCTCCAAATTGACTGACCTTTAAAGGACAGTCCCACAGTTAAGGACAGACCCCTGTTTACCAGCCCTGATCATGTCCCACTTTTACTAATTGATCCTGTTGGTTTTTTTAGTGTCTATAAGACGGAAGCTTGGAGTGTCCGTTCTGCAGAATATAATTCTGTATGGCACAGTGTGCACATATTAAGTCCACATAGCTCTAACTTAATTTACACATAGTACAAAATGACTAACACGTATAAATTATCAAAAATATATGTTTCTCTTTTTTCATTTGAAATGCTGAGAAAGTTCAGTAAAAGGTTATTCATCTTTGGAGTATTATAGATGATTATAACAGATTTTATTTATTGCTCAGGACTAAATAATACACTACACTCCAGTTATATATCGTTGTTTATTTCTATTTTATGTATTTTATTATATGGGCTTTATTCACCAAATTTCATGGTATTCTATGAGTCTTATTTACTTTAGTGAATATGCTTCCTAGCACAACAAAGAAAGTCTTCCATTTCTTAAGTCACTATACTTAGCTAAAACCTGAACAGTTGGCTCAACAGGAATTGTACAAACACCTAATTACTGAAACATATCAATTTAGTAAATGACCTTGTCCAATTCAGAGATTGGGATTACTTGTTCTAGCCATTGTCTAAGAAATCTTGTTAGTGTAAGTAGTTAATTCTGTCTTATTTTATCTTTTGAAGTCTCTTTTACTGGGGTAGTTCCTGAAGTGCCAAACACAGACCAGGATTTCCCTCATGCACTCAGGTGAGTTTATCAGAATGACTGAGGTAGTGTCTGAACAACGGTTGCAGAGCAGGAAACCTGTAGTCCTGGCCTGTGTTAAGCACTCAAGGAACAATGTTGCTTAGCCCTGTCCATTTAGAACAATTTTTTTATTAATTTTATTGTTTATTTGTAACGCGCCAAAATATTCCTTAGCGATATACATTATTAGGTTATAATGAAGGTAAGAAAACAATAGCAGTATTCACACATTGCAAAGGATGGAGGGCCCTGTCTTTGAGCTTAGAATCCAGTGTCCATAGTTCTTTTGTCAAAGCACCATGCAAGATTGAAAACTCGCAAACTTACAATCTTTTATCACTCAGGTTATTCATACATAAAAATAATTTTGACATGTGGTTAGAAATCTTATCTGGACCCATTGGCTTCACCCATTCCTCTGTTAGGAACACATGGAAAGATGAGCATAGTATAAATAACCCTTCAGCAGTGCTTTAAGACTAGTATTAGTCATTCTGTGATTTCACAGTTCAATAACATGTCACAGACTACAGCCCATGTCAGCTAAGCAGTATAATGCCATAATGCTGCCTGTACCATGAGATTTCACTCCACTGCGTGTCCCAGCCCTGGAAGACATGTTATGGTACATTGCTGCTTAGTAAATATAGTTCTAAATGGCACTTGCACTTTATAGGTATTACTAATCACTGTGAGAACATCAGAACAACTCTATGCTGAATTCAGCAGTCTCAGGCTGTCAGAGGTTATATTTCAGAAATAAGAAGCAGTGGTGCATTAAGTTTCACAGAACGCTGTACAATCATTTCAGAGTATAAAATAATACAGGATCTATCAAACAAGTCATTCAGCCGCTCACCCCGGGTAAGGTAACACAGCATCATAATAAAGAGCCCACCTGGATACTGTGACCGTTCATTGGACATTAACAATAGTCCGAGGCATATGTGCTTTCAATAAACTTGTATGGAAGCAGTTCATCTTACAATAAAACAAAAGCAAGAAAAAAAATTGGAGCATACTACTAAGGTTTTATAAGTCTCATTACATATTAAAGGATTCCATGATTACCAAAAGCAATGGAAGATTTTTATTAAGCTAATGCTGTCTAATGGAAAGGGTGATAATATCAGGTGTGTGGCTGTTCTTTTGTTATTCACATTCCAAAACATAAAATATGCAGTAAAGAAATTCAAGAATTGCAGGGGTAATATTAAATCTATACCCAACAAAAAATGTTTCAATAAATAAAATGGGCAATCTAGATGGGCCTATGAGTTTGTATACACTGACATTTAGCAAGAGTTATGATGTAGATAACTGGCAGGCACCCTTTTATACCTGAGGAGCCTCTTATGCTGCCCCACCCCATCCTTAAACATGCCTCACAGTGCTTTAGTTAACCTTTTTATTTCACAAACAGTAAAGTGGTACATTTGCTGTAGGGAAAGAGGTAGAGGTCAATTAATTATTAACAGAAGTATAGATAATGAAGAGACATATTGTGTATTGTTTGTTTATTCTAGAGTGATATGATATATTCCGTATTGCTGAAGAACAATATGCTCTCCTACTCCAGAGAACAGGCTCGGGCTGCATGAGAAGAGTCTGAACCCCATTTGGCTCTGAGGCCACCTGCTCCCACCTATTGTAGATAAACAAGTCAAGGAAAATTAGGCTGTTTAATGTTTTTAATTAAGTTTATTGGAGTTCTTGATGCAGCCGGCAGATATGGCAATAAAGAATATGTGTTAGATAAAATATATGATTTAACGGGTATCAAAGCAGCCTATAATGGGTATCCAACCTAGAAGTACAAAACTAAAATGAAGAAATTGCATGATACTGAAATCTGCCTACACATAAACCGAACACCACAGAATAAGACTCGCCCCTTTTTCAAACTCAGCTCTTCAAACATCTCTGCTCCAAAAGTGTGCAATTTCATTATAATGCAGATGTAAGCACACAGGCACAAGCGGCGCAAAGGATCGCTATGGATACATTCTGTATTATATCAGCATACTCAAACATGGGGAGGGTCACTTCCCTTCATTAGTTTACATGATCAATGCATGTGTGCAGAGCTCTGATACCTTATTATATGTTTTGGGTTCTTCTTAGATGGGCATATTGGATAGAACTGCAACATCTGTGCTACACCAGCTGGAGGGACTGGCTATTTGTTTTGTGGAGCCTAAAGCTAGTAACACCAAAAAAACTGGGGTGAAGTCTTTATCAATCTCCATCAGAACTTCATCAGCTGTTCTGATGAGATGATGTAGTTTCAAAATTCCAAAGACTCCTCTCTAAAATATTGTGAGACTCTTAAGAAACTGAATTAAGAAGCATTTGAGGTTTCAAAGGCCCTGAAATACAACTATATATATTTTTTTAATTTGCTCTCCAAGATGAATATAACATAGTTTGCAGTTAGTGGGGTGCCCTTACATAGATAAATGTTAAGTCATGTTGGAGGTGCATATAAATGTACATATCCTGTGTTAATATCCAAAAAAGATAAATATCTACATGTTACAAATGGGTCATATCTATGGAGCATCGCTGAAGGCTACAATGGCTAGTAAATTATGGAGTGTTGGATGACGGGGTGCTGTACAAAACTTGTTTGTGGAAAATTCAGATTTGTAAATAGTCACTTATTGTATTTCAAGATGCTGTTGAATTCTTGTAATTTTATCAATCTATTTGTAAACGTGTGTTCACAAATATAAAGAAAAATGAACCAAAATGTTCTTACAGTAAATCTATTGTATCCTTTAGATATATCGATTTAATTGGTTTGGCTATGGTCAATAAGACAATAGATTAAAATCAAAATGAAAAAGATATGTGATTCAAAGATATAACACCTTTCATTAAGCTTAGTTAAAATGTAAGCATATTTTAATGAAATATTAATCATTTAGGAGAAATAGCTAATCAAACTTGGCATATCTAAGGACATGTTGAACTAAATATGTAATATTTTTAGTATGTATAAAGCATAATGCTACAATTACTATATTTTTCCTTGAGCAATTGCATTTGGCATTTAGTATTATTATATAGTCATGAAGGAGCCATGAGTGATTCTACACGTAAGCATGCATGCGAAACATGACAGGTCTGATTCATATGACAGTAACATGTGCAATGGCTATAAATGTCATGACAAGCTTTTAGTGCAAAGGTTAAATATTTACAGACATACAAAGAACTCTGTGCTTATTATGATACTTTGACTGCACACTTGATTATAAAAAGGAATAAATCAATA
This sequence comes from Discoglossus pictus, assembly GCA_027410445.1. Lineage (NCBI taxonomy): Eukaryota > Metazoa > Chordata > Amphibia > Anura > Alytidae > Discoglossus > Discoglossus pictus. The sequence goes on from CM050163.1 coordinate 453,011,196, forward strand.
TGCTTTTTCTCTCCAGTAAAATCTAGGAATAGAAAGAGATCCAAGCGTTCAATTCAACCTTCACATTAAATATCCTGACTTGTAAATGCTGCACTATCTGCTGGAAAGACAACCTTGATCTATTTTATTAACTAAAAAAAATCATTGACCTCTACTTTATACCGTGTCTTTTTTCTTTTTCTTTTTTTTTTTTATGTGATACAGTATTTGAACTCAGTCAATCCATGGAAACACAGTGAGGTAGGCTGTCTAAAGAAAATGTTCTGAAATAATGCATGCCTCTGTTTAAAAATCTGTTTAATCTACCACTTCAATGACCCTAATTATCAAATAGCAATGATCAATATATAAAAATATTTTAGTTTACTGGGATAAAAAATGGAATAAGTGAAAAAGCTTGCACTGAAAATAACTGATTTAGTCATATTTCTCTTGGAGTTCCTCCTGTCTTTTACAAACTTATCTTGCCTCCTAACACAACTCTTCTGATCCAGTCCATGGACCAGCAGGTAATCTCAAACTTTAAGAAATTGTATACCAAGGCCCACTTCCAGAGGTGCTTTGGGATGACTTTGGATACTGAGTTGACACTAAGAGAGTTTTGAAAGGGCCATTTCAATATCCTCCACTGTGTCACTCTAATTGATAAGGCCTGGCGTGCAGTCTCTAACAAGACAATGAACTGTGGCGAAATTGTGGCCAGAAGCTGTAGCTCAGAGGAACTTGGAGGCTGAACCTAGTCAATAGTAGAAGACATTGTGTGTCTGGGCAAGTCCATGGGCCTGGAGGTGAGTAATGAAGACATTGAAGAGTACGCAGAGGAGCACTCCCCTTCCAAGCAATAACCTCTCTCCTCCTTTTCCTCCTCTACATTGCCACCATCCCACTGGGCCCTCAATTGCTCTCAGTACAGTTAAAGTGAAGTTAAATTGTTATTTGATCTAATTATTGTTTTTTATTTATGTCTGTTTAGTTTTAAGGTTTTGAAAATTCTGCAGCTTGGAATGGATTATTTCAATTTACACTGATCACAATGGGAAATGCTACCGTGGAACTCAACCTTTTTAAAACTCAACCTGCCGTCCGGAACGGATTAAAGTTGAGTTCTAAGGTACCACTGTACTGCACTACTTCTGCTACCAACAGTTTGTAAAAGATGGTTACAGCCTAAAGATTATGGGGGAAATGGCTAGTTTCAATAAATTGAAAATCTATATATACTGATTACAGATATTTATGCTGCACACAACAAGTAAAATCCTATCGTGATTTAAGATCCATTGGTTGTATTTATAAAGATTTTTGGAGCTTTGCAGTATCAATATTGTGTAGTAAATCTATTTTGGATCAATTATCCATTATAATAGTACTAGCAACTTGCCCGTCAATAAATAACGGTCAATAAAATTTGAAGCCATGGTAATGCTGTTTGGCACACAATGTTAAGCTTTTTATACTGTAAGGACCTTCAGCGCTCTCCTCGCGTGGCTCTCCTCGCTTGTCCTTTGGCTCCTCTTTCTATTTTTTTAAATAGTAATTAATGAATGAATTGAATAATAAATTAATATAGTTTACCGTTTTGTAATGAATGTATGTAACAATCAATAGCCTGAAGAGGTAACAATCTCTTTTTATTGTCCTGCAGCATATAATATCCAGTGGGACTGTTGCTGGGCTGAGGAGATAGTTTTATGAATGTCCCAACTGTGCATTCGAAATTGGCTGCGTGCGCAAGGGCAAACCATTGGTTTATTTGTGTAAATCGCTACTTTAGATGCGTAATGTTGTTAGTGGCAGTAAGGATTGTAAAATAGCGTCGTTTGTCCCGCATCTCGTAAAAAATTTTTTCTAAGTCCCGCGTCTCGGATTTAGTTTTTCGAAGTCCTGCGTTGGTTAAGTGCTTGCAGCCTAACGCGATGCTGCATTTCCTAAGTGTTTGGAGGCTTGCAAGTGATGAGAGCCTTCGGCAAGTAAGCTAGTCCCTGAAACTTGCTGCTTAGACAGAACAAACTGAAAATGTGAGGACACAGAGTGAGACAGAGTGAGAGAGAGAAGGAGAGAGTGAGAGGAGAGGTAGAGAGAGTGAGAAGGCGAGGTAGAGAGAGTGAGAAGGAGAGGTAGAGTGAGTGAGGAGAGGTAGAGAGAGTGAGGAGAGGTAGAGTGAGTGAGGAGAGGTAGAGAGAGTGAGAAGGAGAGATAGAGAGAGTGAGAAGGAGGGTAGAGAGAGTGAGAAGGAGAGGTAGAGAGAGAGTGAGAAGGAGGGTAGAGAGAGTGAGAAGGAGAGGTAGAGAGAGAGTGAGAAGGAGAGGTAGAGAGAGAGAGGGAGGTAGAGAGAGAGAAGGAGAGAGAGAGAGAGAGAGAGAGAAGGAGGGAGAGAAAAACCGACAGAGAAAGGAGGGAGAGACTCAGAAGGGGAGTGAGAGAGTGAGAAGGAGAGAGAAAGAGGGTGCACAGAGAGAGAGAGAGTGAGCACAGAGACAAAGTACACAAAATAATGACGGGCAATTGACTAGTTTTATACAAAACCAGTTATGTCTGTAAGCTTTGTTTCTATAATATGTGCAACAGCAGTGTCCTAAAGTTAATTCTTTGGACACGGTTTTATTTTGAAAAATGCTTTTTAATGCAAAGTTACTTTTAATAGGAATTTTAGTGAGCGTCCTCAACTTAGCATGTTCCACCAAGCTGTGCAGATGGTGAACTCCCTTGGATGTGAGGAGTGTATTGGAGGGAAGCAGAATCTCTCACCGGATGGGAAATCCAGAATTAGTATGGCCTTTCAGTTGTGACTTGCTCTGCATTGTTCTTTTAAAGATTATTTAGTCCTAAGGACTAGCAGACTATGAAGTTTATTTTTAAGGTTCTTTTCAGATGCATTCCTTTAGTGTATCAAAGTAGGGTTGCGTCTGGGTGCATTGTATATAGTGGCAAAATCTCCTTGGTATACTTAAAGATAACCAGCCCAATCTTCAGTAACTCTAATAACGGTTACAAGAAGTTCTTGAAATGTTGTTTATATTGTCCCTTTTTACTGGAAAAAATGCAAATATTGTTTCAAAGTAGTTAAGGAACTCTTGTATTCTACTTTCCTTTGGCTCCACAAAGCTTATTAAACATTTGAAAATAAAGGTTACCATTACTGACGTGTTCCATGGAGTGAACACTACGCTACTTTTAAGCCATGACACTTTTCTTCCTCCTATCCCTTTCACTGCTCCCTTTTTCCACCCAAACATTTCCAAAATGTCATTTGTCATTATTCCATTTTCTTGTAATACCTACCTTTATCTTTTAAACTAAAATAAACAGTTAAAATGTTTTCAAAGTATGTGAATTCCATTGTTAAAAGTTAAACAGGATGGTCATTGTTAAAAACCCAAAATGGTGTCTAAGAACCCCAGATCAGAAAGAATTCCTGGTTTTGTTTGAGTGACCCCAGGTCAGGTCTTGTACTTAACTGATGAATTAGGAGGTACAATAGCAGGTATTCTGCATGCCTTGTATAGGCATGGTCTATATTTCCAGTCATTGACTGGGAGAGTGTCAATTCCGAAGACACATTCAGTAGTGAGATAAAACCATTCATTGAGTTATATTTTTTGGGGGTCTTTATGGACCATTTTATATCAGTTTTCATTTCTTAAAGGGACAGTCTTCTCAGAACAAAATTACTTTGAAATATATACACTGATACACAGTTTACAATGTTTTTTCCACATACATTTTTTTTAGATTGACATAAAAACATTACATTTATTGACATGCATCCTGAGTCATAGTGTCCCATATACATAACTCATCTGGACCAGCTTGACTTCATTTTCACAAATACATTTTGAACCGTTTTTTTTTGTAAAAAAAAATTATTGATTAGTCTTGCCCTATTGTATGACATCTACAGTGGTCCTTTACTTATAGTTGAAGTATTAATGAATAGCTTACATTAATGGAAATCAAACATATAACACAACCGACAACATTACCATTTTAGAATAACCTAAGTACACCTTAGGGGTTCCCTGGTGCCCTGGTGGTCTAGTGGTTAGGATTGGGTGTTTTCAAAGATGCAACCTGGTTTAGATTTCACTCAGGGAACCAAGAGGTCACATTACCCTGAAGGATGGGAGGCCACCTAGGAATATCAGGAGCGGCATCCTGTGGTCCACTGGAGAAGGAACTGGCAACCCACTTCAGTATCTCTGCCATAAATACCCAGTGGATCAGCATCCATGAGGTCACGGAGAGTCAGAAACAAATGAACAAAAAAAAGTATAACTTGCTGCGTATTGAACTAAACAGCACAGCCATTATATGCCAACCTGGATAACACTGCATCACATAGAAAATATTTTTTATTTATAGTAAAACAAAATCATCCAAGCAAATGCCTTAAAAATTTGAGGGCTGTATTAATGTTTTTTTTTTTCTTTGACATATTCTCATTTTCTAATGTCCATATGTATTGTATTCGCAGTTTTACAGTGAAAACCGAAATAGTATAAAATGGCCGCCCTATCATTTTAACTCTAATGTATTATGGAAAATCCCAGTCGTGGTTTCCATGACTCTCATCCCAGGTTTTGTGCCACTGGTATATTAATATGACTAGCTGTGTGTAACCAAACCTTCATCTTGAATATTTTAATCAGTGATGGTTGTAATAGACAGCAGATGTCCACTTCAGAGGCTTTTTCCAAGCTCAGCTCTGCATTGTTTTTGCAACCACTGCATGATGCAAAACACATACAATTTGGCTTTTACTCAGCAGATAAACTTCGTGTATGATTATACTACTCTCATTAAATGCATTCCTCTGTTGAATGAACCATTACATTTGGAATCAGGCTTTTAGTCATGAATGTTATAAATAATTTAAAGTTTATTAAATTATAAAAGCAAATATGAAAAATGATGCTTTTAATGCTGAAGCCTGTGGTGGAAGAATGCCTCTGCCGCTCCAATTTAATTTATCTGCTTATATTCTCTAGTAAACACAGCTGGGTCTAGGCCCTGACATAGCTTTCGTTGACTCCTAGACTTGCACCTATTCCTATTTAATTCTTATATGTATGGAGACTGGATATGTACTGAAATATCACTGCCGTTTAGGAAACAATTCCTATATCTGATAAATATTTAACACACTAAGATCATTAGCAGCTGTGTAAATCATGAACCTAAATGGGTTATTACAGAAAATGATAAGATTTTTTTTGTTGTTCAGTTGTTTCCAACTCTCGGTGACCATATGGATGCAGCACAGCCAGGCACATCTATCTGTGTTTCTGATTGTGCTTATCCATATGGTTTTCTTGGCAAATATACTGAGTGGGTTGCCAGTTCCTTCTCCAGGACTGCGATTTGTCTGACCTCTCTGCTATGATCTGCCCATCTTGGGTGACACTTGGTATAGCTCACAGCTTCATTGAGCTACACAAGCCCCTTCACCACAACAAGGTAGCAATCCAGTAGAAAATCTTAAATTCTGCTAGTGTATTGAAGATGACATGACAGTAATCCTTCTTATCCAGTGCATGAGATGCAGATACACAACAGGGTGCATTTTGTATTGCGACTACCTGCATCTGAGAATATATATGGAGGTCTGAAAAGCTAAAATTAAAGGGACATGGAAGGTTTCTTGATTTCATTAGTAATATAATATACTTATGTATCTTTTTACTTTTGTATGCTTTATTTTATTACAATGTGCTTAAAAGCTCTGTTTTTTCTGCCTATAATCTTACAATTAGTTCCTAACTGGTTTGTCCCCTTTGCCGCTCATGATGAAAGTGTACTTCTAGGTACAGGGGATTCACTGTCTCACAGTAACCAATCAGTGGCAACAATCTGCAATGTGCTCCTTAGAAGGGGTCACTGACAGGCTAATTGGAAAACTGAACTTCACAGACTGTATGTTCATGAGCTGCAGAGGGCAGACCCAAACAGGTAAAAATGTTATGATTTTAGGTAGAGCAAACAGAGCTTTTAATCACTTCTTAATCAAATAAAGAACATAAAGTAATTAAATGCATAGGTATATTATATTGCTAGAGAAATCCAGAAACATGTCACTCCAAGATTGTGTCTAAAAATACTTTTATGCTCATGGTTTACAACAAAGCTGTTGAAATAGCTTGTTTTGTGAGGTTAAATACAAGTTTAACAATACCATCTGCGGCTACTGCTTTCTGCGTCCCAGATTCAGTTCTGTTTTTGAGCACACACATCTTCCATGTTACAACTGTTACACATTTATTCACCATGATTCAAATGTAAAAATTATTATATCATTTACAAGAGTCATGCATATTTAACAGAGACGCACCAAGGCATGCATGAGTAAATATGGATGAAATGACTAATGAAATCTTGTCAGTCTAAGCCAGTGTTTAGCAAACTCCGGGTTCCATTTTCTGTGATATGGCTTACATGAGATAATGACCTCAGATTTTTTTCCATAAAACTATTTATATACATGCATCATTTATTGGTCATCTGTGATCTGAAAAAGTCCAATAAAAACTGTTGATAAAACGCACTGAGTAACATTTGTAGGCCCTTGTAGCTCCTGGGTAATGGTTTTGGAGCAATTTTATTGACCTATGTATGTGTGACATGGTCTGCCCAATACTATACCCACCACCCAAATAAACACGCAACACCTGATGCAAGGGTATAATTACAGGCCACAGCTTTATTAACCATAACATAACAGGTACCATAAACTGTCCTTAAACCTGGGGCTGCATACCTTCCCCAGGACGGAGCTCATCCCCAGTCAGAGGCCCTATGGTACCCCGTGCCCAAGAGACCTCTGGCATTGGCCCAGTCCCAATACCTTCCCAGCTAATGAGCCCCACCCTAAGGTGATGCAGCCCCCCCCGCCAAAGCTGTGACAATTTAAACATTTTACATAATACATAAACACTCAGGGAGAGAGGGAAGCTCTGCTCTTTTTATCAGTTTTTGTGACCCAAAGGTGGGAAATTACCCCGTTTTATAACCTCCTAATCCCCACCCACAAATGTAACTTAGCCAATGCCTACCCAGCACCCAGCCCGGTCAAAAGCTCCTGTCGCTATGCAGTTCCTAGGTGCTGCATAGTACTGGGGACTCATTGTGGGGTTCCATAGCAGCCATTTTGTGGTCTTCAAATTCATATAATATGTATGCAATTCATAAAGTATCTGTAATACCCATTACTGGGTACAGGGTGTGATGGTTACAATCTCTGTATTTCAATAAATTGCTACACTTTGGTTGCCAGAAACTGAGTTATTATTTACATTTGAAGCAAACCCTTTAACTTTTCCACCAAATGTAAATATGATTGCCCCTAAAAAGTGTTAGTCACAGCTGGTGCATCAACTATTTGGTTGACACAAATGTAAACACTAATGGGGCCGTCTTAAATTCGTTAGCTTTGCTTCTGTCTTCTAAGTAATTTTTAGACATTGTTTAAACTAGTTTTTTTACACAGGATTAGAACTTGTCCTTTAAGTAATTCAGGGACACTATGGTGATAAAAGTCAAATCTTAAGAGTGGGTCATTTGGGAAATAAAGTGACAGTGACGCAGGGTGACGTTTGAGTCAGCTGTACTTAGGTCAACCAGAGTGGCAAGGGAATACCAGAAATAGCTCTAGCAGTAGATTACTTACCCTATAAGTGGGAAAGGAAGCATGTATTAATACTGACATCATCAGAAACATCACTGGCACTATTAACAGTAACACTTTCATTGTTTTGTAGCAGTGAGACTTATGGAAATCTCATTAGTTTACAAGCTAACACCCATCGGAGAAAGCTGCTCGGATCTATCCTGTTGTACATTCTACAGCCCGGACAGCCGCAGTGCCAGCAAGTAACCGCTAGATGGCGCTGTGGATATTTTGCCATCTATTTTGTAACCTTAGAAGGTTACCCTACCCGCACCCTAAACCCTAAGCATCACTGTAACCCTGAAAGTTTACCTAACCCTAACTCTATGGTATGGGCACTGAAAATCAGCCGCACCATTTAGCAGTTGGTAGGCGGTACTGCTGCTGCCACTGCTGGTGAATTTGAAGAGGGAAAGGACCAGCAGCTAATAGCTGGCCACAATAAAGACTAGTTTCATGTAACAGTTTAAAAATTAACAGCTATATTATTTTACATTTTAAAAACATTTTGCCCATTATCAAATTTAGTTTAGTTTCAAATCTATAACTACAGCATTCAGTCCTTTGCCTCTTCCCCTACGCAAAAGATTGGCAGCAGCAGTGCCAACCGCTAGATGGCACTGCCGATATTTGGAATACTGCTGCACATTGCAGAAGTGGCCTTAAGTTATGAGAGGTGCGCCCCCCTAAGCCCTCGAGGACGAGTGCCCGCGCCATAGCAATGTCCTCACTGTTGATTTAACACCGTCGAGTTGCGCCACGTCGCAGGGGGGAATAATTATTGTCCTTCCCTTAAATGTGACGGCGCAATCTAGCGGCTACTTGCTGGCACTGCAGCTGTACACAGATAGATCCCAGCATTCTTTTTAAATCCTTTCCTGTGTCCCATCCCCTTACAATAGATAGCTATTGAGTCAGAATCACATTCATTCACACTCAAAGAGAGGTATATAATACATAGGCCAATGCATTGACAAAGTGTGCAAACATATTAGTAACCGAGTGCATGAGAGAGCGTGCATGACAAAGTGGGTGTGTAAAATGAATGTATTCATGTGTATGAGATTGTGCTTGAGTGCATTCACTTTTGTATGTGCATAAAAGCGCATGTCTGTGCCTGTGAGTGTACACACAAGAGTGCATGTGTTGGGAGTGTGCATGTATAAGTGAATGCATAGGAGTGACTGCATGTATATCTGAGTGAGCGTGTAGCAGAGAGACACTGATATAGACAGATTGGTGCTGTTTGAGTAAGAAGAGCTGTATGTTAGAACACCCCAGTGCCCTCCCTGCCTTTCCTCTTGAGTTGTACCTCTTTCTCTATTATTATTTCAGGATTGTTGTTGTTGTTATTTAGTTGTTCAGTTGTGTTTGACTCTCTGTGATCCAATGGACTGAATCATGACAGGCACATCTTGTGTCTGGTTGTGCTAATCCTAATTTCATGAGTGGGTTGCCAGATCCTTCTCCAGTCTGGAGCCTGTCTGACCTCTCTGCAATGACATGTGCATCTTGGGTGACCCTACATATTGTAGCTTGCAGCTTCATTGAAGTACAAAAGCCCCTTCACCACGTCAAGGTGGTGATCCAGAAGGGGATTTCAGGGTTAGCAGGGTGAAAACCTTAAACCATGTGTTTAACCACCATTTGAACATCAGGGATATTTAATGAAAACAGATGTACCACTTTTTAGCTCCGCTTTTTCATATATATAGTACCCTGTGAAGTATCTGTACACTTTTCAAGGAGGTGGAACTGCTTTGATACTAAATACAGTTTTCAACTAGTTAATTTCAGTCTTTAATTGACTGATTTGTAAAAGATGTTTGTCATCACCTTTTCATTTAATTAATTATACTTAAATAATTAAAAAAAATGTTTGTATCCTATAATCCTGGTGATCTAAATGAGCTGATATGCACAACAGGGACTGGATAATGGAACATTACAATGAACCCTATGTCCCAGGTCTTCATGTTGTTACATATACTGTACACCATTCAAGAATAAATGCATTGCACGTGATTTGGACATTTTGATTTAAAATTCTAAATCTGACTCCTCCAAAGTAATAAAGTGCAAATGAACAGCTGGCTCTGATATAGGAGGTGTAAATGAATTATGTATAAATTTCTCTATCCTCTTTTTAGTTTGATTGATGAAATAATGCATCAGGAAAGCTGTGTTTAAAATAATAATGCTCTTGTGTGGAGCAGTATGTGCTATACATCCTAAATACTCAAAGAATGATCTCAGACATTATAATTCTGACATAAAAATGTGGTACATTGGTATCCATTTCATTAATAATCAACTAATAATTTCGGGACAGGACCACCTCTGAAGTATGGCCCCAACTGCTAGATGATGCTGCCGATAATTTGCAGCGCTGCCAATATGTGAGAGAAGTTCTAAGCTTATAATGTTAGCCTACCCCTTGAACTAGCCCTAACCCTAATCCTCATCCTAACCCCAACCCTCACCCTAACCCTAATAGTTTACCTAAGCCTTGACTCTATGATATGGCACAAGAATATCGTCAGCACCATCTACCGGATGCTCACCGCCACTACTGATGCCTTGTGCTGTGCTACCATAAGAGGATAGGTACATAATTTCAGAGCATAGTTTTCTTTTAATTTATGACTTCACAGTATATATACAGACATATTCCAGTATGATAATATTTTGGTCAAATATGTTTTCTTTTATTTCTGTTTTACTTAATCGGTCATTAAAGGACCACTGTGTTCTATTCACTAGCTTCCTACTGCTTCTACTGAATGCAGAAAAGTTTACAGCTACTATAGTTGAAATGTGGCAATCCCCATTGCCAGTGCTTTCAACAGAACTAATGAACATCTCATAAGTTTATAATACTCGTCTGTTGAGAAAGCATCTTAAGCATGTAACTCAGTCAGAGCAATGGCTGCCCATAGTAAAGACCAAATAAGAAATGGTGGCAGTATTTTGTTAATGTGCTCACTTAAAATAACTTATTATTAAGATAATGCATACATTATTTGATGTTCTGTTAAAAAAACAAAGAAACAACCAAAAAGAACAACAACAAAAAAAAAGGTATATACAGTTTGTAATCAGATATGGCCACTTTATTAAGTTGTCTTAGAGAAATGTTGGCAATGCTACACCTCAGCAAAGAAGCAACATGGTATAAAACTGGAGAGGTTATCCGTGGCTACTCTTGGCTTATTTGTTCTTAAAGAATAATAAAAGAATGACAAGGATCTTCAACATTTGACCCTTAACACATATGGTTACTAAATTATTTATATCCCTCTAATTTTGGTTATTACTTACCTTTCAACAGTCCCATTACTAGAGAGACAGCCCACTTTTTTTTTAAGTAAGTCCCTCTGTGGAAGTCCCACATTTAGGCATACATGTCATTGTGTCTCTCTTTCTTACACCAAACCTGAGAAACATTTAGGTAAATTATGTACAAGAGGATCCAAATGAGTCCAGTAAGTTAAATACAAAAAAATATATAGTTTTTCAAAATTGAACAGTGTATGAAGTTGGTGCCGTTTCTCTAAAATGTTTTAATCTCTTTGATAAACTTACCCAAAAATACAATTTTGTGATCGTGGATACATGTGGAACAAGGCTCAGCAATACTAATATTGGCCAGATTGGATCTATCCTGTTTTATGTGTGCATTTGTTGCAGAGCTCCACCGCCGACTGTAGGAACGCGGCCGTGCTCCTGTACCCAACTAACTGTGAAAACTAGGTAGTACACCCCAAACCCCCTAACCCTAACTCCCTAAACCTCACTTGCTAACCGTACCCCCTAAACCTCACATTCTAACCCTAACTAAGTAATTCAAGTACAGTGGCAGGCACTTCAGAACTACAGACTCATAACATAAGGTGTATGCTTGCTAATGCCAGAAGCTTGCCAGGAAAAATGGGAGAGTTAGAATTATTAGCAATTAATGAAAAATGGGATTGAATAGGCATTACCGAAACGTGGTGGGATGAATCTCATGACTGGACTGTTAATCTGGATGGTTATAACCTATTTAGGAAAGATAGAGGCAATGGTAAACAAGGAGGAGGGATTTGTCTGTATGTTAAGCCTGAATTTAAGGCTATAGTCAGAGAAGATATTTATGGTGGACCTAGTGATAAAGTTGAATGTTTGTGGGTAGAGTTAAATAGCGGAGCAGCAAATTCCAAAAGAATATTAGTAGGAGTATGCTATAAACCCCCAAATATAGCTGAAAGTGAGGAAATACAATTATTGTTACAGATTGGAAATGCAGCTAAGCACGGGCAAGTTCTAATAATGGGAGATTTTAATTACCCTGAACTAAACTGGATAAATGAGACCAGCAGTTCAGCTAAGGAGAGCAGGTTCTTGAGTACACTCAGGGATCATTATCTGGCCCAGATTATACAGGAGCCTACTAGAAATTAAGCTATCTTAGATTTACTCATCACAAATAATATTGATATAGTATCAAATGTTGAAATAGGGCAACCTTTGGGAAACAAACACACTGTGATCACAACACAGTCTCATTTGAGATTGAATAAAAAAAAAAACATTTTAAGGGGCCAACAAAAACTCTTAATTTTAAAAGGGCAGATTTTAACGGTCTAAGGGCAGCAATACAAAGTATAGACTGGGACAGAGAACTGATAGGTAAAAACACTGAACATAAATGGACAACATTTAAATCCTTACTAAATATACATACACATCGGCATATACCGTGTGGGAATAAAAGTAAAAGGAGTAAATCACAACCCATGTGGCTTAACAATGATTTAAAGATCAAGATACGGACTAAAAAACAGGCATTTAAATTATACAAACAAGAGGGGATAGAGACTGCTTTACGGGAATACAAGGAAATCAACAAGGCTTGCAAAAGCGCGATTAGACTGGCTAAATTAGAAAATGAAAAATGTATTGCAAAAGAGAGTAAGACTAACCCTAAAATATGTTTTAAGTATACTAATGGGAAGAAGGCGAGGAAGGAAGCAATAGGAACATTAGAATGTGAAACAGGCTGTCTGAAAATGAGTGACCAGGAAAAGGCAGATGAGCTAAATAGGTTCTTTTCTTCGGTATACACAAGGGAGGTACAAGTGGTTGGGACACTGCAACATAATGGGGCTACACTACCTTTGCCAAATAATTGGTTAACACAGGAAGTAATCCAAAAGAGGTTGAAAAAATTAGTTAATAAAGCCCCGGGTCCTGATGGAATACATCCAAGGGTACTAAGGGAACTGGGTTCTGTAATAGCCAAACCATTATATTTAATTGTTCAAGATTCACTCAACACAGGGTCTCTACCAGATGACTGGAGAAAAGCTGATGTTATACCTATATTTAAAAAGGGAGCAAGAGCAAATCCGGGGAATTATAGACCAGTGAGCCTCACTTCTGTAGTGGGGAAGCTTTTAGAAGGGTTAATAAGGGATAATATACAAGAATATGTCTATTTGAACAGGATTATAAGTAGGAGTCAACATGGATTTGTGAGGGATAGGTCATGTCAAACAAATCTAATTAGTTTCTATGAGGAGGTTAGTAGGAACCTGGATCAAGGCAACTCAGTGGATGTAGTCTTTTTGGGTTTTGCAAAGGCTTTTGATACAGTGCCACATGGGAGACTATTGGACAAACTAAGGGATACAGGAATTGCAGTAAATATCTGCTCATGGATTGAGAGCTGGCTAAAAGACAGGAAGCAAAGAGTTGTTGTAAATGAAACATACTCCAATTGGACTAATGTGGTAAGTGGGGTTCCTCAGGGTTCAGTATTAGGTCCTCTCCTTTTTAACATATTTATTAATGACTTAGAGGTAGGATTGGAGTGTGGGGTCTCCATTTTCGCTGATGACACAAAGTTGTGCAAGGTAGTTAAATCAGATAATGATGTGCTTTCCCTCCAAGGGGATTTACATAAAATTGAGGAATGGGTATCTAAATGGCAGATGAGATTTAATACGAATAAATGTAAGGTTATGCATCTGGGAAGGAAAAATAGCCATGCAATTTATAATCTTAATGGAGCAAATCTAGGTGTATCAGATAATGAAAGGGATTTGGGAGTGCTTGTGGACAACCACCTAGGTAACAGTGCTCAAAGCCAAGCAGCAGCTGCAAAGGCAAATAAAATATTAGCATGTATTAAGAAGGGTATAGAAGCCAGGGAAGCAAATATAATTCTGCCACTATACAAATCTCTAGTACCCTCATTTGGAATATGGAGTACAATTTTGGGCACCACTTCATAAAAAGGACATTTTAGAGCTGGAAAAGGTACAGAAAAGGGCAACAAAACTAATAAGGGGAATGGAGGGGCTAAGTTATGAAGAAAGACTAACCAAATTAAACGTATTTTCTCTAGAAAAAAGGCGTCTAAGAGGAGATATGATTACCTTATATAAATACATCCAGGGTCAGTATAAAGATATGTCGGGGGAGCTTTTTGTGCCAAGAGGTTTTCAACTGACAAGAGGACATCCCTTGAGGTTAGAAGTAAAAAGATTCCACCTCAAAGAAAGAAAAGGGTTCTTCACAGTAAGGGTGGTTAATCTGTGGAATTCTGTACCAGAGGAGGTGGTGACAGCGGATTCGATAGATAACTTTAAAAGGGGACTACATTTATTTCTAATTAAAAAGGGAATTCAGGGTTAACATGGATAATTAGAGAGACAGTACTGATCCAAATTTTTTACATTTCCCTTTGAGACAATTGGCTAAGTCTTGCTTGTGTTTTTTTTTTTTTTCTATTTGCCATCCTCTGGACTAATTAATAATAAAAAATAAATAAAAAAAAACATTAAATAATTGATTAATAATTAATTAACAACTAATGAATTAATAGTTAATCCGCATATTGCAGATCAGAGGAGATCTTAAAAGGTTGAACTTGATGGACTGAAAGTCTTTTTTCAACCTTAAATACTATGGCCCTCATTCAATTGCGATTTGTCCAATTGAATAGTGCTCTAAATTAACCATTACTGCCCTAAATTATGGTTATCATCTAACCTGCATGTACAGAATTGTTGCATCTCATTGCCATGACAATGATATATAAAGTCATTTAAATTTGACATTATAATAATTATCTTTATCCATGATTTTTCAAATAGCGTCTCTATTACCAAGCAGGTTCCATCTTTATTTGATATTACATTAATTCCATTGACGCAGCAAACAATGTTATTCATTAAATTATTGTATTAATGAACCTTGGAGGTCATATTTTTTTAAATGTACTGTTTTGAAGAACTACACTTAAAATATGCAATATGAATTTAAAAAAGTAATAAACTTATATAAAGTTACATCTGCCAGTGCTCTCGGCAGGACTATTAGCTTTCAAGAACATATTTACCTGAGACAGTAACAAGCAAGAAACAAAGCAAAGTGGCACCACACAGTAAAGAATGATTGCATATACAATATAAAGCTTGTGTTTTTTGTTTTTGTTTTTTTGGGGGGGGGGGGGGGGGACAGGGTTTTCCCAGTATCTATCTCCTTAATATTTCCAAAAAAGTATTTAATTGTGGAACATTCTTCTTAGCAACATACAACTCTGGAGCATGATTAATGACATTTCATAAAAATTATATATATATTATATATATATATATATATATATATATATATATATATATATATATATATATATATATATATATATATAAATTTTCAGGAGCTGAATATATTTCTAGGAGCCAATTATTCAAGAAGCAGAAGTTATACAACAATCAATTTTATTTTTTTTATTTTTTTCCGTTTTAAGTAAAATTATTATTATTATTATTGTTGTTGTTATTTTTCTTCATTTTTTAAAACAACACATTCTTCTCATAGCTACACACCAGAAGGAAACAGAGTAAATACAAACTTAAAGATATACTTAGAACTGGCATTCAAATCAATACAAAGTTTTGAATAAAACATTTTTTTTTTATGATTAAACACTGCAGATTATTTTAGGAAGTTGTCTGTTTTATATTACATGAGATGAGTATAATGAATGAACCCCAGAGTATCTACCACAGAATTGTGCTATTCATCAGTATCTTAAACCTTGCTCTTGAAAGAGTGTGTCCTTACCTTCCGCTTGAAGTAATGTCTCAAAACAGCATGTCTTCTTCTGAAAGACTAGCAACTTGGTGATTAAAGTCAAGCAACCTGCTCTGAGAAAGTCATGCAAGCAGCTAGGATGAAATAGACTGGGAGTGGAGAGAGGAGCTTTCATTCCTCACAGCTTTGTACCTATCACTTATTGAAGGCTCTTGCCAACTGGAGAAGCACATGCTTAACCCCTTCACCTCAGAAGTCAACAAGTCACCTCCAATGAATGTTTGTTGATACATTTAGTTTGCTCTGGAGACTTGCTCCATGTGTATGTGCAATATATATAGTGTTATTTTAAAATGTCACTGGTAGCACATATATTATACTATAAAAATGCATTTGAAGATTTTCTTCAAAACGCAGTTTACTAAAGATAAACTGCTTTATGACAACATAACACTTGCATGCATTTTTGTGAGCAGAAAGGTATTTTTAGGCGAAATGTTTTCTAATTATTTGCACAAAAATATAGAGTACATATTATGTATGTTTGTTTGTGTGCATATATGTGTGTGTAGGAATCCTTCATCACGCAATATCCTTATAAACCGACAAGATTCTCACATACATCATATAATAAAGAATAACCATAAACACAAAACACACCAAATCACTCCAATTATTGAAGGGCCCGTATGCCACCTCAGGCTTGCCTGGGGTTGGAGGGAGGGACCACCTGACCTGGCAGGACCTGGGAGGGGCAGGAGGTGGCAAGCTGGGGGCGGTGGAGCCATTATAGGCTTTTGGCACCAATTTCCACCAGTTTGCCCCCAGCTAGCCATGGGAGCAGATGCCCACCCACCCATCCCTAAAGTTTTGTTGTTAAAGTGATGTATATGTTGTACTGTTAACAAAAAAAAGATGAATAGTAAGTTGTGGATTATGTTGTTTATTGTCTGAAGTACTCATTGTTGTGGATGTATCATTGAAGTATATATTATATGGTATCAAAAGTTTGTTTGTTTAGATTGTCACAGTGGCGGGTGGTGAGGGGAGTCGCCGGGACAGTGGGAAAATGGGGGAGATCCTAACCTAAGCTGGTACGGATGTTCCAACATGGTAGGCCCTGGATGAGGCTTCAGGGCGTAGGGTGTACTGTCTCTGTCCAGGCTCCTCCCCTCTGGGTTATGTTTATTTATTTATCGTTATGGTTATTACGTCATGTTGTGTTTACCAATAAACGCTGTGGCCAGTTATCTCCCAAGAAGTGGTCTGTGTCTAATTTCATATTCAATGGGTGATGGGGTATACATTCTTATATGCACATACCAACTGGGCCTTGCTTAGGTCATGGTAAGGTGTAGTGGTTATTGTTTTTACTACTTTGTCTGTACTGTAGACTTGCTCACACAAATCTAAAGGGCAATGTCACAGCTGAACTTCACATAATTGCTCAAATCAGCTTTTAGTTGTAATATGCATGGATCTATCATGGTCATTTAGTGAATTTCAGCCAATTAGTTGAAGGCAAACATAAATGACACAGGGGCCATATTAGTTTTATCTCCTCCTCTAGGCCTGTTTTATCTTCATCAAGTTGGGGGAGGCTTACACGTGTGTGGAAAAAAAGGGAAGAGCAGCTTTATCAAATCAAAAAAGTCGTTGGCAGTAATGCTATAGGGTAGCACTTAATGGGGAAAACAACCTCAAGGGGCCCTTCATCCCATATGGGGGGCCCTTCATCACATATGGGGAGTACTTCATCACATATGGGGGGTACTTCATCACAGTTTTAGCCTCACCCTAAGGAGAGAATGCAAAGTTCGGTAGGAGTGATAGAATGGAAGGGGATATCAAACAGTAGGAGACGGCAAGAAAAACATTTAAAGATGATGATAGATAGAGATGATGAGAACGAGAACTTAAAGAGTATTTTTAAGAGTGAATAGTATAGATGTGTATAATAGCAATGTATAAAGACAGAATTGAGACAGAAGATTTAAAAATAAGAAAAAAAGTGCAGGGGAATAAGCAAAATAGGAAAAGAGAGTGATGGGGATATGGGGATGGGGAAGAGTTGATATAATATAAAAGAAAGGGTGGCACCAGATAATAGAAAACTGTTAAAAGGAAGGGAAGGCTAAGGAGGAGTGAGAAAAGGGGCAAAATGGGAAGAGGTGAAGACAGATGGGAAATTGATTAAAAGAGAGCCTGCTTCCCCTCACTTTCCTGTCACATTAGGTCCTGGCCTTCTTGACCATTTGGGAAACTGGGCCATACTATTAGAGTGAGCTCTAGCTTGAAGATGATAGACAAACAAGCTATTGTCAATGTAAGTTTTCTCACAAAACATTGACCATTTTTCTAAATTGAAAAGTTGATTACATTGATCTTTACTACCTAAAAGTTATGAAAATTGATCCATTTTAGTAACCGCTGAGCTTTAGTTGACTGAAAATAATTCCATCCTGTTACTGGGGGTTGTTACGGTAACCACAGAGGAAGTGATGTTGTTGGTCCTGCACTGACACAGCTATCTGCAGCAGGTGCACATATACATGAAAACATATTGTGCAAGATGTAACTAAAACACAAATGATGACCGCCTTATAAGAGTTGTAATATAGACTGTGCTTTAGACATTCTATTTCGCATTATGTAAATGCGTGTTGCTGTAAGCATTTTGGTTTAGTTATGCATTGTTTAAATGGACACCATGGTACACTCCCAGAATGTGATTTGTCTGACTAGACCTTTCAAAAATATCAAAGTCGCAGACATATATGAAGAAAGACTAACCAAATTAAACTTATTTTCTCTAGAAAAAAGGCATCTAACAGGAGATATGATTACCTTATATAAATACATCCAGGGTCAGTATAAAGATTTGTCAAGGGAGCTTTTTGTGCCAAAAGATTTCCAACTGACAAGAGGACACCCCTTGAGGTTAGAAGTAAAAAGATTCCACCTCAAAGAAAGAAAAGGGTTCTTCACAGTAAGGGTGGTTAATCTGTGGAATTCTCTACCAGAGGCGGTGGTGACAGCGGATTTGATAGATAACTTTAAAAGAGGACTGGATTTATTTCTAATTAAAAAGGGAATTCAGGGTTATCATGGTTAATTAGAGAGGCAGTATTGATCCAGGGAGAAGTCCGGTCGCCGGTGTATGGGATCAGGAGGGAATTGATTTTTTTTTTTAAATGTTTATACAACTAATTAATTAATAGTTAATCCGCAAATTGCAGATAAGAGGAGATCTTAAAAGGCTGAACTTGATGGACTGAAAGTCTTTTTTCAACCTTAAATACTATGGCCCTCATTCAATTGCAATTTGTCCAATTGAATAGGGCTCTAAATAAGCACATAACATATTTTTTTAAGAAGTTTTTAGTTAGTGAAAACCTTTCTTTTGGATAGATGGTTACTAACTAAAAACTTCTTTAAGAAAAATATGTTATGTGCTTATTTAAAGCCCTATTCAATTGGCCAAATTGCAATTGAATGAGGGCCTATGTAACTATGTAACTATATTAAATACCCAGGTGCTAATACATGCCCAAACGTATTCTATGCATGAGATGTCAGCCATTCTCCCAATATATAATTTACACATTATATGGTCACACAAAGGTTGTCAAAGGATGTACTAGCATCTTGGAAGTTGACAGTTTTGACACTGGTGCTTATGAGCAGGTCTGGTGTGATACTTCACACTGCGGGTGAGTGCTATGCTGTGCTAATGCTGCTATGTTATGGGAGAGTGCCATTCTATGATCATTAATCTTTTTTTTTTCAGAAAAACGAGAAATACTATAACAAGTAGCCACCATTCTAACTTGAAGAGTAAGACATGTACAAGATATTTATGAGAGTACTACTCTATAGAAAATTAAATAGATGTGTGGAACAATCTTTCAGGAGCAATGGTAGATAATAGTTAAACATAAGCCTTTCCAGGTAGAAAAATATGCAGACTAAATTGATCTAATACATTTTGTAAGTTTGCGCTTTTCAATCTTGCATGGTACTTTGGGGAATACACTTTTGACACTGGATTCTAGGCTCAATGGGCCCTCCATTCTTTGCAACTTGTTAATACTGTTATTGTTTTTTACCTTTATCGCAACCCAAGTGTAGCGCTACAGAATATGTTGGCGCATTACAAATAAACAATAATAATAATAATTTGATGTCAGTATGTTTGCTTCTGCATTGTGATGGCAACAAAATTGTCATTACAGTATCATAAATCATATTATATTATAAAACATTTAGATAAATAAAGATACTCAAGTCCAATTTATAATTAATAAGTAAAATATCATAAAAATATAGTTTTCCAAAATTGAACTAAAATTTCTTACACCCAGCTTTTAGGTTGTTGCGACACAGATTAGGCAAATTATGAAATATTTCCTGGCACGTCAAAGTTATTTTGGGGCACAATCAACACTATTTACATCACAGTTACACTTTGATCGACATTAATACACTTCATTTACCGATATTGGAACAGGAGTTTATATTAGGATGCAGATAAAACAAAGGAACAGAGCTCTGGTTACATCCAGAGCAGATACTATAGGTTCACTTTAAAGTTTTACCTTATGCATAAAAAATAAGATACACAGGACAAGTAGAATAGAATTTGATGTTTCCTGATTTTAAGTTATATAACTTTAAGCTGTAGCATTGGTTTGACTGAAAAGGTTATTATTAGTACTTTTGACTAATTAGAGGTACATAAGTGAATATGGGCATTCCAGATCAAGATGAAAATATATTTGCACTTCATATATATTTGAAACATCTGATCGCTGACTTGTAATCCCTTTTACAGCTGTTGATTGTTCCTGTCTCCTTCCACATAGACAGATGAGCTAGAAGCTAGTCTTAAAATAGTGAATTTACTAATCTCAGTGCTAGAATTAATGAAGCCAAACACATGGCAGTTTATTACAAGGAATCCTGTGAGCAATTTGCTAAGCCTCAACACCATTCCTCATGGCACCATTTGCTCTGTGGATTAAGGTTTATTAAAATGTTCAGTTACATAAACTCTGGAGGATTTGTTCGTCTGGAAATTGTCTGGTTTTCATGAATGGAACTAAGAAAAATATAGCTTGGATTTTAAATATTGACTTCCAATCCTATGAGACGGAAACTTTCTGAAGAATCACATTGCAAAGAACCTTTTAGGTTTAGTATGTTAATTAAAATTAAATAAAACTGGACTGTACCTGATAGAGGTATGTACAAGCACTTGTGTTCTGGTTTGTCATAATCGCCATATTTTAGTGCTGCTTTGGGAAATCCTACCTAGAATATAGGCTTTGGTTTGTTACAAAGGAATTAGTTTTACCGTTGTGGTCAAAAATGAGTTTCTGGACAATAATTAGTGTTATACAGAGTCATTTTCTAAATTAACATTTTATAATTCAGTGTTACACACATTAATAATGGAGTACACAGATAGCTTCATGGAAAATGCAATTTTGTAGAAGGGAGAGTAAGGAGGTATCTGAGGAAATTATTGTAGCTTTATATAATGCTTTAGGTATTGAGGGTCAGATTAAATTAACTGGGCATATAAACTGACAAGAACCTTTGCAAACTGGTTGTGAATAACCACATTGAATGAGACACATGGTTTTATAATCAATTTGGCAATCTCAGCTTGATATTATATAATGTTAAAAGTATTCCTATATAATTTGATATTCTTTAATAAGGTAACCAGAATCTGGAACAATTATCTGCAGATGGAGAGTTTAAAAACAATTAGGAGCTGGTGAAAAACAGCTGATTCCACATTAGAGTTTTTGATAAATAAGGTCTTGATTACATGACCTTTGCTAACTTTTTACATTAAAAATAACTGAGCAACCTCACGTGTAAATGTTGGTGAGTGCAAGGAATGATTCCCTATTAATTTACGAGTAAAGCCAAAACTGTTACTATAATTGTACCATTATATGTATGCAGGGGTTTAAGACCTAGTTACCCCTAAATCCTATAACTAAATAATTTCTGATATCCCCCTGGACATTCTTTACCCATCTTTATGGTTGGGGGTTAATAATATCTACTAGAAAGCTCTAACTAGAAAGCTCTAACTTGACCCTCCAAACCACCGAAAAGCCCATGTGGGCCATGAACCCCCTCCACCCCACCCCATCCTTATCTAGCTGAAAAGTAAACAGTGCCCCCTATAGAGGTACTTAGGAACCCCCATCCTTTGCAACCCTTCTTGCCATTGGACTCCATAAAGACCACTCTGGGCCTTAGGCTCTATCACCTTGCGGGCCCCCGTGGTCCCAGACCCATGGGGTCCTTACTTTAAGAATTATCAAAAAATTAAATAATAATTACATCTGTAAATTAAATTAATATGATTAATTAGTATATTACCCTCCTGGATTTATCTTGGATTTAGTTAACGCCTTTGCTCCTCTTTTCAGGCCATGTAAACTGCCATTCTGTATTAGGAAGGGATACTTGATGATCGCTAATGACAAGTAATCACTTCTTCATTCAATTGTTAAGTTCTTGGGTCCTCATATGCAGTTATGAAAGAAAGAACACAAACACAAATTGTATTATGGTAGATCAACTAGTTACAGCAACACTCAGCAGTACAGTTTAGAACTGCACCCTGTATTTTTTGGGAAGCTTGTAATCCGTAAGGATTCTTGGCGCAAGATGAAGGTAGGTGCTTTCAGCAATGTTTCCCTGTTAAGTTTCAACTAAACAGGTCCAATGAGCTTCTGATTAAAGAAAGGAAGTTGGAGGTTCTTATACCTTTCATAATGTGATCATTTTTTGTTTCACCCTTACCTTATAGATAGTGTCCTGTATGTATAGACAGTTTTATTTGTAACTGTCAATTTCTGACTGCTTATGTCATAACTTGTGGTTATTCTTAGTTAAATGTCAGCAAATAGGGATGCTTTGTTCCTCTCCTCCTGACTATATTGGAATTGCGACCTTTATCATGTTTCCTTTCTACATTTTCTGTCAGGCTTCAAATAAATTACATTTCCTGTCTATGCATAGCAAGACGTTTCCACTTGTTTAAGCAAATTACATGTTTCTAACACATTACAATAATTTCCTTGGTCCTTATCAGCATATTCCTGTCTCACTTCTTCTGCTGACCAAATGAAAGAAGGAGGCACAGCCTGTACCATAGCCACATGGATCACCCAACTTTGTTGTCTTTTTATCCAAAGTGAAGTGATTCCTGGTCATACAAACCGAGAGGTCCCATGACCCTGAGTACCCCATAATTTTCTTAAAACAAGCATTGCAATGTATAAAAAGACAAAACACAGCAAGAAAATGACCATTACAACACTAATACTCTTTAAGTGTTCATAGGATGACCTACAAGTTCTTGCATCCCAGTTGTTACAAAGCTGCATATCCTGTAGGTGTAGCCCCATCTCTTGTAGATAGGTGTTCTCCCTGGTTTCTTTTCATGGCCAACAATCCATAACAAGCAAATAGAATATTAGCATACCTTCAAATGAGCAGATAAGCTTGACCAAGCCCCAGTCCACACTCTGTTCTGTCTACAAGAAAATAAATAATCTGAATCCTCTAATATCATCCCAGTTGGCACTTCACTAACTTGTGAGCTAATAGCCACCAAAGATGGAATTTCTTCCCAAATTCCTAAAACAATTGTAATAGGCTGATCTGTTGTAACTATGTTTTCCTCCTATGCAAACCCTGTGATCTAATAACATTTCTGATCTATTATTGGTAGTTCCCTGTCTGGTATCAACTTTAATTTGACTAGGAGGGTTCTTGCTGTAATCTGAACTACTGGTGTAGTGGAACCTATAGGCCTGCTATTCAGTAACCATAAGGCCTGAACTAGCACCTTGTCCCACCCTGCCAGGATTTTCTTTGGTGTTCATTTGCATATTT
This sequence comes from Discoglossus pictus, assembly GCA_027410445.1. NCBI lineage: Eukaryota > Metazoa > Chordata > Amphibia > Anura > Alytidae > Discoglossus > Discoglossus pictus. Next base: position 453,034,873 of record CM050163.1, read on the forward strand.
GTTGCTTCAATAGCCCATTAGTCCTCTCCAGTAAGCCAATTATTGTGGGTGATAAGGAATGTGTAATGCTCATATTAATCCAGTCTCTTTGACCCAAGCTGGTCCATGTCACTATGGAGGTCTTCAAGTAACCCATATGCATTTACCAGATGCTGTAACATCTTCAGAGTGACTGCTTGATTTGCCTTCCAGGAAAGCAATGATTGCATGCCTGAATACATGTCTACCCTCAACATATATTATACACAGCAGCATTGTAGGATTCCTCTTGCTTCAGACAGCTGGATAGAATCTATTTTTTAAATCAGTACTTGTTGGGCTCCACAGGCCAATTGGTTAGTACTATGTTCTCTAGTGGCCAATGTTTCAGTTGATTGCATCACTCACAATTACTTCTAACCTTCTTGGCCACCCATAGTGGACTTGGGAGGTCAATCTATTTTGCCCATTGATATGTTGCTTGGGTTCACTGGTGTCCACTCTTCTCATTTGTCCAATAGGCTGTTTTTTGTAGGACTTGGTTCACAACTTCAGCTTCTGTTCCTTTTGCAGCAGAGATCTTGGCTGCTATATCTGCTGCATCATTCTTGGATTGCATGTATGCACATCCACATGGTCAATATGGACATATTTGTCTTGACAGCAAACTCCTCCCCACACTGGCTTCCCATGTATCATCCATAGCGTTACTCTCCAAGTAGGCATGCAGGTAGCCAAGGCATGTCCAATTGTCAGTATAAATGAAGACAAAGGAGGGTGTTTACAGAAGTACATTGATACAAGGTTATAAGTAGTTACAGAGTAAGTGATTGTAGCAAATCCATCTTTAAATCAGGCAGAGGGCCCCTGTTCAACCATTAATTACTTATAAGGGACTGTTCTTGTACAAGGGAGAGTTCCAGCTGCAAATGGTTTATTTGGGAAGATGCCATCTTCTGTAACATGTATTTGTCCTCTCCAGCAATGATTCCTTTTCTTTCCTATGTATACCATTTACATTTCATTAGGGTATCCCTCTGATCAACAGCTGTTTGGATAATTATTCATCTCTCGCCCAACCAGCTATGGGCAGTTGAGTTTTTACAGTCTACATACTGCAGGGCAGTAGTTGGAGTCATGGCTCACTTGGCAGTCATCTGGAACTTGGACAGATGTCTGTCACAGGCTGTTGACACAAGAGACGCTACCTGGGGGTTTGGGGCTCCCAGACCCCCTGTTATACTGTTATACGGTTATACTGTTATATTATTATGATTATTGTCTACAGAAAGGAGCAGGGTTCCCATCACCATCAAAAAAAGTCATCATAATGCATGAGATGGATTGATGTGGAAACACTGCCCCAATCCCATATACTATGAGGACATTAGGTGGTTTTATGTGGGGTGCGCTTTTACGCTTGTACTTAAATAGACTGACAGTGTGTGGAATATATACACATATGTATATGATAGTATGGGGTAGATATGCTGGATACATTGCCACATACATCTTGCAATAGGAGAAGGACCCCAGCTGGCCACCAAGGCTAATCCTTTAAGTACACATACTTAAGTCAGGAACAATAGGGTCCCAACAGACACAGGGGCACCATCTCTCCAGGGGGCCTCTCTAGGGTCTCCCTACCCCAGATCCAGGGGCCTGGGCCAGAGCAAAGAGATGTGTCTCTCTTGACTGCCAGGGCCCAAATTACTCTGTTAGCCACACCTAGGGGGCGGACCTGGGAGGAGCCTTATGTTTCCCACGGTGTGACACTCTGTGATTGGCCAGAGGTCATTTGGGGCTGGCTTAGGGTAGCCACTCCCCCTATCCTTGTGTGATGTGCTTAAATATGCTGTTCTGAAATAAAATGTTGTTCTTAATTTCATCATAACTTTGAGTACAGATGCATTATTGACCCAGGGGCATATGCTGGTAGAGGAGATCGTTCTGACTCCCTTCCAGATTTCCCAGGCACTCTACCAATGAGCTGGGACTTATGCTCTTGCATCCGCAAGGACTGTCCATTGGTCTGAGTCACCCAAATCTTAGGTCTAAAACCTACTGGGAATAAGAGTACTAGGATACTCTAGATCCCATCATCATTGTAGGTTGTGACAATTGGCTGGCAGCGGTGGGACAACTCTAAAGAAAGACCAAGAATGGAGCAGCAATACGAGGAATGGTCCTCAGCGGAGCTAAGGGCGGCGATGAAGCAGAAAGTAATCCCTAGGAGGAAGGGAGACCAATGAGTGGTGATGATTGCAGCCCAAAGAAAAATGATGCGGAGCAGGGGGAAGCAGAGGAGTTGGGTGAGGGACCACAAAGGGCTCCAAGACCCCAACCAGAGCAAGACATCACCAAAGAGGCAACAAGGAGGTATGAAGAAGCCAGACACGTATACCCCAGTGAGATGACCGCATAAGAGGTGGGCAACTTACTGGACCAGCATTACCAGAGAATCTGACAGGAGCGCACTGGGGAGCGGGATCAAGCTCAGCAAAGGCTTGGTTGCCACACAGAGGAATTGCCAGTATGAGTTAAGATGGCATACCAGAACTTTATGAAGTTCCAGGATGGTATGGACAATATGGACGAATTCCTTCAGGAGTTTGAGCAGCAATGTGGGGTCCAAGATATCCCCTATGGAGAATGGGCCAAATTGCTGCTAAACAAGTTAACAGGAAGGGCCAGTGCGGCATGTGGAGCCCTTCCACGGGAACAAGCCCAGGATTATAAATATTTGTGCACTGTGTTGCTGAGCAGATATACTATGATGCCTGAGACATTTTTGGATAGATTCAGGACCAGCAGACACTCATGTGGAGGTTATGTGCAGGTTAAGGCGAGCTTGTACCCAGTGGTGGTCCAGACAAGGAGCCATCACAGCCGAACAGATATTGGAAGTGGTACTGATGGAACAATTCCTGAACATTTGCTCCTCAGAAGTAGGTGAAAGGTTGCAAGATCAAAAACCGACCACTGCAGACCAAGCAGCTGCGCTAGCAGATCGGTTTATCAGCACCAGGGCCAAAAGAGTGTCCCAAGGAAAAAAACATAGCCTATATACGGGTAAGGGCCCCAGAGAGGTGGTGCCAGCACGATCAGCTCCTGACATGTGTAATGCGCCCTGGGCACGGCTAGTAAAAACATCTGACCACAGGGGTACTAAGTCCCAGCCTGCTCCCAGGACACAATGGGGGACCAAACCAATGAACTCAGAATGCTACAACTGCAACCAACGAGGTCACTTTGCTAAGGATTGTCCTCAGGCACCCAAAAACTCTAGAGGACCTCCCCACCGCCATGTACATTATTTGGGGGAGTGGACTGAGGGGCCGGCGAGCTCCAACTCAGCTCTTTGGGAGCCAGAAGCAGAGGGAGGATATCCAGGGGTCTATACTGTAAGGAACCCACAGAAGCTGTCTGGAGAACAACGTAGGCAAGCCGTATGGCTACAAGGAGGCCAAGCTACTGGCTACCGTGACTCTGGATCAGCAGTCACAGTAGTCCTACCCAAATGGGTACGCCCTACAGATTCTATCCGAAAGGAAATGTGGGTGATGATAGCAGGAGGAGAACAGTTAACCATCCCCATGGCTCGCGTTAATTTGGACTGGGGCATGGGGAACCAAAGCAAGGAAGTGGGAGTCATGGATGGGCTCCCCGCGGATGTTTTACTGGGCAATGATTTGGGCCACATGACGAGCCAATATGTACAGCCCATTATCAGAGCTCAAGCAAAGAGCAACCACCCTGGAGAGGTATACCAGGAGCAGAGGGGATACCCAAGACCTGAAGTAAGTCCATTGCTTGCTAATACATTAACTTTAAGATGGGCCAAGGGAGAGGAGATCAGGGCAGTTCTCCAGAAAGACGAGACTTTGGCTGGTTTAAGGGACAGGGCAGCACGAGGCAAAGTAGTGGATTACCTACACAGTGTTATCTGGGATAAGGGGTTGTTATATAGGGTCACGGTACCTATAAATAATGAGGTAGGCAGAGAACCCAGGAAACAATTAGTGGTTCCCCAGCTATATAGGGGCAAGGTGCTCCAAATAGCACATGAAATACCCCTGGGAGGGCACTTAGGGGAGAAGAAAACCCAGAGTAGAGTGAAAGAGATATTTTTCTGGCCAGGGTTGGATAAGGATGTAAAGGAGTTTTGCCATTCTTGTGATGCCTGCCAAAGGAACAGGCCTCTCAAGAAGAACAGCAGGGCCAAGTTAAAGTCCCTGCCAGTAATGGAAGAACCCTTCCAGAGGGTAGCTGTGGACATCATTGGGCCCCTAGCTAGAGCCAGTAGAACAGGGAAGCAGTATATCCTTACCCTGGTAGATTATGCCACTAGGTACCCTGAGGCAGTAGCCTTGTCCAGTATAACAGCTCCAAAGGTAGCAGACGCCTTGGTGACTATATTCACCAGAACAGGGTTTCCCCATGAGATTTTGTCCGATCAAGGCCCACAATTTATGGCCAAGGTCACGGAACAGCTATGGGCCACGTGTGGCGTTAAGCATATTACCTCTTCCCCCTACCATCCCCAGACTAATGGTCTATGCGAGCGGTTCAATGGGACTCTTAAACATATGATACGCACTTTTACAGACCAGGAACCAGACTGGGAACGGTTGTTGCCATGTTTGCTGTTCGCCTATAGAGAGGTACCCCAGGAGTCTACAGGGCACTCCCCCTTTAAACTCCTGTATGGGAGACATGTGAGAGGAGCCTTAAGCATAATTAGGGAAACATGGGAAGGGGAGTATAGGCAGCAACCCATACCAGTGGCCACCTATTTACTAGCCTTCAGAGAGAACATGGCCAGACTAACTGGAATAGTCAGCCAAAACATGAGGAAAGCCCAGCAGAGGGATCAGAAATACTACAAGGCAGGGACCAGTGATAGAATTCTGGAAGAGGGAACGAAGGTGCTTATGCTGGAACCTCACCCCCAGAATAAATTACAGTCCCAGTGGGTAGGGCCTTACACAATCAGACAGAAAGTGGGGAACAAGGCCTATGTAGTAATGATAGACCCAGATAGGGCCATCACCAGAGTTGCCCATATCAACAAACTTTAGGTGTATGTTCGGAGAGCAGCTCCCCTACTAGCTATTTGTAGGGCCACAGAGGACGAACCAGAGGAGGGACAGATCCCAGATATGCTAAACAAAGCAGACCAGGATACAGTAGGAGAAGGTATTCAGCAGACCCTGGAATTAGACGCAGAGCAGAAAGAGCAGCTGTCCCACAGCTTAAAACTCTTCCACTCCCTGTTCACCACCAAGCCAGGGTGTACCCCCTTAGCTGTCCACCCAGTAAAACGGGGAATATGCCCCCTTAAAGCAACACCCCTACAGGCTACCGGAGGCAGTTAGGGCCAACATTCAGGCAGAATTACGCACTATGCTACAGTTGGGAGTGATAGAAGAATCCAGTAGTCCCTGGGCATCTCCAGTAGTATTGGTGCCCAAAAAAGACGGAACCACTCGTTTTTGCGTGAATTACCGTAGGCTGAATGATAAAACCAAAACAGATGCCTACCCTGTTCCACGCATGGACGAGTTGTTGGACCGGCTAGGTACTGCCAAATATTTAACCACTTTAGATCTCTCTAAAGGATATTGGCAGATCCCTTTAGAAGAGACTGCAAAGGAGAAGTCTGCCTTTATCACCCCCTTTTGACTCCTCCAGTTTAAAGTAATGCCATTTGGGATGAAAAATGCTACTTCTACCTTCCAGAGACTATGGTACCAAGAGTATGCCCCAAGAGTAGGGCACCAAGAGTATGCCCAGGCCTACCTGGATTATATAGCCATTTTTAGCCAGACTTGGAAGGACCACATAAGGCACATTAGCCAAATTATGCAGGCAATTCACCAAGCTAAGTTGACCATAAGACCTGACAAATATCAATGGGCTAGAGCAGAAGTGCAATACCTAGGTCATTGGGTGGGGAATAGGAAGTTAAGACCCGAACCAGCCAAGGTAGAGGGAATAGCAGCTTGGCCCACCCCTAAAACTAAGAAGCAGGTGATGGCTTTCCTAGGTACTACTGGTTATTACCGAAAATGTATTCCTGATTTCAGCAGCACAGCCAAACCCCTGACAGATCTCACCAAGAAGAAGCTACCCAGGGAAGTGAATTGGACTTCTGCGTGCCAGTTGGCTTTCCAAACACTGAAAGATGCTCTAACCTGCTCCCCAGTCCTGGCTGCCCCAGATTATAACCGCCCTTTCGTGGTACAGACTGATGCCTCCATGTATGGCATAGGGGCAGTATTGAGTCAGCCAGACAACCAGGAAATTGAGCACCCAGTGGCCTACATTAGTAGGAAGCTACTGCAACGAGAAACAGCCTATGCAACTATAGAAAAGGAGTGTTTAGCAGTAGTCTGGGCTCTACGCAAACTACAGCACTACCTGTATGGAAGACAGTTCACAGTCACCACAGACCATAACCCTCTTTGTTGGTTATCTAAAGTGGCTGGAGAGAATGGCCGACTACTGAGGTGGAGTTTAGCCCTACAAACTTTTAATTTCACGGTACAACACCGCAAAGGGAAATTCCACCAGAACGCAGATGGATTGTCGCGCCAACTAGAGCCCTGACTGTCAGTCCAGATAGGCATCCTGGAGTACAGGATACCTACATCTGTACTTGGGGGGGTAATTGTCATGGCTCACTTGGCAGTCATCTGAAACTTGGACAGATGTCTGTCACAGGCTGTTGACACAAGAGACGCTACCTGGGGGTTTGGGGCTCCCAGACCCCCTGTTATACTGTTATACGGTTATACTGTTATATTATTATGATTATTGTCTACGGAAAGGAGCAGGGTTCCCCTCACATCAATAAAAGTCATCATAAAGCATGAGATGGATTGATGTGGAAACACTGCCCCAATGCCATATACTATGAGGACATTAGGTGGTTTTATTTGGGGTGCGCTTTTACGCTTGTACTTAAATAGACTGACAGTGTGTGGAATATATACACATATGTATATGATAGTATGGGGTAGTCATGCTGGATACATTGCCACATACATCTTGCAATAGGAGAAGGACCCCAGCTGGCCACCAAGGCTAATCCTTTAAGTACACATACTCAAGTCAGGAACAATAGGGTCCCAACAGACACAGGGGCACCATCTCTCCAGGGGGCCTCTCTAGGGTCTCCCTACCCCAGATCCAGGGGCCTGGACCAGAGCAAAGAGATGTGTCTCTCTTGACTGCCAGGGCCCAAATGACTCTGTTAGCCACACCTAGGGGGCGGACCTGGGAGGAGCCTCATGTTTCCCACGGTGTGACACTCTGTGATTGGCCAGAGGTCATTTGGGGCTGGCTTAGGGTAGCCACTCCCCCTATCCTTGTGTGATGTGCTTAAATATGCTGTTCTGAAATAAAATGTTGTTCTTAATTTCATCATTACTTTGAGTACAGATGCATTATTGACCCAGGGGCATAAGCTGGTAGAGGAGATCGTTCTGACTCCCTTCCAGATTTCCCAGGCACTCTACCAATGAGCTGGGACTTATGCTCTTGCATCCGCAAGGACTGTCCATTGGTCGGAGTCACCCAAATCTTAGGTCTAAAACCTACTGGGAATAAGAGTACTACGATACTCTAGATCCCATCATCATAGTAGGTTGTGACAGTTGGCTGTCAACAGGGTCTTTTCCAACGCTGTCCTTTCTAACAGCCTATGTATCTTTGCTGAGTCCTGGTAATTTGCTATGACCAAATCCAATTTGGATCATCTGGTTCCCACTCTCATTCTTCTGATGTAATGACCAAGACACATTCAAATAATCTTAATCCAACATTCTTGATCCTCTCTTTAGGCCTTGTTTGCAGCCACATCCATGTTAACATAAGTATTAATTAAAGCCTACAATACTATGTTGATTAAATACTATGCTTCTCTCAAATCAAAAAGCTGTGTCCCCCTAAACGAAATAAAAAACATTTAACTAGGTTTAGGGGAACTCTTCCTATGCAGAGCTCCTTATGACACAAGATGTATATTGGTCCTGCCATCTTCTTTTATGCAGACAGTTTTAGGGCTCAGATTGGCTAAAGTAGCTGTTAATCACATTTCAGCCAATCAAAGTGAAGGGAATTACATTTTAGTAAATGCTAATTGATAGACAATCAGATTTGCCAGGTAAGGTGTATAAAACAAATATGTTTGCCTAAAGAGTCTCTTTAAATAAACTTTGGAAGGTTATACATGTAGCAAAAGCTTTGGCTGCTAGCTATATATCTATAACAAAAAAATAACTTATATAATATTGACCATGGCTACAACAAACTAAATACAGGTTTCTGCAAACTGCCACATCAAAAAGATATGTTATGAGCATTTGTGGGATTGTATTGAGAAAGCGCATAGTTGAAATCACATTTAAACTTTACAAGATGTTTTTGTATAACATATTTTTAATCCACAGGCAAAAATATTATTTGAAAATATTTAGGACTTATTTTTGTCAAACTGAAGTTGGGTGTGTAAGGCGCAGATTTATTTTTGATAGAATGGCGGTTATTAATGGCACTTGCTGTATTATATGTTTTCATATGGCTACAATAATGATTTTACAATAATTTTCATTATATAAGTGTAATTTGGAGCCCAGCAGCTGTATAGTGTCACTTTTAAAGGATCGCTGTGGTCATATTTTTAAAATGTGCTATTTTGAAGAACTATACTTGAAAATTGGCAACATGATTTAGATTGTAAAAAAACTCAAAAAACAATACAGCCTCCAATTTATTACCTTTTATAAGTAATTTCAGAATCCACAATTTTGGTTTCAGCCGATCAACTTACTGAGGTGGGAGGAGACTTTGAAAGTAGAGGATGTTTCTGTCTTCACAGTGGGAATTTTGCAGTTACAATCACTACCAGCAAGAGTAAAGGGAAGCTCATTACTTTACCAGGACACACCCTCCAGAGAAAGTAACAGAAGCAGACTAGGCAACAAAATGAGCGACTTTCTCTCTTTTACTGCTGGTTATTGGCTGCATTGTCTGTAATATCAATCAAATAATTGTTGGCACCTGGTATACATTTGATACACAAATACTCAAAATGATCTTAACACAACCATAAACAAGAATCACATATATAGTTGTGAGCGTATGGGCCGTTGCTCAAGCTTGCGAAGGGCTGCGGGCAAGGGCCTCAGTTGCTGGGATGCGGGCTCGCATAGCGTAGCGAGGGCTGCGGGCAAGGGCCTCAGCCGAAGGCGCTCCATCCCAGCAACTGAGGCCCTTGCCCTTGCCCTCGCTGCCCTTGCCCGCTAAGACGCATACCACACATTACGACATCGCAAAAATCAGACGCAACCCGCGGACAGGAAAAAAGCAAAAACACAATAAATACACACAACACATACATAAAAAGCTTTCCTACAGCAAGAGGAAGCATCCAGGACATCAAAAAAACTACTTACACCTTCACTTAACTAAAAATCAAAAAATTTAGACACTACAAAATTCTCTACGCGAGAGAAAAAATGGCGGACGAACAAAACGAAAACGAGGCTACAGCACTATAAACACGGAAAACACGGATAATCCGCTAAGACGCATACCTCAAATTAAACGACCTACGGATAATACGCAAAGACGCATACCACACATTACCCACCATTTTACGCTAATGCGGAAGTACACAACTACGCTAACGGTTTCGGCTCGCGCACGCACACTATTACACTGCACACTTTCATCACGCTCACACAGCACCTCCACACCACTAGTGCTGCAGCAACATCAAACAAGGTTCACAGCTCTTCAACACAATGCTTCAAAATAGGTAAAGTATATTCATTTATTAATTTGTATTATATATTTCAGTAGTACACACAAAACAACATTAGCTACCTTACAATTCCATATCTATATTAATAACTAAACAACTTTCCAAACATACACATCTCATTGCCGTCATTTTTTGACGGGCAAGTCGCTAGTACAATATATAATGAGGTGTTACTCTCCTATATCTAACAATTAATAATAATAATTATTATTATTATTCTACAAGGTATTTCTTTGTCCTCTGAATGTGGATAATTAGCACTTGCTATTAGTAGTTATACTTTATAATACTGTATTTCATGATCATGCAATATTTTTTAAGTTACAGTGCCTTGCAAAAGTATTCACAACCCTTGACTTTTTACCTATTTTGTTACATTACAGCCTTAAATTCAATATTTTGTTAATCTGAACTTTATATGATGGATCAGAACACAATAGTCTAAGTTGGTGAAGTGAAATGAGAAAAATATACACATAAAACTATTTTTTAGAAATAGAAAACAGAAAATTGGCATGTGCATATGTATTCACCCCCTTTCTTATAAAGCCCATAAAAAGCTCTGGGGCAACCAATTAACTTCACATAATTAGTGAAATGATGTCCACCTGTGTGCAATCTAAGTGTCACATGATCTGTCATTATATATTCACACCTTTTTTGAAAGGCCCCAGAGGCTGCAACACCTAAGCAAGAGGCACCACTAACCAAGCACTGCCACTAAGACCAAGGAACTCTCCAAACAAGTAAGGGACAATGTTGTTAAGAAGTACAAGTAAGGGTTAGGTTATAAAAAAATATCCAAATGTTTGATGATCCATCAGAACCAAATGGAAAGAACATGGCTCAACAGCAAACCTGCCAAGAGACGGCCGCCCACCAAAACTCACGGACCGGGCAAGGAGGGCATTAATCCGACAGGCAGCACAGAGACCTAAGGTAACCCTGGAGGAGCTGCAGAGTTCCACAGCAGAGACTGGAGTATCTGTACATAGGACGACAATAAGCTGTACGCTCCATAGAGTTAGGCTTTATATCAGAGTGGCCAGAAGAAAGCCAATACTTTCAGCAAAAAAACAAAATGGCACGTTTTGAGTTTGTGAAAAGGCATGTGGGAGACTCCAAAAATGTATGGAGGAAGGTGCTCTGGTCTGATGAGACTAAAATTGAACTTTTCGTCCATCAAAGAAAATGCTATGTCTGGCGCAAACCCAATACATCACATCACCCAAAGAACACCATCCCCACAGTGAAACATGGTAGTGTCAGCATTATGCTGTGGGGAAGTTTTTCAGCAGCCGGGACTGGGAAACTGGTCAGAGTTGAGGAAAAGATGGATGGTGCTAAATACAGGGATATTCTTGAGCAAAACCTGTACCACTCTGTGCGTGATTTGAGGCTAGGACGGAGGTTCACCTTCCCGCAGGACAATGACCCCAAACACATTGCTAAAGCAACACTTGAGTGGTTTAAGGGGAAACATGTAAATGTGTTGGAATGGCCTAGCCAAAGGCCAGACCTCAATCCAATAGAACCTCTGTGGTCAGACTTAAAGATTGCTGTTCACAAGTGCAAACCATCCATCTTGAAGGAGCTGGAGTAGTTTTGCAAGGAGGAATGGACAAAAATCCCAGTGGTAAGATGTTGCAAGCTCATAGAGACTTATCCAAAGCGACTTGGAGTTGTGATTGCAGCAAAAGGTGGCTCTACAAAGTATTGTCTAGGGGGGTGAATAGTTATGCACATTGACTTTTTCTATTTATTTGTCCTATTTGTTGTTTGCTTCACAATAATAAAAAAAATTCTTCAAAGTTGTGGGCATGTTCTGTAAATTAAATTATGTAAATCCTCAAACAATCCATGTTAATTCCTGGTTGTGAGGCAACAAAACATGAAAGGGGGGGTGAATACTTTTGCAAGGCCCTGTAAATGTGCCTAACTTAATTAAAAAAATATAAAAGTCATCTATTAACACTTTACATTGTGCTGTTTGTCTATGCCCATTTATGTTTCCTTATAGATTTGTTTTATTTATTATGTCTATGTCCAGTAATTTCAAATGGGCATTTGTTGCTAATAAAAGTCTATTGTCTCTCCATCTATCAAATCGTGAAGAAGAAAACAAAATAAAAAGGACCCTAATCATCATATGTTACATACTTGTTCATCCGGTTATTAAAATCTATTTAGATTTTATTAGAGATAATATATTACATTGTTTAGAAAATGCCTAGTTTAATATCAAAATAATGAAAATGATAGGATTTAGTGATATTTCCATTGAATACATTTTGTCTGATATTACATATTACCAATGTTATATTCCCAATGTGCCTTTGCTTCATATTCTGATTGTGTTCTCTCTGTTTACATAAATTACAACTTAAAAGCCATTACCAACATTACCCACATAACTATGTTTTTTTAGGTAATAATACTATTATCAAGGCCAACAACAAAATAGGTTTTATCTGCATTACACCATTATTTCATTAATCCTCAAGGGAATTAAATGTAATTTTCCCAAACAGTCAAGGAAGGTATGCTCAGAGATGCTTCTTTCTCTTGTATCCTTCATTTCACAAACAAGATATAAACAGTTTTGTTGTTTCCTGTGCCTGGCATTTCCAGTAAGGTCAGCCTGACCTTCAGACAGGAAAGCAATCACTATTTATTTAATATCATCCAAATAGCTTTTCATGTCAGAATCTATTACAACATGGCAAAGTTGCTTAACCTCATACCAATAACAAAATATGGCAAGACTCATACATTCAATTTAAAATATGAATTATATTGAACAAGGAAAGCCTTTTTATCATTTGACAAACAAGGGAAAGACATATTGTTGGACTTCCAACAATGAATTTTAACATGTTTACGATATTGTATGTACCTACAAAAAAAAAAAAAAAAACGCAATGCTGATGTTATAATGTTAATTTAAATGTCTAAAAGCTAAATGCAGATAAATGTATACACACATTGCAGATGCATAGGTCAATGGGCAGATGGAATTACTTTAAGTTCTCCTTCACATATTTTTTTGCTATTGCAAATTGCATGTAAATTAATAATATATAAGGAAGGGGATAGGTTACATAAACATTTCACGCTTGTGGTTGAAAGATAACAAGATCTTATAAATCAGAACAGTATTATTAATATATGGATATGTATGCCTAGGCTTACTATTTGTTCATCCAATTATTCCTCTCTGTTTCAGTTGGCAAAAAGCCATTGCGAGCACATCAACATGTGCCACCAGATCGAGATATCGGTTTTCTACCATATATGGAGTCTCCACTGCTGCTAAGGATTATAGGTAATATCATGCAAATGAGGCTTAAACATACTACCTTTACATCAGTGGCGGAGCTAGTGAATGGAGGGCCCTAGTACTAAATAATGTTCCTTCCAACCCCCTTTCCCATACTCATTATTCTTACCTTCTCACTGATAAAAAATATAAAGAAATATACAAAGTCCCCATATGATTAGTCATTTTATATATAAAATATACCATTATAATATGTGCCAACCATAACTTAGATTCAAATATTTGTTTTACCAGTGTACCTGCTTATGACTGTATATATCTTGCTGTGATGTATGGTACTTTCTTTTACCATAAGGAAACAGATTTAAAAAATTGGAAATGTACCAAAAGGACCTTGGTTGGATCACATCAGAAGTAGTGTGACTGAAGATAGATCTATACTCCACTACTGAGAATTCAAAGACTTGGGAAAGATGACATGGCTATGCAGGAGAAAAGCACTATTTTTGTTGATGCATAAAATAGACACTGAGACACACTTTTACTGCATCTAATTCACTGTGCTCAAAATCAGATAGAATATATATGACATAGATCCAGCAATACATACATCCTTAGACAACTTAAACATTACACTTATTTTATCCTTTGGCACATTAGAGAAATTTGAGGGTTTAGTAAAAGGACGGAGCAGTTATCAGTTATATGACCTACCATATAAGGTGTCTGATGCATTATTTCTGACCATACAGGTAGTTAAAATCCAGCTAACAATCTTGGCACATGGGAAATAAAATGGCTGGGGTTGAGCCGTTGAGCTATCCATGTAGTTTACTTCACAACTCCTGACAAAAAGAAAAATGAGCAAAATTCCAACACAGTTTAACATTTAATAAATTAATTTGCAACAGAGCTCCCAATGTCTTGCATTCCCACATAGACATTATCATCTAGTCATGGTGAAGCTTGGCATTTTTTCAGATCTGCTTATGCACAGACATTATTCCTTGTTACATTTGGAGTATAACTTGATATGAACATTGAAGGGCAATTGTAGTGCTCATACAATAAGGTTTCATTTGTTTATTTAAATACAGATTGGCAATAGTGTAAGAATTTGAAGAAAAATAATCAATATACATTTAACTCTTGTATTTAAAAATAGCATTGTGGCTTCCAGCAAATGTGCTTTTCTCCACCCCCTGTCAAGGAGGCAAAAGAGGATCTGCTCAGGAGGGCTGTGGCTGTCCTAACATTTCTCTGCTCTAGGTTTAGACACTGCGGGGTTGTAGAAAAACACAGTTATCAGGATAAAATAATAAAAACTGCTATCAGGATAGTCTCCCTGTGTGGATTCCCTGCTGCTCTCTGGATGCCTGATAGGGTGTGGAAAGTCTAAATCACTAAACTTCATTTATGCATTTTAAAGCTGCATTGAACTTATTTTCTTTCAAAATACTGATTTTACTTCTAATTAAATACCGGTAAATGAAAGCCTATTGTATGAGTGCTGTAGAGGTCCAATAAGAATTTTGTCCCTGGATAGTTTTCATGAAGAACTAGATCTCACAATGTAATCTCATTTGAAGCATTGTACTCTTGTTCTCGTTTGAATATTTTCTTTTCTTTATTCACCCTCTCAACCTCTCATTTTATGTCTTTTAATTAATAATACAATTCTTTACTTATTACATATAAAATACAACATTATCATTCTAGTATTTGTTATACATTGGGAGCATATATAGTATTCATTGTTCAATTATTCATTGTTGTTGGTATTATATACTAACAATATATTTCTTATAAAATGTTTTTAATGTGTCAGCATAGTCTATAGAGCAATACAAGAGATACATGGAATACACAATTAGTAAAACAAATATGACATATGTATACAAACTGATGAAAAAGGAGTAGAAAGGACTTAATAAAAAATATTGATTGGGTTTTAGCTGTAAACATTTGTTATATGATTTTATTTTTTCAATGTTGTTATTGTTTGTATTTATTACATGTATATTTGTGTTTATTATTCAAGGGAATTACCCTTACTTTAGTCCTGTAATTATTTTTTTATTTGGTAACCCCAAAACCTCCTGCTTTCAGCTACAAGAATACAACTCTAGATTGTAAGGTTTTAGGTTTCTCTGTGCCCAGCATGCAAAGCTGGACAACCATCAGGAAATCAGGGACACAGGATCATAGGATCAGCCTAGCCAATACAATCTACTCTTCAGTGGGCTTGAAAAGATGAAGGAAATTCAATCCTACTGGAAGATGTAATAATCTGTCTCTCAGCCCCTTTCTGTAGGAGCCAGCAGAGATTCAGGGTTCCTAGCTTATTAAAAATAATAAAACCCTTTATTTACCCCCTTTATATTAGGAAAAACCATCATTCAAGAATGAACACACACTTTACTTATGTGAAATCAAACAGAGCCATATTTTATTGTTCACACGCATATTTAAACAGTACATTAACCGATCAACATTTGACCCCCTCCATGGGAACGCAAGTTTTTGGCCAATTCCTAGCAACCTGTTTGATCGACCCTACCTGATATTGATTGACAGGCTTGTATTTAGGCTTACATGTTCTCCCTTTTTCCAGATGTCTAAAGGTCTAGTGAGGTTATCTGCCTGGTCAAGCTGTAAGAAATTAACCAATAATTAAATAATTAATGTATAATTTCTACAAATAATAAGTTCTTTTGGACAAATCAATAAACAAGCATTCCCGTAAGTTAAAAAGGATATATTTTACATAAATGAATTTGTTACACAATGGGTTTTAGACAAACAGATAGACAGTAGGGATAAAACAATATTTACAAAAAGATACTTATATGAATATACTACATTATTACTAGATACTACACCAAAGGTCAGCAATATCTTCAGAGTCTATGTGTGTAGGCCTCAGGTCAAACCACGGCATGGCTTCTGCTCAGCTGGGCACTCCTCTGGATGGCTCTTCTGGACACCTCTTCATGGACACACACACACTCCTAGACTTAGACTTAGACTGATTAAAAACTCTCTGGACTTTGTATATCTTTCTTGGACACTCCCCCTTGATATGTGACTGTCCATCTCAACTGAAATCATCTCACCTCCCCCCAAACTCCATAAAAACTCATATAAACACTCTAGGCCAAGAGACCCCCTATTATGTTGTCTATATGATAGATGCAAGAGTCCACCATACCCAACTGTTCTTTTGTTTACTTATTAACAACCTCAGGCATAAGTCTTTTGTTACAGTATCAATGGAATAGATAGTCACACCTCAAGTTTCTCAGGGCACAGTTTGTTTGTGATAAGTTGGTTGTGACTGAACACAATTTATATATCATCACTTTTAAAGATTTATACAACTACACTTATTAAAGACACAGTGTTTACAAATGATCACTGTATAAGCCATATCTTACAAAGCTTAACATGCTGCATGACCCTATAGATTGGTAATTAACTCGCTGGGGTCCAGAAACAAAGTGTCTGGGTGGGAGTTTGCTATACAGGACAGGGTCAAAGATGGTAGCAAGATAGAGTCACATTACCAGCACAGCACAATAAAGTCAATATTGGCAGAAACATGAAAAATGTATTTCTTTTCCGCCATCCCAAATTCTTATTTCTATTGAGCAACACGAAGGGAAGGAGACGTAGGGAGGGCTAAGAGTGATTGTTCTGGGAATTAAGCACGGGATGGTGAGGTAGAGGGAGGGAGCGATGAGCCCCTAGATCTCAGGACATATAGCTCAGGGTTATAGGGGGAGGGGCCTGATCTTGGGGGTAGTGGGAAGGACAGGCCTTAGGGTAAGATCAGAGAGGTATGTATCCTAGTCCTTAGTCAGAAGGACAAGAGACTTGAGCCAAACACAGGGCCCCTAACTACAGGCCAGATGAGATGGTGGTACTCCTCAATGCCATCTAAGTCTGTGCCCATATCATTACAGGGGGGAGGAAAATTAAAGCTGCCCCAAGGGGCAAGACCTGAAAAAAGGTATTAGCCACGGTCACTGAGGTCGGTTTTGCGAATAGGGATTTTAAGTCTGTAAGCCATTGTTATGGTGACAGCCGGACAAAGATCAGGAAGATGATGAAAGAAGAGGCCAGAGCTGTAAGACCTCCGAGTGGTGGCCCCAGATACAGACTCTATAGGGATGGATGTGCAGTGTAGTATACCAGCCCATCAGGGAACATCTCTCAGCAGCATGTTAGCAACCTCTGCAGAGTATATATATATATATTTGCCTGTTTTCCCTGTCTCAGCAGACCTCACTCCTGGGCTGATCTGATCTAACTGAACTGCACTACAACCCCATTTCTAAGCAGACCTCACGCCTGCCCTGCTCTCTCTAAACTGCACAACAACCCAATTTCTAAGGTATATTGAAGACACTTGAAAGAGCTAAATTTATTCAGCCATCTGTACCATCTGCACTTTTATTAATATTATTTTGCATTTATTTGTCATTATTTTTGGGGACATTGTTACTTTTAGACCAATTTCATTCTATATTTTTCTCTGTAACCCCTCCCCCTCCTCTCTTTGTTCAATCCTACCCTCAACCCCTACCTATCATACTCTAATAGCATCTTGTTTCTCTTTGAATAACTCCCTGTTTTCCCTCTCTCAGCAGACCTCACTCCTGCCCTGTTCTGATCTATCTGAACTGCACAACAATCCCCTCACCCACCCGCTCATGTTTGCTCTTAATTTATTGAGTCACACCAATTTCTTTCAGCTGATCAATTAGGAACACCACCTAACTATTCCTAATTACATCTTTACACAATATTTCCTCCTGCCTTCTCCCTCCTCTTAACCTCCTGCCTTTTCCTCTAAAGTTTTCCACATCGTGTCTCCAACATAACCATCCCACCTTCCATGCTCTCATCTCCTCTTTTATTTTCCTATGAGCTACTCTCCTCCCTCTTCTAAAGCTCATAAGCAAAAACACTTCTGCAAGTCCAATTTCCATCTCCCTTCTCTCTCTCTCTTATTCTGGTTTCTGGAGATATATCTCCTAACCCAGGACCGGATCTGACATTTCCATTAGCAGCATACATTATCTGACCACTAAGAACATATAACATATTACACACTAGAGCCATTCACCTCACAATGTCAGATAGCTTCCTACCTAATTAAACTTTCACTTTCTTCCTCACCCTTGCTATTCCCTATCTGTTCTTCCCCAGGTCTCTGCCTCTACCATTCCCTTTAAATTGTAAGTAGCAAGTTTCCAACCCTGTAGGGTGCTTTGGAAAAAATCACTTTCTACAACGATTCTAAGCTGAAAACAGGGCCCTTCAATTTTCTGCAGGTTGTTAATATTGTATTCTTCCTTGTGCTTATCCCTTGTACAGCGCTATGGAATATACGGACTACAGAATTAATATTATTAATAATAATAATATACCATGCTTGTATAATTGATTTATATTTTTTGTGAAGTACAGATTTATCGGTGGATGGTCATTGCTCTTACTCTAATTGCTATGTGGCCTTCTACTAGGCTCTGTCCATGTAAGCAGTTACTGAATTATAGCAATAAATAATATGACAGTCAATTTAATTCAAAATATATTGAAAAAATGTGTTATTGTCAAAACACTGAACCTCCACCATTCTGCCATTGCTCCTTATTCTGTTTTGAGCCTGTGTAAATTAAGACAACACTTGTAACCAGATCATGTTTGTACAAAGCCTCAGCTGCAAACAACTTTATTTTTGAAGGTCTGAGTCTGCGTGTGTTCAGAAATAACTTTGACTGCACTACTTGCAGTTTGTCACATACTGTAGAGAAAGGAATGTGGAACATACAGTACATGTCATTTTTTTAAATCTTTAATATATTGATAGTTTTATTATATATAAAAACACACAGTACAAACTGTTACACATTGGCCTCGACTCAATTGAGCTATTGTTGTTTACGGGAGCCCGTAAACTAATTTTCTATTCAATTGGCATCTTTTTGCGAGCTGCAAATGATCTACGGGTTACAGGATGAAAATCCCACGGTTGTTACAACTGTAACTTACACCCCATCTAAGCCTTTGATCTTTCAAGAGTTAAAATCACAAATTGCTATTCAATTGCTACAATTCCTCAAGCCTGCAAATATTTTGACACAACCGTAAATGGCAAATGTAGAAGAAAATCCTACGGGTACCAGATAGGACCCGCAAGGGGTTTAAACACCTGATCGTAGCACTGCAAATAAAAAAACAATGCTGCACTTTTAAAGACGATGAAATCGATGTAAAACATTAAAATTAATTGAACAGCCTGAAGCTCGTAAATCTGCATAATCAAAAAAAAAATTTTTTTTTGTGTCATTTCCATTTTATATCAATCTCGGGAATCAATGAGTTAATACATAACAGGCCACCCACATGGAATAGAACATTTCCTTCATTCATTTTGAATATTGCAGGATTGCAAGTCTGATCGCATATCAGACCACTAAACGCTAACTTTTTACTGACATAATGATGATAGTCTCATTTTCTATTGGCTGTTTCCAAATCGGGAGTTACGGCCTTGCTTAATTGATCATGATCATGCTCTGAAATGCTACATACGACTGCATGGTTTATGGTTACGGCTTTCTGCCCGTAAATTGTGGCCTTGTTGAATTGAATCGCTTTGTAATTGTTGCAAATCTCACACGACATACGGCCTATAGCCTGCAAGCTGCAGCCTTGCAATTGAATGAGGCCCATTGTATAGCTAATATACGTTTACTAAATAAAAACACAACATTTTAATTATTATTATTATTATTATTATTATCCTTTATTTATAACAGGACAGGGTCAAAGATGGTAGCAAGATAGAGTCACATTACCAGCACAGCACAATAAAGTCAATATTGGCAGAAACATGAAAAATGTATTTCTTTTCCGCCATCCCAAATTCTTATTTCTATTGAGCAACACGAAGGGAAGGAGACGTAGGGAGGGCTAAGAGTGATTGTTCTGGGAATTAAGCACGGGATGGTGAGGTAGAGGGAGGGAGCGATGAGCCCCTAGATCTCAGGACATATAGCTCAGGGTTATAGGGGGAGGGGCCTGATCTTGGGGGTAGTGGGAAGGACAGGCCTTAGGGTAAGATCAGAGAGGTATGTATCCTAGTCCTTAGTCAGAAGGACAAGAGACTTGAGCCAAACACAGGGCCCCTAACTACAGGCCAGATGAGATGGTGGTACTCCTCAATGCCATCTAAGTCTGTGCCCATATCATTACAGGGGGGAGGAAAATTAAAGCTGCCCCAAGGGGCAAGACCTGAAAAAAGGTATTAGCCACGGTCACTGAGGTCGGTTTTGCGAATAGGGATTTTAAGTCTGTAAGCCATTGTTATGGTGACAGCCGGACAAAGATCAGGAAGATGATGAAAGAAGAGGCCAGAGCTGTAAGACCTCCGAGTGGTGGCCCCAGATACAGACTCTATAGGGATGGATGTGCAGTGTAGTATACCAGCCCATCAGGGAACATCTCTCAGCAGCATGTTAGCAACCTCTGCAGAGTATATATATATATATTTGCCTGTTTTCCCTGTCTCAGCAGACCTCACTCCTGGGCTGATCTGATCTAACTGAACTGCACTACAACCCCATTTCTAAGCAGACCTCACGCCTGCCCTGCTCTCTCTAAACTGCACAACAACCCAATTTCTAAGGTATATTGAAGACACTTGAAAGAGCTAAATTTATTCAGCCATCTGTACCATCTGCACTTTTATTAATATTATTTTGCATTTATTTGTCATTATTTTTGGGGACATTGTTACTTTTAGACCAATTTCATTCTATATTTTTCTCTGTAACCCCTCCCCCTCCTCTCTTTGTTCAATCCTACCCTCAACCCCTACCTATCATACTCTAATAGCATCTTGTTTCTCTTTGAATAACTCCCTGTTTTCCCTCTCTCAGCAGACCTCACTCCTGCCCTGTTCTGATCTATCTGAACTGCACAACAATCCCCTCACCCACCCGCTCATGTTTGCTCTTAATTTATTGAGTCACACCAATTTCTTTCAGCTGATCAATTAGGAACACCACCTAACTATTCCTAATTACATCTTTACACAATATTTCCTCCTGCCTTCTCCCTCCTCTTAACCTCCTGCCTTTTCCTCTAAAGTTTTCCACATCGTGTCTCCAACATAACCATCCCACCTTCCATGCTCTCATCTCCTCTTTTATTTTCCTATGAGCTACTCTCCTCCCTCTTCTAAAGCTCATAAGCAAAAACACTTCTGCAAGTCCAATTTCCATCTCCCTTCTCTCTCTCTCTTATTCTGGTTTCTGGAGATATATCTCCTAACCCAGGACCGGATCTGACATTTCCATTAGCAGCATACATTATCTGACCACTAAGAACATATAACATATTACACACTAGAGCCATTCACCTCACAATGTCAGATAGCTTCCTACCTAATTAAACTTTCACTTTCTTCCTCACCCTTGCTATTCCCTATCTGTTCTTCCCCAGGTCTCTGCCTCTACCATTCCCTTTAAATTGTAAGTAGCAAGTTTCCAACCCTGTAGGGTGCTTTGGAAAAAATCACTTTCTACAACGATTCTAAGCTGAAAACAGGGCCCTTCAATTTTCTGCAGGTTGTTAATATTGTATTCTTCCTTGTGCTTATCCCTTGTACAGCGCTATGGAATATACGGACTACAGAATTAATATTATTAATAATAATAATATACCATGCTTGTATAATTGATTTATATTTTTTGTGAAGTACAGATTTATCGGTGGATGGTCATTGCTCTTACTCTAATTGCTATGTGGCCTTCTACTAGGCTCTGTCCATGTAAGCAGTTACTGAATTATAGCAATAAATAATATGACAGTCAATTTAATTCAAAATATATTGAAAAAATGTGTTATTGTCAAAACACTGAACCTCCACCATTCTGCCATTGCTCCTTATTCTGTTTTGAGCCTGTGTAAATTAAGACAACACTTGTAACCAGATCATGTTTGTACAAAGCCTCAGCTGCAAACAACTTTATTTTTGAAGGTCTGAGTCTGCGTGTGTTCAGAAATAACTTTGACTGCACTACTTGCAGTTTGTCACATACTGTAGAGAAAGGAATGTGGAACATTCAGTACATGTCATTTTTTTAAATCTTTAATATATTGATAGTTTTATTATATATAAAAACACACAGTACAAACTGTTACACATTGGCCTCGACTCAATTGAGCTATTGTTGTTTACGGGAGCCCGTAAACTAATTTTCTATTCAATTGGCATCTTTTTGCGAGCTGCAAATGATCTACGGGTTACAGGATGAAAATCCCACGGTTGTTACAACTGTAACTTACACCCCATCTAAGCCTTTGATCTTTCAAGAGTTAAAATCACAAATTGCTATTCAATTGCTACAATTCCTCAAGCCTGCAAATATTTTGACACAACCGTAAATGGCAAATGTAGAAGAAAATCCTACGGGTACCAGATAGGACCCGCAAGGGGTTTAAACACCTGATCGTAGCACTGCAAATAAAAAAACAATGCTGCACTTTTAAAGACGATGAAATCGATGTAAAACATTAAAATTAATTGAACAGCCTGAAGCTCGTAAATCTGCATAATCAAAAAAAAATTTTTTTTTTGTGTCATTTCCATTTTATATCAATCTCGGGAATCAATGAGTTAATACATAACAGGCCACCCACATGGAATAGAACATTTCCTTCATTCATTTTGAATATTGCAGGATTGCAAGTCTGATCGCATATCAGACCACTAAACGCTAACTTTTTACTGACATAATGATGATAGTCTCATTTTCTATTGGCTGTTTCCAAATCGGGAGTTACGGCCTTGCTTAATTGATCATGATCATGCTCTGAAATGCTACATACGACTGCATGGTTTATGGTTACGGCTTTCTGCCCGTAAATTGTGGCCTTGTTGAATTGAATCGCTTTGTAATTGTTGCAAATCTCACACGACATACGGCCTATAGCCTGCAAGCTGCAGCCTTGCAATTGAATGAGGCCCATTGTATAGCTAATATACGTTTACTAAATAAAAACACAACATTTTAATTATTTTACATACTTATTTTTACTTAGTATAATAATTGTATCCAAACTGTTTTACAACATCATCATAACAATATATTGAAGCACTAGAAGTTGACATAGGCCAGACATGATCACTGGATAAAATTTATGTTTGGGGGTTACTGATTGTCCTGTGCAAGTGAGCGTTGTCTGGCATTTCTTTTCTTGCTTTCGGTGAGGGTGTAGCCTAAGGACATTTCTGCTCTATGGCAAAATCTTGAGTAACTGCACTCTTAGTACATGCTTTTATACCAGAAGACATGCTTTTAAAGGGTTTTGATCTAATGTATGCATTTCTCACCCTTTTTTTTGTCCCCAGTGTGGCAGGTGAAGTTGGGGATCATGCAATGAAGCAATATGGGGAAGTTATGATAATCAAGGTAAATTGATAAGGCTTATGTGATATCAAGGTGATTCGGGTGGAGGGGGGGGGGGGGGGGTTCACAGAAATAATGAAAATGTTTGAGTTTATAAACTGCCTTACATAAGGTGAAAGTCTATTCCAATAGGGGCAAGCAGCGAGAAGGAGTAGAAGCGATATGGGCACAAGGGGGAATAAGGGATATAGACATTTTGAGGAAAGAAAATGTGCACAATTTGGGGAAGACTGAATTTTTTGTGTTTGTTGAAGTAGAGCAAATGCATACACTGGAAGTCAAAGAAGAAGAGAGTTGCAGTAGATTGAGTGGGTAAGAATAAAACAGACTATCAGGAGTTTTCTTGCACATGAATTAGTGAATTTAGTAATTATTAATAAGGTGTAATCATAGCAAATAGTTCTCAATAAATGTGAGATTAACATGGGGGATAGGGGATAAGTGGTCTGAACAGACTATGTTTTTTTATGCAGTTTGGTGTAGTAGTGAAGAAGGGATATGAGTTGGTTAAACTGGAATGAAGAAGTGAGATTATTTTAGTCAGAGGAATGGTGATGGCTGATGATGTAAGAAGTTACTAGTTAAAAGGTCTGAACAGGGAAGAAAGATAAAGGGGTGAGTGTGAAAATAGGTTGTTGTAAGGAACAATAAGGCCAGAGATAACTATGCTTTATCATGCCTTGAGAATCTGAATTTTAGATTATTTTTGGAAGGAGCAGAATAGGGATGCTTCAGTTAGTGGTGCTAACTAACTAATTACACCTATGAAAGATAAAGCAATGCATTTATATATAAACCAATACTCTATATTTCTCTGCAAGTTAAAATAACTATATTAATACTGTATTAATAAAGATATTCATTTAAAAATAATAAATTGCAATGGAAATAAACCACAATGTATTACATTAATATTAAATGTATTATTTTATTACAATTTTCCTGAGGAGATGTAGTAAAAGAAATATTTGTTTTATCACACCACTTGTCTCTATTGTATCTTGCTCGTATGTTCCTTCTCTAGCAATGGTCCAATAATTAATTAATAAATTGGTATAATATATATAGTGGACCCTTGGAACCCATCCATAATCTGTTCCGACCTGCAGTATGAGTTCCAAAAAGTTTGAGTTCCAAGATAGCATTCCCCATAGGTAAATTGAAATAATCCATTCCTGTCCACAGAATTTTCACATTTTATTTTGAACTGATGGTGTTGTTTTTGGATACAAAACCTGAAAACTAAACAGACATAAATAAAAATACAATAATTACATCAGATAACATAGAATTTAACTTCACTTTAACTGTACTCAGAGCACTTGAGGGCTCAATGGGATGGTGGTGATGTGGAAAAGAAGGAGACAGGTCATTGCTTGAAACTTTGTTTCTTATAGGCACAGGGTGCACTTTGGGTCTTATAGGTACAGTCTACACTTTGGTTTTCATAGGAACAGTCTACACTTTTATTCTTGAAGACACAGGCTGCACTTTGATTCTTGCAGGCACAGACTGGTCTTGGGCTCTTGCAGGCACTAACTACACTACGCCACTGTACAGAACTTTATTCCACTTCCTGAAAGACAAAATGCAGGGAGTCACAAGTGTGTTAATATTTGTCAGTCCAATGCGTCTAGTTCCGAGTAAGCTTTGAGTTCTGAGGCAATTGTTTATCAGTTTGTCAAAGAGAGACGTACTTGTAAATCTTTGTTGTGCTCCTCCAACCACTCCGAGACAATTCTGCCCATATGACATGTTGCATTGTCCTGCTGGAAGATCCCATCCGCTCCAGGGCAGACAGTCAACATGTATGGGTGTACTTGATCTGCAAGGATGGATAGATAACCCAGTCAGTTGAGAGTGCCTTCCAGAGGTATTAGTGAACCCATACAGTGCCAAGAAAACCTTCCCCAGACCATAACGCTGCCGCCACCTGCTTTTGTTCTTTCAAAAATTGGTTGCAGACTGTTTATTCTCGGAGGTTTCGCGCCTGATATCCCTTTCAGCATAGGCCTAATTTTGGTACTGTCATGCAAATTGAAGCCAGTTCTGACTATGAAACCTTGTCAGCAAGGGTCAAGTGGCCAGCCATTTGCTTCAGAGCCCCATACGCAACAGGGTTCGCTGTACGGTCATTTTAGACACGTATCTGGTAGCCACCTGTATATACCTTATGAAACACAATTCTATATATATATATATCTATTCTTTAAAGGGCCACTTAATTCAGTAAAATTTTGATTAAGAGATCAAAAAACTTAAATATCTGTTTACATGTGTCACTGACATGCCCCCTGGCAGACACATGCTGCGGCTCTGTGTAGTGAGCAAAAGAAAAAAAGGGTTAACCTTCTACACATATATCTGTGCAGAGTATGGGATGCTGGAGTCACCTAAACAGGTTGGTTAAAGGTTAAATGATCAGTGCAAGTTCAAGGAAAACCTGCTATCAATCAGAGTCCTCACCACACCCTCGGCATCTGTTATTAATCATGAAACTGTCAGCAGGCAGGACAATATTTGCATGTAAACAGACATAAAACTTTAGATTTTTTAGCTGTTAATAGTATAATTAAATATATAGATAATTTAAACATACAATCTTGTGCTCTTTCACACCATGAAGAGCAATTACAGTGAGGTAAATGATCCTTTAATGAAAGGATATTAGCTCTTTCTGCACTCCTGATTTTATGTATCAGACTAGTATAAACACAAGATTTTATTGCATTCCACCTAATTTAATACAGCCAAGTTAAGATTAACAAAATGTTACGTTATATTAGAAAAATTATGTTGTGTTACAAAACAGCAACTGTATTTAGTGAATACAAAATGTAAACAATACTGTAAACCTAAGAAGTATGCCACAATTAAAAAATACAACTTGAATTAATTCGTTTTAGACAAACAGATATATTAACATGCAATTTTAACAAATAACTATAATATCTTTAAGAAAAATATTTATATATATACAGCCTTATTAAATTGCGATTCAGCCAAATGAAAAGGGCTCTATATAAGCACATAGCATATTTTTTGACAGAAATTTTTAGTTAGTGAACTTCTATCCAAAATCAAGGTCTTCACTAACTAAAAACTTATGTAAAAAAAAAAATGCTCTGTGCTTATTTAGAGCCCTTTTCACTTGGCAGAATCGCAATTTAATAAGGCTGTTATTTTTTTAAAATAAGTTAATTGTGTATCTAGCTGCGCTTCTGGTTTATATAGTAGGTAGATTTTGTAGCAGACACTTTTATACAATTAAATAAAAAATAATTGATTATAAAAAGTAATTGTGTTATTATTAAGACAAGCAGATGGGTCTAATTGTTTGGACCCCTTTAAAATCCTTTTCTATGTTTTTTTATTGTGTCTTTAGATCCTTGGCATTTATCTTCAGTTTCTTTTTCCTTAGTGCTGTAAAATAGACAAGGGGAAAAGAGGCTCCTCTAAGGTAGTGAGTTATGCAAATGAGGAAAATTCTTTAAAAAAGTAGGTAATCTCCTTACATTTATGTCAGGTTATTCAGGCCAATAAAGTTTTAATACATAGTAAAAAAAATAATATAAGACTTAACTGGTTTCACTGTCTGCTTCTTCTGGAGTGCCGAAGAAAGCAGACAGTGAAACCGGTTGAGTGAGCGAACAACAGTCCACCAGTGACACTCAAAGCAGGAGACAGAACCACAGGGCTGCTGCTGACCTGTGGAGATACAGACACGGAGAACTGAAGGAAGTTATCTTCCATTTGTGGACATCACTAAGCCTAATGTAAGCTTTTTATAATATTTTTTTACTATGTATTAAAACGTCATTGACCATACCTTTCTCTCCCTGATGACTGCATGAATAAAGCTGACTGCACACATAACCCTGCACAAGGAGAGCAGTGACAGGATCTGAGGGCCTGAATAACCTGACATAAATGTAAGGAGATTACCTACTTTTAAAAAAAAAGGCCTCATTTGCAAAACTTGCTACCTTAGAGGAGCCTCTTTTCTCCAAGTCTATTTTACAGCACTAAGCAAAAAAGAAACTGAAGATAAGTGCCTAAAGGCACAATATAAAAAAAATAAAAAAATAAAAAGAATATATATATATATATATATATATATATATATATATATATATATATCGTATTTATCGGCGTATAACACGCACTTTTTCTCCCTGAAAATAGGGGGCAAATGATAGGTGCTTGTTATATGCCGATATTCCCTCCCCCCTCCTCATCCTCAACCTCCCTCCTCACTCTAAACCCCCTCCGCATTCTAACCCCCCCGTCCTCAACCTAAACCCCCCTCCTCAACCTAAACCCCCCTAAATACCTCCCCCTCACTTACCTGCTTCAGCTCCGGCCTCCGCTCCTTGACCCGGTGGCGTCACATGTGCGCCAGCGCGCCATGTCATTAGCATATACCGGGTGGCACCCGGTATAAGCTAATAACGTGGCGCGCTGGCGCACATTTGACGTCACCGGGTCAAGGAGCGTAGCGGAGGCCGGAGCAGAAGCAGGTAAGTGAGGGGCATTTAGGTTGAGGAGGAGGGGGGTTTAGAATGAGGAGGGGGGGTTAGAATGCGGAGGGGGGTTTAGAATGAGGAGGGAGGTTGAGGAGGGGGGGTTGAGGAGGGGGGTTGAGGATACAGCGATTGAGGTTGAGGATAGGGGGGTTGAGGAGGGAGGATGAGGATGGGGGTGTTGAGGAGGGGGTTTGAGGATGGGGGTTGAGGAGGGAGTTTGAGGAGGGGGTTGAGGATGGGGGGTTGAGGAGGGAGGATGAGGAGGGAGGTTGAGGAGGGGGTTGAGGATGAGGAGGGGGGTTGAGGATGAGGAGGGGGGTTGAAGATGAGGAGGGAGGTTGAGGAGGGAGGTTGAGGATGAGGAGGGAGGTTGAGGAGGGAGGATGAGGAGGGAGGTTGTGGAGGGGGTTGAGGATGAGGAGGGAGGTTGAGGATTTTGCTTTATTTGAATTTTTTTTTCCTGAAATTCCCTTCTTAAAATGAGGTGCGTGTTATACACCGGTGCGTGTTATATGCCGATAAATACGGTATATCTTCAAGATCAGTTTCAGTTGGAAATTCTTAAACCTACAAAATTAATAATGTAAGTGTACAATTATAAATGCATTAAGTTACAGCATAGGGAGTCTAGTGTGATGTCATCAGTGAAATAATGAATACTGCCCTATATCATGATTGATATCATAGCTGATGTCATTATTTATATCATCACAAATGATATTACCCAATATTATATATGATGTCATTAATGATGTCATCAGAAAACCCTTTGCAGGATGAGATAGGGACATTAATAATGTGTTGCATTAATTACATCATTAGAGCAGTAAACCTATTTTATTTAATTAAACCTATCAGGTGATAAATGATTTCCCTTGCTTCCAAAGGTTATTCAAGACCATAGTAAATTAACATTTAATGAGTTCATAACAGGTAGACTATTAAAAAACTGTGAACGGGAAATGTGAAGTCATGTTGTTTACAATAAATCATGCATTAATTGTGTCCAGATTTATTTAATAGGGTCGTAATGATTGTTGTTTTACATATTATTATTATTATTATTTCTCTTCCATTTTGCTATTCATTTGTTATGAGATTTCATGTTTAATAATCAAAAGTATTATTATGGCTTATCTAGTAAGACTTAGTGATGATCCCTAAATAAATCTTATTAATCGTGCTTAGTTTGAGTAGATCAAATACACAAGACTTAACAGTACATGTTGCAGTTTTCATCAGATATAGCACTTTAATATGTGAGTTATGTATATAGGAAAGGTTATTTTGAAAATGCATACTATTTCATTTATAGTACAATTTAAAATGTACAAAGACACTTTACAAAAGAATATACCAAAAAAATAACAAGCAAGAATGAGGATGTATGTTACTAATAAAGATGGATTTTTTTTTATTATGATTTGTATAAAGCTTAAGTTGTCTCCTAAAACATGGTTTCCCTCATACAATAGCAAAAATATGATTTGAAGCCATGTTTCTCTAACATATTATAATGTTCCACCCAATCTAATGATAGAAAAAGAAAATCAGGGTCAAAAGGAACATACAGTTTTATCATGTTTTGTAACCCAGGATTTATCTGCAGTCCTAAGCAGGGCAATTTGGATGTAAGAAATGGTTAGGTTTTACTGCATAGGTTTCCAAATGTCATCTATGAACTTCTTCAGGTAGTCCTCAGGAAAGCACAGCATTATGAAAGAAGAAGCAACATGGAAGCCCTTACACACAAACTGTGTGTACTGAAACTAGATTTTCTCTAAAAATGCTTTTATTCTCATGGTTTACACAGCTGCTAATATTATTAGTTTATTTTATTACATTTTAATATTGTTAGGTTTCTACACTAGACCGTTTTATTTAACAAATAAAGCAAACGCTTAAAAAACTTAATTTTTTTATCATTAATCTTTATTTTTTACAGTCATATGTCATAACATTTTATATACTTGTAAATGTATACATGTCATAAATAGCATTTAAAAAATCTGAAAGTCTTTGTATAAAAAATTGTTGTTTCTTTTTTTCTTTTCTCCGTTTGACTGCAACTGTAGATTCAGTAAAACACATTAACTAAATTAACTTAAAACATATTAAATTAAACTGAACTAACCCTAACATTCAGGTGAGGGGTGGGGATATCCTTGAGTGTGTCATAGCTGATTTAGTTTCTTGCTTTTATCCCTAATGGGTTTGAACTCCAGATTACAATTTTGTCAATAAAGTTGTCATTGAATCCGTACCTTTTCAGCTTCCGCTTTCCACTCCGAGAGGTTATCAATTCAGCCAATTTTAATATATTTTTTTTGTGTTTTGTTTTGGGATATATGTAATTATTGTGATTGAGTATAGGGAGTTGATCCAAACATCCCATATTTCTGTAAATATTGGATATGTATTGGATATGACATGAGTCATGTTTTCATTAATCATTATGAAATGTAGTTTATGTATTATTTCTTGGAGGTGAAGTTGTGGCGTCTTCCATTTTTTTGCAATGTGGCTTTTCGTGGCTGTAAGCAGGAATTGTAGCCATTTATTATGTCGCTTTTGTAGCAGAGGAGAATAGTCTCCCAATGGGCAAATTTCTATCGAAGGGTGTATTGTTGTCTTCAAAATGGTAGATGCTAATTCCATGACTTTGGTCCAAATGTTCTGAACTATCGGGCATCCCCACCAAGTGTGTGGAGAAATGTACCTGTAGTTTGACATAGTCTATAGCAACTTGAAGATGTTTGTGTGTGAATTTTATGTAATCTATCAGGTGTGAGATAAGCCCTGTGCAGCAACTTTATAGGGGTTTCAATAGTCTGTAATTTTGTGAGCCTTTGCTTATATTTGTGCAGATTTTTCCCCACTTATGTGGATCCGATTGAGTTCCCATTTTATAACGTTTTAAATATGTTTCCTATGTGCTGCCGGAAGCAGACGTGTTTGACGATGGTGTGCCATGTGAGGGCCGTGAGGGAGATGCCATTCTGGGAAGCGCTGTTCTGCATTGCTAGATCCTGCATCACGCTGGCGCTGATCGGAGGCACCATAGAGGGGAATTATTAAATCAGCTTATAAAGTTGAAAAGGACCTAGTGGCAAGCGCCGGGGGCAATTGCTGAAGCCCTGGCAGAGGCATTTCTCCCCTAATAAGGGATCATACTTGGATTCTGAGGAACCAGTTTATACTTCCCCTCTTACAATTGAAGGATGTAGAGGTAAGCGCTGAAGTAACGTGGATCCCTGGCTGAGACATTCTGCCCTAACAGGACATTAGATGTGACGTCTGAGAAGCCAGCCAGCATTTTCCATTCTATAAGTGCTAAGACTCTGGAGGCAAGCACTGGGGGTAATCTATAGATCCCTGGCTGAGGCATTCCTCCCCAACCAGGGGATCAGACGTGGAGTCTGAGGAGTCTCCCACTACTAACCACACCATAGGTCCAGATCAACTTGGTAAACTCTTTCTACAGCCGGGCACAGAAACACAGAACATGTTTCAATCTACCACAGTTATGGATAAAAAAAATAAGATTTATTTAGTTTCCTCTGAACTTGATCTGAACTGCTAATGTGAATGAATATAACCATGTGTGATCTACATACTTCTCTTTAAATTCTGCATAAAGAATGTTTTTTTTTGGACCCATAAATTACAGACTGATACATTACATTTTCATAAAAGATTTATACTTATCTAAATCCAACTGAAAACTTCCTAGTGAGACTTATGAAATATTTGCTTGGCTGGTGAGAGCAGCCTTGTCTTGCAAGGAACATACATCTCTAGGCATATCTTTCTGTGAAATTTGTTGTGATGAAACTCTTGTGATTATGCTGCAAACATGCCATGCTGGTGAGAGAAGCTTGGTTTAATTAACTTTAAGAGAGACATTCAGTTGTAAGTCTAGAGAGACAATAAGGAGGAACTTCTGGAGACTTTCACCTGAGATCCCTTCGTTAAATATCTGCTTGGGTGATAAGAGCTACACCGCTTTAGAAGAAATCATAAAGTTATCTTGGAAATATACTATCCACAATATATAATTGAATGCTCTAGAAAAATAAACTTTTTCCTAAATTTACAGGAAAAACACAAGGCTGCAAAATAAGCTTGGTGAAATTTAACTTTGATGAATTATTAATTTATTTGACTAAGATAATCAGTATATTAACCCTTTGTGTATATAATATTTTTGTCTTTGGGAATTTCTTATAGGAAATATTAATTGCATTGCAGTATTCATTTTTTTCTTTATTTCATTGTTATTTCGCTATTTGGCTAGTATGATATAGCTGGTCATTTTTTTTATTGCTGTTTGGTTAAATTGGATGTGCAACAATAATCCTCTAAAAATTCATGCTTATAAAGGCTTTTTATCCGTTAAGTAACATTTGAATACCTTTTGAAATCATCTTTGCATAATATGATTTTTTTTTTTAAATATTCTTGAAGGATGAGGACTCGAGGAAGTTTCCTCCTGCACATTTAAGATACAAATAAACCCTGATCGGCAGGAGTAAATCTCTGCGTGTCTTCTGCGCCTCCCCTGCCGACGCGTCTATCTGCAGAGGCAGGGAGTCTTGAATGACGTCACTTGACTCCCTGCCTCTGCAGATAGACGCACCGGCAGGGGAGGCGCAGAAGACACGCAGAGATTTACTCCCGCCAATCAGGGTAAGAGAGGGGGACCTGGTGAGGGTGAGGGGCTCCAGGGGGGCCTAGGGGAAATGAGCTGGGTGACTAGTGGACATGGGATGGGAAAGGGTTTCCTATTTAAAAAAAACACAAGTTTTGCCCCCCTAAAATAGTGCCGTCCTGGACTGCAGCCCATTTTGCCCATATATAAATACGGCCCTGGCCATATGTAGTCCCAAGTTACCTTTTACCACCATTGATTTAGATGGTGACATGTTTCTTATCCACCCAGTTTATGAGGTGGACAAATACAGAGCAGGAAAAGTAGGATTTGTGATCTGGATTGCTCCTCCCTGCTTCTAGCCATGTGTGGGGAAGGTGTCAAATGATAAAAACTGATCTAAGCCATCTAGGACACCATAAACTACCCCCCACACTGCTGTTTAGCAAAAATAAGTTTCAAAGCATACACCACCTCTTCCTCCAAGCTTCCAGTGCTGCAATGAGATTTCACAGAAGCTCACACACAAAAGCTGCTAAGATTAAGATTTAGTCAAAAAGTGCCTTTATAATAATTACTAATGCAACTGCCAGTGTTGTTAGTTTGTTACATAGTTCACAAACATTGAGTTTTTCTGAAACTACTGTGATCCAATATTGCCGCTGTTATCTTGATATCTAGATTTAAATAGTTTTAGGGATTAATATAATATTGCATTACATATGTCACTGTGACAAATGCATATGTTACAAACACCATTAAAAAGAGATGTTAAGTGTGTTGCTGGCAAAGTACTTGAGTATGCAACCTGTATACATTAGTAATTAAACGACTACATTAGAGTGCTATGATAATTAGATGCTGTTTTGTAGAGTGATAGTACCTGGCTGTGTGCACCCGAGAAATCAATTAAGCAAATTCTGGTTAGTGTTCTCTACCTGTTTGCTTTGAGTAAAAGTGTTTTATTTATCTGAAATGCAGTTTGATTGGGTTAAGATAAATATCATAGTAAAGGAGAGTGGTCAGCTCTTAAGGTTGTTATGCAAGGTATCCGGAAATTAAAATGACAGTAAATGTTGTTCCTTTTCCTTCATGCCCATAACAGCAATAAAGGACAACAGAACAATAAAAAAAAAAAAGTTTGTACCTAAGAGCATAATTAAGCAAGAAAAAAAATCCATAGAGATAGTTTTTAATTAGAAAAAAAACAAATTTTAATGAATCTCCTGGTCCTGGGGAATCCATGATACATTGGTGAAAGTTGTGTGTGTGAGGGAGCATTTACATTTCCAGAGAGCTATGGTTGCATTTCCTGAAGCATGGTGTCTAATTCTGGGCCGGTGAGGGGGAAGGGTTGTGGTGTCAATTTCAATCTTGTCCATTTATCCTAACAATAGATCTCTCTCCCTCCTTCCACACTATCTCTTCACTGATAACAAAAAACACACAATCTTGTGATCCAGCTCTGAGGAAGTGATGTAACATATGCAAAATGGATTCCTGAGCTTATAAAGAGTTTTAAAAATGTCAGATTTTCCCCTAAAGACTGTTTTATGACCATAGCTTACATGGCTGCTATTAATGTTAGTTTGGTCATACTTGACAAACAAGTGTATTTTTCCTGAACTGCAGTGGTTCTTTAACCTTTGCAATAATACCATTAAAATGAAACAGGGGTGAGAAGAGAAAAAGAGCAAGTTAAGAGAAGATTGCTGCAAATTGGTGCTAGGTGGATCTTTAATTTTGATTCTGTAAACCCTAAGGGTTAAATTGTGAAAATAAATATGTTTCTTTAAGGCTCCTGCAATAGGTGGTATTAAGGCATCTATTATAAATTAATAATGAACTAGTTTATTTTCCATTTAAGGACTTAAGTATAATATTAAGAATATTTTTTTAAACTTGACTTGATAATGGACAAAATGTTTTACATGGTCTTAAATGAATAATTATAGCCTTTTAACTTGTAGCAATAGTATTCAATTTTTCTTTTAGTGATGACAGACATTTTTTGTAAAATGATTAGATACTAGGGACGAATGGGGGAACACTTACCATCTGTATATGTTTTTGTTAAAAGCGTCTTCTTTGAATAGCCCCTTAAAAAAAGAACTCAATGGTAGACTAAGGTCCAATAGGATAAACTTCCCCCCTCAATCTACAGACACACAAGCAATCTGCAGTGGAATCTGACATGATACAATCAGTAATCTAAATACAGTACACTCTCAATTTAATGGATCCCCATTTATCAGACTCCGGATTTAATGGACAAGTTGTTCAAATATGCGTGCCTGTCTTTTTCTGTTAAAATGTTATCAATCATACTGCGAATGTAACATATATATCATCCCATTGCATGACCATTCCTGTTGTGTTGTGTTTAGTTTGTTCTTTGTTTGGGGGGAATATAGTGTGGTTTTATGGACATTCAGATTTAGCAAACATTCGGATATAACAGACCTTCTCACCTCAGTTAGTCTGTTAAATTGATTGTGTATTGAATCCCGTTTCTTTTTTTTTTAAACGTTTTGTATGTTCCTGTCTTGCATACATGCTAATCTAGTTATGTTATCACAAACATAACTGAAGTGTTAAATAAGTTACACCGGTCTTTTAAGTAAGTTTAGATGCTATTTTATATTCTCATTGTCCTATGTTTTTATCTCGATTCAGTTATTTATTTTCTGATGATGGAATCATAAAATATTTTCTTATAGATGATATATGGTCACAATATTACCACATATGTCAGTTAGGATATACACAAAACTGAATGACAGGGTTAAATAATGGTTCCTAATTCTAAAAGGTAAATGGTTAATGTTTCAGTCCTTTAAAATGTGTACTTCTGTTGTATTAATAAGCCTTGGTAAAGTTTGTGTTTGATCTGAGAGAAATTCGTTGTTGTGATCTTCAACAAGACTATGAAAATGTAATTGTGTTCAATATATGTATTTTGTCGTAATGCACATATATCCTCCTTTCATAATTAGTTATAATTAGTCTGAGATCTGCAAATTAGCCCAATCGTCTCAAAGCTGATTGATCAAGACCTATACATCTAATGCAAACCTAGGTAGAATGGGTGTAGGAACGGGGGGGGGGGGGGAATAAGAGGGACAACCCCCCCCCCCCCAGGCTTCTCATTGTGTGTATGTATGCATATAGAAGCTGTTAAGTGTTCTGTGTATCAAGTGAGCTGTATCGCCACCCCCCCCCCCCCCCCCCCGAATTATTTTATAGGCATTTACAAGGGGTCATTTACAAGATGTTATTCCAGCTGTATCTGAGTTGGAAATAAACAGGATTGAACACATTCAATGGTACATCGCCTCATACAAGAGCAATCCAGGCAAACAATTTTTATTTTATTTTCCTTTTTTATTGATTTTTGCTTTCACAGATTGTGACACAATGTTTATTCACACTTTCTTCTTTAAAATCTCCTGCCTCTTTATCCCACTCTTCTTCTCAGTTTCTCTATATGGTGTCTCTAACATTATAACCATTTCACCTTCTCTTCTCCTCCATGTTCTAAAGCTAAAAAGCAGAAACGCTTCCACTTCCATCTCCTCACATGTTTTTTGGCTTGCTACAGGCGACATATCACCTAACCCAGACATTTCCACCTGCTGCCATCCATTGACAACCCACAGGGCAGCAAACCCAAAATATCCAAAATCTTATATCCATCACTTGTCACAAACCAGCCTTTTTGCCCTTCACCTATGCCCTCTGGAAAGCATGTTCCATTTGTGATAAACTCACTTTCATGCATGACCGAATTATTTCCTCCCCTGCTGTGTTTTTCACTTTAGTCACACACCTGGGCCTGGGAACAAGCAAGATGGAGGCCTGGACATATTACTTTCTGATCACTGTACATTTCACTGCATAACTCTTTCCCTCCCTCAAATTCTCATATTTCGATGTTCACATAATTCACCTTTTCTATCTCAGCTATCTGCTTGTTGCTGCCTTATATCACCTCCCTGGACTACCCTCTCAGTTTCTTGATCATTTTGTTGCCTGACTTCCTCATTTTCTCTCCGCTAACATACTTTTACTTGTTTGCTGACACACCCACCTCCCCCATAGCTACAAAATGACTTTCACTTACGTCTTCCCTTGGCTTCTCACAATGGACAGAGTCCCCAACTAACTGTGATGGGCCCCTTGATGTTAACTTCCCAATCCCTCATGCTGACCACCACCTCCTAACTTGAAACCTCACCACACCTTCCACTAACTGCCCTTCTTTAATCCCCACCAACAGAACCTACAGATACCTCCAATCATGTGACCCACAACAATTAGCCAATGAGCTAAATTATTCAATGTGCCACAACTCCTTCTCTGCCCCCTCACCAGCACTGGCATTTCAACCTCACAGTACAATAAGATACTTCCACCCTTGACACTCTTGCCCCTACATCTGTTGGCCAATCTCCTTGCTCTACAACCATGGCACACTATTCAAATATGATACATCCAGAAGTGTTCCCGCAGTGCTGAATGATGATCATTCCAAACTATACTACTTTTCATGATTAATATCAGTCCAAACCCCAAATGTTTGTTCACTACATTCAACACCCTTCTCTGCGCATCAGCCTTTGCCCGTCCCAATTCCACATCACTATGGATTGCTTTGACCCTGTAACTGAGATTGAAGTATTGGTCTCATATCAACCTCTCACCTTAAATCTTCCCCTCTCTTTCACTCTTATCCCAGCTCTCACACATCTATTCAATCTGTCCCTAAACACTGTCATGTTTCCATCATATTTAAAACACACCATAATTACACCCATTCTGACTCAGCTGTTGCATCTAACTAATGCCCTATCTCTCTGCCTCCCTTGGCTTTGAAACTGCTTGAGCGACTCTTTCAGAGCTGCCTTTCCTCCAACAACCCTCTTGACCCTCTACATTCTGGCTTTTGGCACAAAAACTTCAAAGAGGCACTCTCACAAAAGTAACTAATGATTTGCTCACTGCCAAGTGAGAGTGTCACTTATCTTATTTTCACCAAAA
Source organism: Discoglossus pictus (assembly GCA_027410445.1). Taxonomy (NCBI): domain Eukaryota; kingdom Metazoa; phylum Chordata; class Amphibia; order Anura; family Alytidae; genus Discoglossus; species Discoglossus pictus. Next base: position 453,072,668 of record CM050163.1, read on the forward strand.
AACATCTCCAAAGTAAGTCGATATCTTACTCAAGAAACAACTAAAATTCGAATCCATTCTCTCATCATATGTTGCTGGCCTACCCATCACCTTTCTGTCTCCACGCCAATCCTTAATAAACACCTTCTTTGGATTGCAGTAGGATTATTTTGTTTGCCTATAAACTGTAAATGCTAACACAATAATTGCTTCATGGACCTTTATTTTTAGATTTATTCATTATGCTTCCATACTAGTGTGGCTCTTCTAAATTCACATATGTTAAGAGATCGAGATTCATCTGGGATCATATATTACATGGCCCATATTGTGCACTTTTACAAATGCCACTCTGATAAGGGCTTTATGTATAGGTCAAGGATACTGATCAATTACATTGTTTTTGTAATTAGGAAGCACCTTTTTTTTTTTACTTTCTGGGTGTGATTTGGGGTGGGGTATTTGGTAACAATAATAATGCTGTTTTTATATTTTGTAGTATGCCTGAGTGAGACTTTTGGGAGGGGCAATGCATATTTGGATCTAAATTAACTCTGTGAACCAGCAGTATTGTGTCTAAAATGCTCCTCATTCTGCCCCTGCATTATGATCTGTTTGATGGAAAGATTAGCTGGGAGAAAAGTCATACATCTGACGTAGGTGTGATGGCACAGATCCCCCTGCTCCAGAGGCGCTGGGGTGCTCCTACACTCTTTAGCCGAAGAAGGTATTCTTAGCACTGAACAACTCACCAGGATCCACAGCTATATCACTTTATTAGGGGAAATTAGTGTATATTTATATAGGGTAGAACAAAAGAAACTAAAAAAAAACAAGTTTGCCAACTTTCAAAAAGCATATCTGGTCAAAGCCAGGGCCAACGTTGCCACTCTTCCAGTTGATCTGGTTAGCTGCCTGAACAACCAATTAGGAGAAAGCCAACAAGCTAGAAATAATTAGGTCAATGGGGAAAGGAGTAAGTGCTAACCCAGATAGACCTCTCCCCTCTTTCAGTGTCCCTGAGCAGGACAGGTCTTCCTTTTTTTTTTCTTCTCCCAGAAGGACAGAGGGTCCTATGTCCACTGTACACCCAACCCAACCCAATTGGCTCCCTGCTCACACCATCTCCAGGGTTGCCAAGTATGAGGAGCAGCTCCAACTGGCATCCTGCCGGACTGACTGAAGCTGTATGGTTGGTGTCTCCGGAGGGCTGTTTTTCTGCCAGGAGAGAGGCTTTTTCCTGTCCTTACAGATTGGACGGGCGGTTTAGCTCTTCTACATCTTCCTTTTAGTTTCACCTTCCTGGGGAACAATGCCAGTTGGGTTGAGTCATCTTCTTATAGTTACTGTTCCTGTGGCGATGACTCTGGAAAGTCGCTTTGCCTGCAGGGATGAGGCTTTTGATGTCCACTCTCCCTCAGCCTGAATTGGTTACTATGTTGCATCAACTATTAGCTCCATTAGCTCTGCTTTGGTTCTGATAGCCGGTTCTTTTTGGTCATCTTCTGCCGACTGCTTTTGTGTTGATTCTTCTGAAAGGTTGCTTTGTGGGCAAGAAGGAGGTGTTTCTTCACTTGTTGCCTCTCAGGGAAAACCGGTCACTCTGCTCCTCTTCCGGTGGCTTCAGATTGCCAGCAAAGAATCCATGCACAGGTCTACCCACAACCCCTCTGTCTCAGTGGCATAGTCAGCTTCACATAGGCATCCTCCAACTGCCATTCCAGGTCAATCAGGTGGGGATGTTGCCGGTAGGCTGCAAATCTCCAATTCCATCTCTTGCCGAGATCGATCTTGGAAAATGCTCCATTGAGCCGATGTCTGCTCCGAACTTTGTATCTTTATCCAGACACGATTGAATCCAGTGCGGTCTCTCATGGGTTTTGGAAATGAATATGGTGATATTATTAATATCAATAATCTTTATTAATATTAATAAAAAATAGCATATTTTACATATTTGTCAATTTCGACTAATTCCGAATTCTTAGTACACAATACATTAAGAGCATTCGCCTCATTAAATAAACAGAACAGTATTATGTGAGAATATATTTATTATAAATCAATAAAAATAATGATTCAGTATATTTTAATATAACAAGTTGGTATAAACAATTGTAACATATACAGTATATATATATCAAGGTCCATCAATTATAAAGTGTTAGTTATTATGACATTGTCCACATAATCATATCTAAGACATGCACAATATGCTTACTTATAATTAATATGGTAATTTATGATATTGCAGATAGTTTTTATTATTTTGGTATGTTTACAAATAACTATTTTTTAAAGATATTATACCATTTTTATTTCATATGATTTTATAGTAGAATTATAGTATTATCTCTAATTAAGATGCTGTCTCTAATTCAAAAGAGAAAATGTTTTTCATTACAATTAATTACCGGATATACTAAATTGCTATAACAGCTGATATATTTGTTATTTATAAAATTAATTTGTACATTAAATGTTGACTTATTTATGGTATATTGTATAGATCAGATACATATTGATATAGCAATGTATTCTATATTATATAAAAAAATATTTCTATGATTGTAATGAAAAAGAAACAACATTTAAATAAATATTATACTTAAAAAAAATACTTGTTTTTTGTACTTGATTTCATCATATGACCCAGCACAATGGAGGTCTAGATATTTTCATAAGTTCTTGGTATGTCTGTATATAGGTTCTTTTGTTAGTTAGCTGTGGACATTTCTTTGTAAAATACATCTTAATTATGTGTTTTTGAGTATGTACCCAAATAGTAAAGATGTATATATAGATAGTATAGAGCTATGTTTGTCTCTGTTTGTATGGGTGTGTGTCCTTTTCCCTAGAAGTTCTTGTCCTTTCTTTTATCCTTTCCTCAGATCTTCCCCTCCGATCTCCCTCCTTAGATCCTGTTTCTACCCTCAATTATACTCACAACTTCATTTACTTATCAGAAATTACAATCAGGCTATGTATTTGGAAACCAATCAGAGATCCTGATGAGGTCACATAATATTTAACTCTTAATAGGATGTATTTTTTTAAAGATAATTTAAAAGCCAATTATTTTTTTAGAACACCAGAGTTTGCTCTTGAACTTTCAAATTACAACAAAATTATAATTAAATTAGCTAATAAACTTTGACCTTTATCAGTCATAAATAAAACTATAAACAAGATATGATTAGCAGGTTAGTGATAATGGATGTCAGTTATATAAACCAAGTAACGGATTTATGTTCATGGACATGAAGTCTATATATGTATGAGAACTATCTTCTTACATATGGGAATTTAAAGGAGTATCCAATTGTCTTTAAGAAACATATGAACTTTACGTTAACCTTTATCAATTAGCTGTGGAATTTGTTTATTTAAAGTGTCTATTATAGAAAAAGGGACTCTTAAGAATCCTATTTCATTGAAAACCTGGAAAAAACATGTTTACACAGAGTATATCCAAATGAAAATGCATGTGTATATATATATATATATATATATATATATAAATGCATAGAGCATATAACATTTTAGTACATTTTATATAAAAGATAGTTTAGAATAGCATTATTATATTAGCTTATAATACCCATATAAGATTGGATTTTATTCATACAAAAGTCCTTCCAGTTGATACAAGAGTTCCCAATTCCTACCAGTTGGTACGAGGGGCCCCTGTCGGCTGCCACAATCTCATCGTAGGCCTGCTCCAGCTCCACCTCCTCATAGATCAGCTCTTCCAATTGATTTTCTATGTGATCCCTCTCCATTGACCTAGCAAGCCCTTTCCTCAGAAAGCTCAGCCAAATGATCTGCTCTTTATATCCCTTGATGACCTCTTCCAGCACTTCCTTCTATAAGAGGATCTGATCTGCAGCAGGCAGCTCTCCAATGATCACTAACCAATGGCTGTATCGTCTCAAGGCCTCCTCTTCTCCTCTGATCGCGCTGAAGATCTGGAACCACTCCTGGGACAAGGTATTGTGTTCCATACTGATCCACTGTAGGTCAGTTTACAGACTGGAAATTTCACCTCTGCCACCAAGGCTGTGACGACACGCATTCCCTGCTCCAGATGTGCCTGGTGCTTCTAGACTCGTCAGTTTTCATATAAATCTAATCTAAATCATAAATCAATTATTTTTTTTATTTATGGTGAACGAGCCACAATACATACAAATTGAGAAGGATTAGCAAATGCTGGTTAATTGCATGAGTAACCATATCACATATAATAGTTGTCAAACTGCGAATTGTCATCACGCTTGCGAGCCTTGCGAAGCGAGGCGAGCCGTTGAAGCATTGAAAAACGCTGGACTTAGCCAGTAATAAGAGGCGAGCACTTCAGGCATTGAAGTACGTGGGACTTAGCCTCCAAGTAGTTTGGAAACGCAGGATTATTTTAGGCTGCAAGCAGTTGATAAACGCAGAACTTAGAGAAAGAAAAATTGCAAACTGCGGGACTTAGAAAAAAAAAAAATATGAGGTCGGAAAAATATGAATTAATGGCCAAACTGCGAAAATCGAAAACCCCCCACACTCACAAAAAATAGCCAAAAAAATCACACACAACACGGGCGGGGGGGGGGACAGCCAGGACGTCTGGGAGTGAGGTTGCACGCAAATTTAAGCCGAATTTGCTGAGTTTTGCGGATTACGGATTTAGACGGAGCCAATAGTTAAAGAGATCGTCATCAATACGTCACTGATAAATGGAGGTTAGATTTCAGTCCCTTACGGGTTTGAATTACAAGTTATGATTGGACCCGCATTCCAAATATAATGCAATATTAATAAATCAGTAAATATTATATTCTAGTCCATGCAAGTTCCATTATATGTATTAACACAGTGGATCGATATAACATGGAAATTAAACATTAAAAAAGTATTATATATTGCAGATTACCTTTAATATTAAGTACAGTAGTGTGTTGATATTTGCATTTACAGTGCTATGGATAGGACTTTAACCTCCTTGCGGGTCCTCTCCCTAGTACCAGTAGGCCTTTTGGCTCCATTTGCAGGTTATGGGTTTGAACGCCAGTTGATTCGTATCAATTTAATAGCGATTTATGAACTTAACATTTATAGACTTGACAGATCAAAGGCTTTGCGGCAATGGAGTTCCGATTTCGACAGCCCTTAGGGTTTTTCCACATGTAACCCGCAGATCGTTTGCGGGTAGCTATGCGAGGCCAATTTAATAGATATAAGTCTAGCAGGCTTCGCTACGGGCTACGTTTTTCACGTTGGGGGAATTTAATAGGGCAAGCACATGGCCCACAATAACACCGGTAGAATGTGGTCCTCCTTGGTGCTATCTGAGGACGTGTCCGGTGAATATCACATACACCAACATGCCACCACATGTACATCACACACACCACACATGTAGATGACAAGGACACAGGCATGTCAACTCCATGGAAATAACATGGGATAGATGGATGCGTCATTAAATCCATAAAGCTGACAAATCACTGTCATTCCAGGGCACAACAACAGTAATCAAGCAATAGAGAGTCCATGTACTGGTGTGCCCACTGCAGCCTATGCAGTTACAGACTGCAGCTGGAATCAAGATAGCGTTAGGAGCCAAGAACGATTAAGACCAAGAACCAAAGAATAGATCATATCTAGCAAACGATAGCAAATCTGACTCCAGTGGTGAGTCAGAGGCGGGTTTGGAGCAGGAAGTGGAGGAGCATGCCCCCGCCCAGCAGGAACCGGCGCAGGGGGAGGAGGAGAGAAGCAGAGCCGAGGTCCCTAGTTCGGAGGAGGAGGATGCAATATGGCTAGTGGGGTCACCATCAGGACCACTGGCCATACCGCCAGGTTTCGACTTGGGCCCTCCCACAGGAGGGACCATACCAGCCTAACACCACCTGCCCCCCCGCCACAGCAGTGAACTGGACAGGCCACAGCCACCACCACTGGGCCCGACACCAAAGCCCTTATTTCACCAGGCTCCAGCCGGGCCCCAGACTCTTCCCACTCAGACACCACCAGTGCCACCTCCTCACCAGGCCACGCCCCAGGGCCTCCTTCACCAACGTCAGACCTGGTTGCTGGCCCTCATGCAGCAGCAGGTGGAGTGTCTTCAGGGGATCCAGCAAAGCAACTCCGCCAATCATGTGGAGGCTGGCGCAATAGGGAGGAGAGGAGGCACCACTTGATGACTGAAACCTACCTGGCCAGGCTGTTCAGGATTGGGGCGGACCAGCGCGCATTCCAGGAGGTAATCCCCAGCCTTGCCTCCTCCACCCTGGAGGCATCCCCCTGCCATCCGCAACCCGGCACCTCCTCTCCTTTCAACATGCCTCCACCACTGCAGGTGCCACTGCCTCCCGGGGGCTGGCCTCCCACCCCCAACAACCATCACCAGGGAGACGGTGGACGGCCATGGGGGATTGGGGCCCATGCCTAGGCGGAGGAGGACCTAGGGGCTGCGCAGATGTTTGTGCATCCTCAACAGCACTCTTCAGTGACAATCTATTGGTCACAATGTTAAGCTAATCTAGCCTGGCTACAGAGTCTTGGATCTTGACCTATGTGATAGTGATATTTTGTATGTAGATGGCTACCTACCATCACATGGTCCATGATCCTCTTCTCTGTGGACAGGTAGGGTTCTGTTTAACATTTCACCAATTGATGGTCACTAAAGATTGCTGTTGAGAAAAGATGCTGCAGTCCCTATATTTTTAAGGTTTTATTTTTTAGGTGTTTGTTTTTGTTTTGTTTTAGGTACAATTTAGGTCCATGAAGGCATCTTCTGCTTCTGCAAGCATTGTGAAGGAAATGTATAAGGTGTAAGGTTTTCCCAGTGCCTCACAGGTACACATTCCTTCAATGACAGCCCCCCATTAACATGTAGCTCCCACAATCATAAAGCCATCATATAGCCAGCTATATCTAAGACATGATTGTTATTAGCTTAAATGTAGACTAATAGCGCTATGGCAGTGGACTTGCAAAGGCTCACAATGGCATGTTAATGACAGCCAGATTTAATATATGAACTAGTGAAGCATGTGATCCTGACCTCAATATGCTGACCTTTGTGTCCTCTCCGTATTAATGGGTATTTTCTCCTATTGCTGATATCATGTAACATGTGCTAACACCTATATATCTGATGGATGTGATATCAATGTTGATGAACAATATCATATTGCGAAGGTGATAGTACACCTTGACCACTGACACTGGTCACAGCTAAGCATTTATTGTGAAATGACACATCATTATTAATGGCCATGGCCAGTGAGTTATCCAGAGACCTAGCTAATCGTTAGTAATGCTTGCAGATGGGAATCAGGTGACTTAGTATATTGTTACAGTTACAGAATTTACCACTGTACTATACATGCACGTTGATTTATTTTTTTTATCCTCCTCCGCCTTTTTTTAGTTTCTTCAATTAATTGGAGTGATTTATGATGATAATTTTTTTCATCAGATTCCGGTTGCAGTGGTGTAGTGACCACATGTGACCCTGGTAGGTGCTATGCATCATGCTTATTCTAGACTATGACATTACCCCCTGCAGGTATCCCCTTTTTTCCACAAGTCTCTAGCTCCTCTGGGATCCACCCACACCACACCCATGATATTAATGCACAGTCTTGTCCATTTCTGATTGTGCTCAATGTATGAAATACATTTTTGTTATACAGTTCACACCGTGTCAGTGTGTTTTCAGTGGTTGGGGTTTTGGGACATTCACATACATCACATTTGTGTCACATTCCTATATATGTAAACTAATGAGCCCTATTTACTATGCAGTAGATCAATACATATAATAATAATAATAGCAATAATAGCATTAGATATCTTGTAATATTATATATCATATATAATAATAATAAAGGGTTAATACACATGCAAAGTCCAAATTGAGATACTGTAGAGAATCAATATTCCCCTGAGGTCCTGATAACAATATGACAGGTGAAACTGGAGTGGGTTGCCAGTTCCTAGTGGACTGTGATTTGTCTGACCAGCAATGGTGTGGGACTTTCCAGGATGGGTGTAGCAGAGATTATACCTGATGGAGGTGAGTTGGCTATTGATCCATGTGCCTCGAGCCTCCATGTGTTTTTGCGGCCCCTCCTGATGGGTTAGAAGAGATTAGTGTGGTGTATGTTCCCCTGGTCCCCTTCAGGATTGCTAAGTGGTGGTGGTGAAGGGGCTTGTGTACTTCAATGAATCTGTGAGCTATACCATGTAGGGTCAGTCTAGGTGGGCAGATTATAGCAGAGAGGTCAGACAAATCATGGTCCACTGGGGAAGCAACTGGCCGCCCACTCCATTATCCTTGCCAAAAAAACCATATGGATAGGAACAATCAGAAAAACAGACAGATGTACCTAGTGTGCCAGATCCATATGGTCACTGCGAGTCGGACACGAATGGAGGACTGAACCACAACAACTACATTAGCAGTTTTCCAATCATTTGGTTCTATTCCGGGACAATAATCAATCGTTAAAAAATGTAACTAACAGTGGGGCAAGCAGCTATCGAAGCTCCTTCAGTTCCCTGGGATGTACATTATCTGGGCCAAATGATTTTCACTTTTAACTTTGATTGTGATTAAAAAAATCATCTTCTGAAAAAGACCTGTGGTAATTATTCTATCAATTAATGCGGTACCCTTCAATGAAAATTCACCCTCTCCAATGTCATCTGAAAAAACAGAGTAAAAGTATTCATTCAGGCAGTTTGCTATGTCCATGTGTCTAAAAAGTAATAGTGATTCAAGGCTGTATTATTTTATTTTCCAATCTAGTTCTATGAAAAAATATATTATTATATGACCACAGTGGTCCTTTAGATGGTATAGATATTCAAGTTTCTCCTTTTACCAATATAAATTGGATTCTATAAATAAGCAGTGCATACAGTATTTGTACTGTATTAGCCACCTTGTATACTTTATATCAGATAATTCCATTTAAATTTCAGAGGTTTTCCCAACATAGACATTTTTTTCTGAGTATCTATTGGATGTATCACCAAGTGTCTGGTGAACATTATAGTCCTGACCTTCTCTGGAAGGTTGTATACCTAATATTGAACTCAGAGGAATACTGTGCAAGCTATTACTGAAGTGGAATGTCCTCTTCTAAATATAAACATACCAAATAAACACTCTTACATCCTGGGTGAGAAAAGCTTCAGTTAACAGTTAAACCAAACTGGCAATATTACAGAAGTAGAGAATAGATATTTTGCTAAAAGTAAATATTTGTTGGAATTGCCTCATAAATTGACAAGTGAACAATGCCAAGTGGATTTTTAATTCAGAGTATTGGTAGTATAGAGTCTAGGAAGCACAGTACATGTAAAAGCAACAAGTGGACCTCTTATGAAGATGCTTTCAACCTCTTTTTTGATCAGTTTAAAAAATTCTAAAGTTCATAATACATTTTGCCAAAATATCTAAAAATGCACAGTTTATATTACATGGAGTAAGGTCTGCCTCAGGGAGATACTATTTGTGGCAGATTTTTTAAATTATCCTGGAAGAGCATTAAGGCCTGTTCTCCATCTGACTCCATGACACTTGTGACTAGCTAGGCTCCAGTTAGTTATTATCTAAAGCTAGGTTGTCTGGAATGAGTTGAACTATATGCAGTTCGGACATTTAGGTTATATAGGCTCAGTGCTTGTTTAGGACAGGGCCATAATTCAGCCCCTGCCATAATCTATAAGGTGAATAATTATTGTTTCACGTCAGTAGTGGAGTTGCTGTGTGAGAAGTTGAGATTTGCGGTTTCGATTTTGGTGATTACCCTGTATGTCCACTGATGGACTTTAATAGACAGACATAAATGATGAAGCTGAACCAGAGTGTGCAATACTGTGGGATTATTTAAAGGGAAAGATCCCAAGACAAGACAATCCTCAGTTTTGCTTGTCACATATGTAAAGAACTATTTGGCCGATATAGAGCCACATTAAATTCCAAGACTGTATGTGCAACGTGAGAACCACAACGGCTGCGGGCTCAAAATTTGGCAGAGTTACAGAGCTATTAAATTAGAACATGCTGTGAGTCACATTCCAGATATAATGCAATATTGATAAAGCCGTAAATATGATATTCTGTTACATGCAAGTTCCATTATTTGTAGTAACACATTGATTGCACGGATCGATATAACACAGTAAATAAACATGAAATAAAGTATTTTTGGGGCCGATTTGCAAGCTTGAGAATGTTGTGCTGTTAATTCTAAGACCTAACATCACTTTCCCTGTTAATAAAAGTACAGTAGGGTGTGTATATGTGCATTTAAAGTGTTACAGGTTGGACTTTACCCCTCTTGCGGGTCCTCTCTAGCACTCGTCGGCTTCTTGGCTCCATTTGTGGGTCATGGGCTTGAACGCCAGTGAACTTGTTGCAATTGGAAATGTAACAGTTACAGGATTGACAGATCAAAGGATTTGCGGGTGTGCAAGTCGAATTCTCACGTCCCGTAAGGTTTTCTCGTCCCTACCCTGCAAGTCGTTGGCGGGTTACTTTACAAGGCCAATGTAATAGCTGTAAGTCTTGCAGGCTACATTATGTTTTACACGTAAGGGGAATTGAATGTAATTAATAGGCTGCATATTTTCTGATCTGTTTCAAACCTGTAGAATCTATTAAATCCATGGGTTTTATATATGAGCAGGATTGTTGTAAGTAGTAGTCTGAAACAAGCATCGATAGCTCTAAAAGGCAATTTTTTAAATGAATTCCTCAGTTTTCATAGTAGTCTCCTACCTTTTCAATAACACAACTCACTTTGACAAAACAATCATTGCAAGGATACATGGATAAAGGTACATGTTCTAGCACATGGCTGTGCATACTCAATGTTTACATTCCATTATTTTATACATCTTATAATTATTATTTTATCCATTAGTGACTGACTTGGCTACAAAGGGAAAGCTGTTTCCTCTAATAAGGGCACCAAAATTATATGACCTTTTGAAAGTTGCAGCCAAAGTAATGTAAACCTTTTAGCACATTGATACATCTCTAGTGGCTTTCCATCCTTCGTTTCACCATCTCTGTAAGGCAGACATTAGAACGTGTCAATACATAAGAGGAAAACAGCAAGCTATAAAACTCCATATAACAGTGTCTTACTAAAGCAGCCATGCCTACCAATACCAATGTTCCTGGATGATCCAAAAGAGTGTTACTGGCCTTGCTATATAAAATTACATATGGAGTTTGAAAGCTTGCTGCCTGACCTCTCACACAGTGGCAGGCTCCATGGATGGGAGAAGGAAAGGAGGTCAACATGGCAATGCCCTAGAAGGGAGAAGAGAGAAAAATGGCAGAACTCTATATAATTGGTCTAATAAAGCTGTCATTATTGTGGATGCAACCTTTACTTTTAAAAAGGCCATGACTTGTTTTACCGCTTTTAAAACTGAGGAGGAGCATTCCATCATATTCCTCTCCATATAATTCTGATTTTGAGAATCCAAGACATTTTCTGGCAATTCTAGGGACACACATTTGTACTGATATTTTATAATTTTTAGTTTTTATTTTAAGAAATTGTAAAAGTATGGAAAAATGTAACTTATTATATCCACTAGAAAAGTATTGACTGTTACAAATATGGGGAAAGTGTCTCTTTTAAAAAGGACATAGAATCTATCATTAAATAAAAACTCGATGTTATAATCATTACAAAAAACATTTTTTTAAGAATAAACTAGTAATCAATAGCCTTATTAAATTGCGGTAAATTTCAAAGGGCTCTATTTAAGCACATAGCATATTTCTTTTACAGAAGTTTTTAGTTAGTGAACTTCTATTCAAAAGCAAAGTCTTCACTAACTAAAAACTTCTGTAAATAAAATATGCTATGTGCTTAAATAGAGCCCTTCCAGTGTTTACTTCCTTTGTAAGCTCTACCCAACCTCCTGATGCAAGAGGCATCTCTCTACACAACCTGATTGAAATAACCTGATTGCTAAACTAGGGTTATGTGAAGCTGTACTTCATTTACTGAAAACTCTATGAAGGCTCCTATCTGGCAGCCTGTCTGGCACCTGCAAAATCTTCCTGGCTCCAAAAAAGTGTTTTGTCCACCCCTGTATAGGTAGGTATAGAAATATATATATATGTATATATATATATATATATATATATATATATATATATATATATATTTATATCTAAGCTATCTATGTTTATCTATATATACCGTATATACTCGAGTATAAGCCGACCCGAGTATAAGCAGAGGCACCTATTTTACCACAAAATATTGGGAAAAATGAGTGACTCGAGTATAAGCCGAGGGTGGGAAATGTGCTGCCCCCTGTGTCCCTCTTGTGCCCTCTGTGTCCCCCTCTTGTGTGCCCTTTTTTGTGTCCCCCCTCTCTCTTCCCTGTGTCTCCCCCCTCTCCCTTACCTGTGTCTCTCCCCCCTCTCTTATCACCCTCCTGAACCTCCCTCCTCAACCTCAACCCCCCTCCTCATCCTCAACCTCCTTCCTCAACCTCAACCCCCTCCTCATCCTCAACCTCCCTCCTCAACTTCAACCCCCCTCCTCATTCTCATCCTCAACCTCCCTCCTCATCCTCCCTCCTCATCCTCAACCTCCTTCCTCATCCTCCCTCCTCATTCTCAACCTCCCTCCTCATCCTCAACCTCCCTCCTCCCACCCCCCTCCTCCTCCTCAACCTCCCTCCTCATCCTCCCACCTCACCCTCAACCCCCTCCTCAATCCCCCTCCTCATCCTCAACCCCCTCCTTATTCTAAACCCCCTCCTCAACCTCAACCCCCCATCCTCAACCCCCCCATCCTCAACCCACGGGGGGTTAGAGAGACACAGGGGGGTAGAGCGACACAGGGGGGTTAGAGAGACACGGGGGGGTTTAGAGAGACACGGGGGGGTTTAGAGAGATACGCGGTATATGCTAATGAGGTGGCGCGCATGTGACGTCAAGACCCTGAAGGAGCGGAGGCTGGACAGGTAAGTGAGGGGAGGGGGGGGGGGTATTTAGAGGGGTAGTATGAAGGGATTAGAATGAGGGGTTTGAGGATGAGGAGGGGGGAGGGAAAGAAACATGGGGGGGTTAGAGAGACACGGGGGGTAGAGAGACACAGGGGGTAGAGAGACACAAGGGTGGGGGTTAGAGAGACATGGGGGGGGTTAGAGAGACATGGGGGGTTAGAGAGAAATGGGAGTTGGAGAGACACGGGGGTGGGGGTTAGAGAGACACAGGGCGGGGGGGGGGAGGAGAGTGACTCGAGTATAAGCCGAGGGGGCTCTTTTTAGCCTTAAAAAAAGGACTGAAAAACTCGGCTTATACTCGAGTATATACGGTACTTGTTTTTTTTAGCAAATAACCATAAAAACAATTTGGGGCGAGGCCTAATTATACAAACAGTCACTTTAACTTAAATATATATATTTGAAGACATATACATCATTTATCAGGACTTTCGTGGGCTACTTTAGACAAACTGTAATGTTAGGTATGTGTATGGTGTGTGGGGTGCACCTAAGGTTCCTTTGCCTAGGGGTGCCTCAGTTATAAATCCATCCCTGCTATTCAGTGTATCTACTCCCACTTTATCAAATAACTCAAGACTTTCTTTTTATCTTTATAAGAACATCTCTTGTACTTGCATTAACTTTCAATCAGAGTGTAATTTAAAGAAGAGTGTCTAGACAAATGTTTTATAAATATTTGTTGTTAATATATATTGTATAGTTTACTTATTTACATTTAAAAGATTTCTTCTCCAACACAGTATAATCAATAGGGGACATTATTATAGACTGTATGATTATACTTTGGACATTAGCACATTATTTTTAACTTCAGAAATGAAGAAATCTAGACATATACCTCTGGGATTTTGAGTTAAGCATACATGCAGGGCCTAAAGCTTTTCCTAATAGGATTTCTTGGACATCATTAATCACTACCAGTAAACCTGTCCTCTTCTGTCGAGCTATATTTGTAATATTAGCACGAGTTAACCTTTTGATTTATAGACCACATCTGTAAAAAGGATGCACCTCTCCGAAGAAGCTACCGTACAACACATACAATGTTTATATGTAATATTTATGTTGGTTGAGAACTAGTTTGGCAGCAATGAATCTTCATGACTGCCCTACAACAAATAGCTCTGCCTATTATTTGTTGGTTCAATAAATAAAGAACATGCTCTTTTATAAAGGTGATGCAATAAAGCCATCAGGGCACCTCTGTCTCCTGTGTTATATACAGTATTTATTTTCCTTCACATTGAAAGTTTCAGAATTATGTTATTTTTGTTTCAAGGGAGAGAAAATACAACATTTACACTGATTTCCATAAAGCACAATAAGTAGAAAAGTACTGAAAAGATTTAGGGACTGATTTATAATAGGCAGTATATTATTAGGTTAATCGTACAAAATGCTCTTTTCATACCTTGTTTTTTTGGAAAGAAGCTGCCCTTTTTATCCAAATTTCAACTGTAAAAAAGTGAAGGTGCGGCTTAAATTCGCAACCTTACAAAAATCAGCTTTTATGACATATTGTCATATTGTATGATGTTAAAATGTATGCTAAATTCTCATTTTTAACCCTTGTTCCTCACATCTGTGGCATAGCTGGGGGGGGGGAGGTCTACCCTGGGCTGCATTTCTTTGAGGGCAGCACCTCTGCACCTTCCCCCAGGCTCCCTCCTAGCCCCTTGTCTCTCCTACCCTTCTCTCCCCCCCCCTCTTGTTTCTCCCCACCTCTTCACTTGTCTTTCCCCTCCTCAGTACCTCACCTCTGTGTGCATTTCTAAACAAATATTTTTTGTTTCATTGTGCATTGGTCCTTTAAGACAACACAGATATGACGGTTACTGCGCCATTAGGTAACAATAATTTACTTCTACTCGCTAAACACTCTAACGTGGATCATATTACATTTTATTTATTTCTGTATTGGTTTTTTGTTAATTTTATTTGTTTTTCTCCCCTAAGGGTGATAGGGGGCTCCATGCGTTTACTCATTGCTCACTGTGCCATAGAGAGCTGACACGTCCATCTGTGGTTTGCTGTTTCTCCTCTTAGAACAAACCTACTTAGGTGTTGTTCATTCTCAGATTGAGCACCTCTACTCTTTTTGCTATTTTATTAACTTAATAGTATTTATTTTTCATGCAAAAACAAAATTTTGGCATGGTTAGGCATGTTCAGTTAATATGTATGTATGAATAACTGTATGTTATATGCATGTATGAATAAATGTATGACTATGACTTATTTGACTTGTAAGTGTAGCCTAATATGGATTAGTCCCTGTCTCTCCATACATTGCATACATTGAATCAAAATATTGTTTTGGGAACATTTAAGCCAGGTTTAAAATGTATTTTCTCATCTGTAATTTTTTGTCTAACTCATTGATTTATTAAACACCATATTTAAATCACCACATTTTATTAAATAAACTACTTACATTTTTCAACATCCCTAAAAATCCTTTATATTGATCTACCTACAGAGACATCATCTGTTTTGATGTATATGATCATTTATTGGCTGGCACATAAAAAAGATCAAAGGCTTTGGGAGGCTGTAAGTTCCAGTTTTAACAACCGCAAGGATTTCAAGGCCGTAACCCGTAGACTGTAGCCCGCAAAAAGATGCCAGTTGAATATCAAAGTAACTTACGGCCTCCATTACAGGCTACTGTAAGTTACAACTGCTCAATTGAATCTGGCTCTTTATTTGCTTATTTCTGAGTTTGGCACTGTTCAGCAATTAATTCTAATGTCTTTCCATGCTTTCATATGCTTGTAAAGTACAGTAGTGTGTGTTAAATTGCTGTTACAGCTCTAATAAGTGTTTGAATAACCCTTTGCGAGTTCTATTTAGTACTAGTAACATTTGTTTCAGAAAACTGATACTTTTTCTAGTTGGGGGCTTAATTTGCAAGTGCTCCCTAAAGTGATAATAGAATAAGTATTTGGTGTAACTTAAGTGCTTGATGTCCAATGGATAGGCTAGCCCTAAGTGTTTGTGGGTGGGCAACTCACAATCAGGATACGAGTAGCTAATAGAATATGTGAAAAACAAACAACAAAATAAGTAAACCTTTATTAGTGCCAGGAAATAAACTATGGCGCTATAAAAATACAACGCTTAAAAAGTTATGACCATCTGATAATAATGACAGTTGTAGTAGGAATATATATTATCAAAGAAACTTATTCACAAATCCCAATAATGGGTTTATATCATTTAGAAGGATATATTGACTAATATTCCTTTGTGAATTCAAATATACAACCCTGATATGGTTCCAACTGTTGGTTAATCATCAGGCTAAGAACTTTGCATACAAATAGTGCTCAATATAAACAGTGGATATAAAAAGTCTACACCCCCTGTTAAAATGTCAGGTTTCTGTGCTGTAAAAAAATTAGACAAAGATAAATAATTTCAGAACTTTTTCCACCTTTAATGTGACCTATAAACTGTACAACTCAATTGAAAAACAAACTGAAATCTTTAAGGTAGAGGGAAGAAAAAAAAAATAATGTGGTTGCATAAGTCTGCATACCCTCTTATAACTGGGGATGTAGCTGTGTTCAGAATTAAGCAATCACATTCCAAATTGTGTTAAATAGGAGTCAGCATACACCTGCCATCATTTAAAGTGCCTCTGATTAACCCCAAAGAAAGTTCAGCTGATCTAGTTGGTCTTTCCTGAAATGCTCTTAGTTGCATCCCACAGCAAAAGCCATGGTCCACAGAGAGCTTCCAAAGCATCAGAGGGATCTCATTGTTAAAAGGTATCAGTCAGGAGAAGGGTACAAAATAAGTCCCAAGTCATTAGATATACCATGGAACACAGTGAAGACAGTCATCATCAAGTGGAGAAAATATGGCACAACAGTGACATTACCAAGAACTGGAGCTCCCTCCAAAAGTGATGAAAAGACGAGAAGTCCCACCAGGAACTATAATGGTCAGGATAGATGTAGAACAACTCTACACATCTATTTCACATAACCTGGGAATAAAAGCTACTGAACTATTTTTAAAAAGCCAAAAAACAACTATGGGGTGACTCAATTAATTTATCATCTTTTAGAATTCATACCAACAAAGATTTTTGTTTTTGTTTTATGGGAAGTGGTACCATCAAAAAAGGAGTACTGCTATAGGTACCCCTTGTGCACCCAATTATGCCAACCTTTTTCAGGTTGTGGGAAGATACACAGGCATTCAATGATATGATGACACACCATAAGAAAAAGATATATGTCAAGTCAATAAATGCACCAAAGTGATCCCAGCACTTACTTTTAATAAGATATATCTGGTTAATTGATAACCTCTAATGCACACACAAAGTATAAAGTAACACAGGAAATAGTTTAGTTCACTATATTTTATTATTCACATCATACACATTCAAATCATTGTTTGCACTACTGAGTTTTTTTCAGTATAATTTTGTATTATTCAAAATAAAAACAATTTTCAATAGGTAGAGTATACCATATCACATTTTATTATTATATTTAATTAAAAAATATTTTCACATTTATCATTTTACTTCCCCTCTGTATCAAATTGGAAATGTAAATTAAATCAGATATGGTATCTTAGCACTGGAGCTCCTTGTTGCAGTGGAGTATAGGTACAAAACCATGATATTGTCTGGGATTGTTGCCCTTTATTGGTCACTATCAGCATTACTGTATAATATAACATTTTGTCTTCTTTTTTTCTCTCTTTTTTTCAGTTTTTTATACCTAAAAGCATGCACAAAAGCGTTGACACGCAAACGCATGCACAACAATGCTGACGTGCAAATCGCAACATTCAGCGCATGAGCAATAGCGTAGACGCATCAGGGAAGCTATTGTAGTATGTCTACGTTTAAAGTAGCTTTATTCAGGTACAAAATAATATGACAAATACACAATTCAATATCCTCCATTTTGGAGCATGCGCAATAGTGCTGAATACAAACAAACTTTATTGCCTCATTGGATTGGTACAATATTTAAACCCCCAAAGAGTGCCGTTTTTTTCTTTAATACAATTAGCCTTTGACAAAGCCCATGCAAGGTTGAAACGGTGTTCTTCTCCATAAATAGGGAGAGAAAGACAGAGAAAGGGAGAGACAGAAAGAGGAAGAGGGAGAGGGAATGAGCGAGAAAAAGTATAGAGATAGACAGGGAGGGAGAAAGGGGGAGGGAGAGGATGTGAAAGGGGGGAGAGAGACAAAGAGATGGGAGAGAGAGTGAGTGAGTGGGGGGAGAGAGAGAGAAAGTGGGAGAGGGAGAGAGAAGGATAGAAAGAGAAAGAGAGGGGTAAGAGAGGAAGATAGAGAAAAAGGGAGAAGAAAGAGAGGGGGAGAGAGGGAGAGTGACATAAATAGGGAGAGAGAGAGAGGGGGGGGGGAGAGAGAGAGAAAGATGGGGAGAGGGATAGGAAGTGTGAAGGGGAGAGAGAGATGAAGAGAGGGGAGAGAGAGAAAGAGGGGGAGAGGAGGTGGGAAGAGGGGAGAGAGAAGGTAGAGAGAAAAAGAGAGAGGAGAGAGACAAATAGAGGGAAATAGGGGAGAGAGAAAGAAAAAGGTAGAGAGAAAAAGAGGAGGAGAGAGAGTGAAGGAAAAAGACATGGAGAGAGAGGGGGAGAGACAGAAACAGGAGACAGAGATGGATGGAGGGAGAGTGAGGGAGAGCGAAGGGACAGAGGGGAAGTGAAGGGAAGGGGAGAGTCAGATGAGAGAGAGATGGATGGAGGGAGGGAGAGAGAGAAAGAAAGAGAGAAAGAGGGGAGGAGAGAGAGAGAGGAAGAAAGAGAGAAGGGGAGGGAGAGAGAGAGGAGGGAGAGAGCAACGGGAGGAGGAGGGAGAGAGAGTGCGAGGAAGAGAGATGAGAGAGGGAGAGAGAGAAGGGGAGAAAGTGAGAACATTTGGCATAAAAAAATTGCATTAAAATTTTTTTATAACTAGTTGCACCATATATATGTATATAGAACTATGGTTTGACTTAGGGAGCCTTGAAAAAAAATTGAAACATTAAGTGCGCCTTGATCCGAAAAAGTTTGAGAACCACTGATATACAGCCTTATTAAATTGCGATTCAGCCAATTGAATAGGGCTCTATATAAGCACACAGCATATTTTTTGACAGAAGTTTTTAGTTAGTGAACTTCTATCCAAAAGCAAGATCTTCACAAACTAAAAAGCTCTGTAAAAAAATGTTCTGTGTGCCTATATAGAGCCCTATTCAATTGGCCGAATCGCAATTTAATAAGGCTGATAGCCTGTAGTAGTTACCACTTGCTAACCTGCACTAATTGCCATAACATTGGGACAATTGTCCTTGAGATAATTGCTAGTTCAATTATAGTAGGACTGTAACGGAGCTGGAACACGCAGTCCAATATCTCCGCTGGTATACTGTAAAATACCCAAGAGGCACTACAGTTTCACCATTCCCGACCTCCCATATTGGACGACACACAATTTGGGAGTCAAATGAATACTGACTTTATTTACCTTTACAGAAATATTTATACATCTCTTTGGCCACAGGTAATACACATAGAGAGAACAATAGGTGGGGTCACACCTCCCAGGGACTAGCCAGCTACTTTGATTCAATAACAGACATTGATAAGATAATGCTTCTCTTTGTTCCATCTTTCACAATGTGAACACTTTACACAATAGGGCTCTCCTGCCTCTAGGAGACCCTAATAGGATTATGTATTCTGCTAGGTGTCTGTAATATTCTGAGCTAATATCCTGCAGAGCATCAACCAACATACATATAATATAACAGTAGGATCATATTTTAACCAAGAATTAAATAACCATAAAACAGGGTAAAACAGTGATGGGTTCCGTTACACACCTCCCCCGTGACCATAAGCCGGCATACACGGTCTGATCCCAACGGATCGGCCTGGGGATGTCCGGACAAAAGTATTTGTTGGTCAATTCTCTAGTTTGACAACCCATGAGCATTACTGCAATTCACATTTACTCACATTTCCCATATCCCCAGGTAGCTGGGATCTGAGCGCACAAAACTACCGAATAGCGCTCAGATCCTCTTCACACAGTTCAATTGCCATGTAGCTAAAGTCTTTCCCATAGTCTTTCATTATATGAATGGGCTTCATGGCACAGTTATCTGGGGTATCATGGTTCATACAGGGCAAGTACAGAATGACCCCCCTGTATGTAAAGGGCCAGAATGAGTGACATACACTCTGGTATGGCCGAACACTGGTTCCAAAGGGCAATATGTCCCAGGGCCATAGTCGCAGGGCAGGAGGCTGGCAAACAGTCCTCTCCAAGACAAAGTGGCGAAGGGCACTTCGTCACACATCTCTCCTTTGGGGGGAAGTCTAACCAGGTACCTGGATATTTTGCTGTGGTGATGGGGCAACACGCTGAGGGGACTTGAGGGGCAGAGGCCAGCGGCACTCTGCCCTGATGCCAGCTCTTCTGCTGGTATATCCTGCAGGACATCCTGCTCTGTACAAGGGACAAAGGGAGGGCAGAGGCCGACTGCACTCTGCCCCACTGTCAGCTCTTCTGCTGGGGTACTTGGGATGTATTCCGGCTCAGTAGCCAGGGAAAGGTGGGGGTCAGTGGGGGTTAACATTTCCTCTGTAAACCCTGGAGCCACATTAGGAGTTAGCTGGGGAGGGGAATTTGTACTTACCCCCTCCTCCGGTTGTCCCAGTGAGAGTAGTTGGGGATCTGGACAGGCTGTCCAGCATCCCGGTAGGTCAGGCACAGAGACCCTGGTCCCATCTGCGCCGTCTGGGGGATTGGTGTCTCCCCTTGTTAGGGTAAGCTGTCGCTGGGGGGAGAGGGCGACATCTTCAGCTCCCTGGGGTTCACACTGCCGCTGGGTGGGAAGGACGACACCTTCTGCCCCCTGGGGTTCACACTGCCGCTGGGGAGGAAGGACGACACCTTCTGCCCCCTGGGGTTCACACGGCCGCTGGGGGGGAAGGATGACACCTTCTGCCCCCTGGGGTTCACCATGCCGCTGGGGGGGAAGGACAACCCCTTCTGCCCCCTGGGGTTCACCATGCCGCTGGGGGGGGAGGACGACACCTTCTGCCCCCTGGGGTTCACACTGCCGCTGGGGAGGAAGGACGGCCCCTTCTGCTCCATGGGGTACACACTGTCGCTGGGGAGGAAGGACGACACCTTCAGCTCCCTGGGGTACACACTGCCGCTGGGGAGGAAGGACGACACCTTCAGCTCCCTGGGGTACACACTGCCGCTGGGGGGGAAGCACGACACCTTCGGCCCCCTGGGGTACACACTGCCGCTGGGGAGAAAGGACGGCACCTTCTGCTCCCTGGGGTACACACTGCCGCTGGGGAGGAAGGACGACACCTTCAGCTCCCTGGGGTACACACTGCCGCTGGGGGGGAAGGACGACACCTTCAGCTCCCTGGGGAACACACTGCCGCTGGGGAGGAAGGACGACACCTTCAGCTCCCTGTGGTTCACACTGCCGCTGGGGGGGAGAATTAGTTGGAGTATTCCACGTGGAGCGGTTTCTGGGACAGTCTCTCTGCATGTGACCCTGCTGGTTACACGTGTGGCACCTGATGTGCCGTGGAGGGGTTTGGTAGTTCCCACCACCCGGACGCAGTGCTGGGGGGGGTTAATGGTGGGAGGTGGGTTAGCAGCTCCCAAGATGGACCGCTCCCGTGCCCGCTGCTTTTCCATTATGGATTTGTGGACATCTGTCATTAACCATTCCAAGGTTTTTATGGGAAGCGTACCTGGGAAAAAGGCCAGTCTGCTTTGGAGTTCTCTTCCAAACTCATTCTGTGGAGCAATAAGAGGTACTGTAACCATGAGTTCCTTTCTATCTGCATCCCTGTAGTCCGCGGCCGCCTCCTCCTCCTTATGATGGAACGCTGTCCGAAAACTAGCCGGTTCCATCCTGCTGTAGCCAGGGGCGCTGTACGGATACTAGCGTTGCCCTCAATTTGTACTCCACGGAATGGTGTCTCCTGTAGCTGTCCTTCTGACCATGGGAACAATTCCGCCACTTGCCACCAAATGTAACGGAGCTGGAACACGCAGTCCAATATCTCCGCTGGTATACTGTAAAATACCCAAGAGGCACTACAGTTTCACCATTCCCGACCTCCCATATTGGACGACACACAATTTGGGAGTCAAATGAATACTGACTTTATTTACCTTTACAGAAATATTTATACATCTCTTTGGCCACAGGTAATACACATAGAGAGAACAATAGGTGGGGTCACACCTCCCAGGGACTAGCCGGCTACTTTGATTCAATAACAGACATTGATAAGATAATGCTTCTCTTTGTTCCATCTTTCACAATGTGAACACTTTACACAATAGGGCTCTCCTGCCTCTAGGAGACCCTAATAGGATTATGTATTCTGCTAGGTGTCTGTAATATTCTGAGCTAATATCCTGCAGAGCATCAACCAACATACATATAATATAACAGTAGGATCATATTGTAACCAAGAATTAAATAACCATAAAACAGGGTAAAACAGAGATGGGTTCCGTTACAAGGACATTAGGCTAAAAATGAATCCCTAGCTTCAAATATCGTGACTATGCATCTGGCAAATATTACCATTATATACAGGGTACCCAGCTAGCTTGTGGGGCATACCAAAGCCCCTAAGAGAGGAGGTCTTAGAAAGAGATATGAGTCTGGCTTTATATATAGGAGCTCCTCAACTCATAATTTGGTTATTTGGTCCTGGCCATGGTTGTTGTTCAAGTCTATTAGACATTAGGGATATTAGCCAGCTTGTGGGGCACACCATAGCCCTTCAGTCAGGATAATACAAATCCATACTACAACTGTAACTGTTAACCATAACTTTTAAGCATGGTATTTTAATAGCACCATAGTTTATTTCCTGGCACTAATAAAGGTTTACTTATTTTGCTGTTTGTAATTTAATAAAGTGTCAAGCTCTTGAACCGGAAAACACCTTTTTTGTCTTTTCTTCTTTTTTTGTGACTACTAATAGAATATGTGGTAACTTTACTTACAACTTTAAGTATATGTAACATTACAATCTGGGCAACAGAATTTTGCCCATTGTCGGCAACTGAAATATCACCACTGACGCACCCACCTCACCTACAAGTGCAAAGCTCCTTTTACTTACCTCTTTGTAATGGAGTCCTGATCTCACTGAAGCAGCCTCTCCCTTGTCCTTATCTTTACTAAACTCTGCACAATCTCCAGGCTTGTCATCTCCCGACTTTCTCTGTCTTACCACTAGCCATCATTAATCCCCTCTACCAGAACCTACAGAACCCTCACTT
Organism: Discoglossus pictus; assembly: GCA_027410445.1. Classification (NCBI taxonomy): domain Eukaryota; kingdom Metazoa; phylum Chordata; class Amphibia; order Anura; family Alytidae; genus Discoglossus; species Discoglossus pictus. The sequence goes on from CM050163.1 coordinate 453,096,024, forward strand.
GGCCTACATCAATTTTCCAAAGCTGAACAACCCCTACTCAGTCCTCGATTCCACCAACCAAAAGCCTGAAAGGCTTCTTATGCCGTAAAACTTGTCTTCTGCAAGTAAGACGTTTTTCTTTAGAATGAGTTTTCTTTTTAATATACTTCAGTAGTCACTTTGTGTATCAGCAGGGGGATTACTCAATTGAAGAACTCTATATTTCACATAACACACCATGAAAGAGCAAAGAACCTTCTAGTGTTGTTTTTTGGATTTTATCTGTGTCTATATAAGACTTATTTATAGTTATGTTTAATTTCCCTGAAGTAGTCCCAGTAGGAAGAAATGCTCTGGAACTGTATATTAAATTGTATTTGTTTTTTGTATTTGTAATGAAAACTCATAATAGTCAGTGTTTCCAATTGTAGATTTAAAGCTATGCATAGGCATCGTCATAGGAAGACCCAGGGTGGTTTCAAAGAATAGAGGGCTGGATCTGTAAAGGAAGGAGTTTTCCTGCTTCCAAGCTCCTGACACAGGTAGGGGGAGATGCATAGCTCTGGTGGAGGGGAAAACACTGTTTAAAAGCCAAACATTTATAACTTACCGGATATACTCGAGTATAAGCCGAGTTTATCAAAACATTTTTTAATGCTGAAAAAGCCCCCCTCGGCTTATACTCAAGTCACCCTGCTCCCTGCTGCTCTCTGCGCATCTTCTTGCTGTGTCGGGGCCCGGCATATGCTAATGACGTAACGTGGACCCGGCATATGTTAATGACGTGACGTGCATGTGACGTCACGTCATTAGCATATGCCGGGTCCCGACACAGCCGGAAGACGCGCAGAGAGCAGCAGGAGTCAGCTGATGAAGGTAAAAGAGGGGAAATGGAGAGGGGGGGGTAATTGGAGAGGGGGAAAGGGATGAGGAGGGAGGATGCGGATGATTAGGGGAAAGGGAGGGGGAGGAAAAGAGACATGAGGGAGAGGGAGGGAAAGACACAGGGGAGGGAGAGTGGAAAAATACATCTTTATAGAGGGGGGACACAGATGGCACAAGAAGGGGACACTGTAGGGGAAATAGGTCACACAAGAGGGGGACACAGAGGGAACAAGAGGGACACAGGTGGAAGCGCATTTCCCACCTTTGGCTTATACTTGAGTCACTAAGTTACCCAGTATTTTGTGGTAAACTAGGGGCCTCAGCTTATACTCGGGTCGGCTTATACTCGAGTATATACGGGTATATTTATTTTATACTTTAAACTACTGTACACTACTGTGGTCCTTTAAGTTCACAAATAAAATTGGAACTAGAGTTGAGGAAGAGGAAGAGGTGGGGTTTCAGAAAGTAGGGAAGGAAGTGAACATGTGTCAGGTGATGAGAAAACTCTGTCTGAAACTCTCAGATCAAAGTAGTGATATGCACGTACATAGGTTCCATACAGCCAAAGGTGTCAAAACATTTGAAACCTAGAAGTCAGTTAGTTTAATAAGAGACTATTAGGAATATGTCAAAATACACTACATTGATAAACCACAGGATAAAGTACAGTATAATAAATCTGTCTATGAAGAATAATGGGGCATAAAGCCAAGACCTAGGTCCAGTCCAGAATAAACGGTGTCAAACATCATCTTGGATTTGTATGCCCAAGACTTTCGTCTTCCACTTGATGTTTGTGAAATCTTTTCTGCAGTCACTTCCAGATTGTTAAAGCTATGGTTTGGGCTGCAGAAGTGCATTCTTATTAGTGTGTCATTCTACTTCTTTTTGACAATGTAATGGTGAAGATTCATTATTATTCTGAGAGACTAGGATGTCTTCTAAATGTAATATGTTCCTGTAGTACATTGCATGCATGCTATTAAATATACAACATTAGGGGAGATACAATTGAAGGAACCCTGAATTGTGTACTTGTTTTTTTTTTTTGTCTTTTTATTTTTTGTGGGTTGGCACAATGTAATTATGTCTTCAGATTTGATCTATAAGAAAAAGTAGGTGGCCCTGGCAAGAAGGTTTTCAGTATCTAATTCTTGTGCAGAGTTGGTGGTAAATCCTTCACATTGTTCTTGGGGATTTCCAGCTGGGGGTAATATGTGACCTCACATATTACACTACATTTGGGAAAGACACACCTATAGATCAGGGAAACAAGGATATCTCAAGAACCAATTTGCTTATAACTAAATTTAAAAATGTATACTGTCAACTTGCAAACTTCGGAAATACTCGTTACATTAATGACATCTGATATTTTAGACAAACGGTGAACAAAGCCTCTTCCAGTTCCTCAAATTCCATTGTAAGTTTGCGAGTTTTCAATTTTGTAAGGTGCCTTAGGGAAAGCACTACGTACATTTGATTTTAAGATGAAAGCACTGGGCCCTCCGGTCCTTTGCAATGTGTTATTTTTCTTTAACCCCTGTGTAGTGCTACAAATAAAATAAAAAAACTGGCCTATGAACTAGTAAAGACTTTAAACCTTGTGGAGGATTGGTTGGAATTGTTCTTAAGGATTCAGAATGATAACCATCTTCCCAGAACCGCCAATTCTGAAGATCCTAGTTGTATCCCCTGTCCATAAGGACTGGAACATCTCCCTGAAAACAAAATGATGAGAAACCTGCTCACATATTCTCCAACACACAAAAAATAAAAATACTCAATTAACTAATTTGTGTCTCCTCTTCACCAATAGAGTCAACTAGAAGAAGATTGACACAACAGGAAAGTACTTCCGGAGCTCAAACCAAACACAAATATTATTCTGTACTTTTTATCATTATCAAAAGTAATGTACCATATTGGTCCAAATATAAGTCGCACCTGTAAAATTCAAGGGGGAGAAATAGAAAAGATAGTACTCCAATATAAGCTGCACCCTTAAAATTGGAGAGAAAAAGACTCTCTCCAAGTGATCAGCCATTGCAAGAAACAGGCTAATTAGTACTGTAGCTTTTTTTTGCAGGTTACAGGCTTTATAGGATGTTAGAATCACTAAAACTGTAAATCGCTATTCAATTGCTACAATACCGCAGTCTCAAGCACGCAAATTGGCACCCTTAACTCGCAATTGTGCAAATCGGCAGTAATTTTGCGTTCACGGATATAAGCCGCACCCGTAACTCGCAAACTAAAAAATCGGATAAAAGGTGCAGCTTCTATTCGGACCAATACGGTTATGTTGCTGGTTTATTCTAGACAGTTCTTTGATAGACTTACTGGATCCTAGATATCACATGTTTTTTAAAGACGGGCTATATATAAACTATTGTGTGTGCATCTCATTACTTTGACCTGATAGTCTCCCTACATTCTGCAGTGATGTAGCCATGAATGTCCAGGAATGTAGAAGAATAATCAGAGTATTGCTGTATATAGGGATACTTTTTTTTATTGGACAAACAGCTTTGACGAGCTTTCCAGTTGCACCTCTATTTATCTAGTCAGAAGCAAAACAGATTAGGATTTAACATGAGCATTGGAATAAACAAAATAGGGATTGAGTAATAAACTTCATGGGACAGAAGACAGGCATCATAAAGCATGAGTATGACTATGACCCTCTGAGGTTATAGGTCTGGTTATGCGTGGCTGTATAGGGCTCCCATATATACTGTATTTGTGAGCTAGAGCTACAGTTCTAATAGAATATTGATTTTGTGTAACCTTTAGAGCTCGTAATATTAGAGGAGTTAATGGAGTTCTAAAGACCAATTTTACATCTTTAGCTGGCCCGTAGTGATTGTGGGACGGTAACTTGTAATCAGATTGCAAGTAGCTAATAGAACGTGTGGCAATATTAAGAATGATTTTAAAGTGTCTATAAACTGGGCAATAGAATAGGGACCTATGTTAGCACATCTGAAAAAAAGATTACACCGCAACTCATAACAAGACCTATAAACATCAGAGGGTCATAGTCATGCACATCCTCCAATGTGGCTTACATAATACAATGTACTATATCTGAAATGAGTTGTTACATTGGGGAAACCAACCAAAATGACATCTAAGGATTAATCTACAGACATTCTATTTAAAAGCACTATAAAAACAGTTGGTGTACCCCAGTGGGACACACTTTTACCCAGAATGATCACTCCAAACCCTGAAAATCAAAATACTCAGGTGGGAATATTAAAAACATCTTTATTGACAATAAAGATACAGGTCTTAAAATAGACTTTGGTTTTCTGGCTTTCTCCTTAATGTGTGTGGATATTTACAGCCCTAACGGATTTACAAGTCAACAGGTACAAATAATGTATTTTCTGTTATCTCTGACGTTGTGTATAAATACACACAACTCACACACTTGATTGGTCCCACGTGGGTTTTTATTACTTAGAATCCCTGCTCTGTATATTCCAAGGTTCACTTCCATACCTGCTTTTGATGGTTTCTGGTGAATGAAAATAAATAAATAATTATATATATATATATTTTTTTTTTTTTTTCTCCTTTCTTTTATACACAAATACCCATCTACATGGAGAATGGTTGTTAGAAATATCATTAAAACCATGGCTGAGGACAAAAGCATAGTATGTAGTCTAATCAAAAATAAATGTTTAAAAACAAAAAGAGCCAAGTTATTTGTAAAAACATTTATTTAGTTATTATCCACAAAGCTGGCCAATAGTGGAAAAATAGAGAAAAGTTTCTGTTTTGATACAAAAATGTTCGCTAAAAAAAAAAAAAAAAAATCAAAAAGGTTGTTTTTTTAATTGTTTATTTTTGAATGCATATAGGAGCAGTAACATACACAATATAATTTAGTCATTTCAATGGCTAGTTTTAAGGCAAAGAGTATTAAATGTACTTCCTATGAATTTCTATATTCTGCACTATTTTTGCAGTTCTGGTATTTAGGATTAGTGGACATTTAAATAAGGGAGCCATTACACTGGCCGCATAGCCCTTGTTATGTCAAGCTTTTATATCAAAATGGTTGTTAACTAGAACTATTACTTGCAACCGTATACACAATAATTTAATCAGCTTATGTTAAACATTGATAGATGGAGGACAAAAGTTTACAGATACAAAAAAAAATAAAAAAATGGCATATTTGAGTGGTGAGCCATCTGAAATGTCAGCTGGTGAAATTAACTCATAAAAAGTTTAAAAGAAAGCTGGCATATCCTTGGAAGACAAACCTCTCCCATAATCACCATTACTCTATTCCATGCATTTGGATCTTATTTTTCCACCATCAAGTTATGCTTGATAGCAGCATTAAAAAATATCAATGAAAGCGGACATGTGTGTTTTGTATTTACGCTCATGTTTGAAAAGGTGTCAACTAGTCCCACCATGATGATTACTGCCATAGTGCAAGTAGTGTCTTCTGGAGCATGTGGAACCAGCCCTAAGATCATGTGCATGTTCTTTGCACAACTGCAATCCCTCAGGGCCAATTACAACAGTAATATAGTGTGATACAAAGACTAAAATGACTGAAATGTGAGATATTAACACATGTGTTCTATACATTCAGAAATGTCCATTCTAGATCAGATTACATTTCAAATAGCTACCTAAAAACCTATAGGTAGGAAATTATAAAATCAGTTTAATATGCATCAGAACTTGTAAAGGAAATAGAATATTTACTTCTCAAATATTTTGCATATTTACTTTTAAACATCTGTAAGTAAACTCTTGATTGTACAGCAAGGTTGATATTTACCTTCTAGAGATGTGTGTTTGCTCTTTAAATACAAGCAAAACTATTGTACAAGACATATTTTTTGGTCTACCCTTCAAAAACTACAAAACAAGTCCCTCGGTTTAAAGGATCCTTGGTGGAAGTCGTTGTTTGTACATTCCAGCTAGAGCTTTGGCTGCGCTGTAGATCATCTGTCTTCGGGACATGCCAGTAAACGCCACGTGCCAATCTGTCCTGCTGACCTGCGGCACATTTCTCTCCACCACTTCACCCACCGTCACAGAAAGACCAGACCATCTGAGGTTGTAGTCCTGGGGGGTGAGATTTTGAGCCTGTGGGGAAAAAAAAATGTAATATAATAAATAATGACATGTGTAACTATTTACTGTTCATAAGAGCAAAAATGATGCCTTTGCATTTTAGTAAAGGGGAAAAAAAAAAAAGTTTATTAAAATCAAGGTATAGAACTTTGTTTCTGATGCAAATATCACACAGTATAATAAAAGCAGATCATACTTCCATTCCCCACTTCATTTGTTCACAAAAGGTGCATGTCTTTTGGTACAAGGCCTAATTTGAATAAAAAAAAAAAAAATTGGCCAATGAATGGTTATCACAAAATCAAGGAGCAAGGCTGCAAGATATATCATTTACAGTCAGTGGAAGACTCCTCACCCCCCCTCCCCTAAAAACAAAAAGTTTATAAGGTTGAAACATGCAGAATAGACAAAATAGGACTAAATGTATTGACTTTTTTTACAGTAATCTTAGTTTACTCTTTAGTTCAGACATATGATATTTACAATTAGAGTTGATTACAAATTAAAATTAAGAAATTCAGTCTTATTCAGACTTCCTGCGAAGGAGATGGATAAAAGAAAAGCCAAGTTTAGTTTTTCATCAACATGGGAATAAATGGAGGAGAATTGTTTCTTTTTCATCGGTTTTGGAACAAATTTATACATGTGACAACAAAATTGTGAACAACTGTCAGGCTTATTTTTCACCTGTTAATCATATTATATACATTAAAAACAAAATCACCCACAAGCTTGAGGTATAAGAATATATACACGTCTTAAATTCATGGATCTAGTTTATGTTTGAACAAAGTAAATTAGCTTGCCTCTACCAACTGCAATATTAGTTATATACAACCTTGAAAAAGAATGATACAATTGGTCAACCAAGAACTGATACTAATGGTACCAAGATCACAAGAGTAAACAACAAGCATTAAGTTGCATACATCTTGCTCTGGGTTTGTCTTGGGGCCTGTGAGAATATTAGGGAACGAAAAAGCTGAAGCCAGGCCAAGCGCTGCACCCGTTGGTGCATACTGTGAGGCCCTTGACAGGAGAAGTTGCATTAAAAAAAACACCTATCAGATTTCTCTAAAATAGAGGACTACAAAAGGCCTGTTCTTGTGTGACATTGGGTTTGTGTGAGGTGTAAGTGGCTGTGTATCTATTGTGGGTTACTTTTTTTTCTCATCTATTATAGCACAAGCGGGTTTGAACACATCTTTTAAAAGATTGAGGACATGGTCTATGCTCTGAATTATTATGCTTACATCTTAAAATAAATGCTGAGAATATACAGCCGAAAAGCAAGTGGACTAATTCTAATACAGGAAATCAAGAAAAAACTAAAACTTCTAATAAAAAGTACAAATAGAGATATATGCAATAGTCATAATAAACCAGTGCATCTCTATTTTCAGTAACAATTCTGTCAGTTGTGTTCTTTAATGGCATCAGAGCAAAGGGTAAAATATTACCAAAACAAAGTAATTATATTGGCAGGTTATTAAAGACCATGTCATACACCCATGATTTATTTTAGTCTTTGAAATAGCGCAATCATTTATAACATCTCCAGAAAGAGTAAATCATGTTTTGATTTATTCTACCACAATCAAGATAAAAACACTTCTTGATTTTCACCTTTTGTTGCTATACGTATTTTATAGGCCACGATTAACAAAAAATAAATAAATGTAAAATAAAAAGGAGTAAAAAAAAATTATGCCAGTGTGCAAAAACCTGCATGCACAAAATATCCTTCTAGATAAAAAAGTTTATTAGCTTATTTCATTGTAGCGTTTAAAAAGAAATTGCTCATCCCAAACAATGTAGAGTAAACTTAATAAGTCTTTATTAAAGTTACTATGCATTTAGACAAATTACTACTATTTTTAATCATACCCCCAGGCAGTATCAGCTACTCATCTCTCTGCCCCCTGAATGATGTATGGTCGCTGGAGTGGGAGCTCTTGAAATGTGTTAGTGGGAAGACAACTAGAAAGTTTGTGTATATTGCATTAGCAGCAGGCAGTAGTGTGTGTTGAACAGATTGGCCGCAAAAGGCTTTTAATTTGGTACTTCCCCCTGGGAGAGTCCCACTCCAATACATTCAAGGGAGGACCTTTAAGGAAAATTAGGCATTATGGATTTCCCTGCTCACTACAACAATTAAGAAAAAAATAAGCACTTTTTGAGCTGGCACCCAGAGGAGTGGGTCATATTTTAATAAGACAGGTGGATATAAATAATTAATTTTAGGATCACACTCCAAAGTCAGCATTTTCTTGATAGCCATGATAGATAGATGGCATGACAGAAAAGGAAGTAACGATGCATAAACTGTGGAATTTATTATGACATGAAGAGGTCGTACATCATTGATTCAGACATCGAACACAAAGCCAGAAATGCAAAAGAATCGCCCACCAACCTTATAAAAGAAACCCATACATTCATTTGAAATAGCATAACTATTATTATTTACTGAATTTAGGATAACAGTTAAGAACAATAAGAGATGTAGGTTTGGAACTAGAATAGACATAAAGTACATATTGAGACTCACAGTTCGAAACGTGTACGCAACATTTATCACACAAAAAAAATTTAAAATTTCAACCTTAACAGCTTTATAAATCTCACAAGCTTTTTCCAAAATGCCTCCAAGTATTTGTTAAGTAGTCAAAAGAAACAAGCCTGCAGATAAGTCCAAAAATGAATGTCTCAAGGTATATTTGTATGGCGAGAAACATGTACAAGCATCATTTATTTTAATATTTTCAAACACATATCCTGACATACAGTAAAATCAGAAATTCTAAGAGAACAACATGGCTCAGAACAAGAGGTCTTGATGAACACAGAGTCTCACAGTAAATCAGCCTAACTAACTTTGCCGATAGAGAAAATGTTTTTCTAAAAGGGCAAACAGTTCCACCTTCTTTATACGTTATATAATGCTACATAATCTACTGAGAAAATTTCAGTCAGTGCATGTTATAGAATAAATACATTATACCATTGCCTTATAAAGTTAGTGAGGCAGCTTTCCCAGACCATCCTTAGATTGTATGCAAAGCTGGTAATGACTCTGCTCTTCATACAGTGCTCCTTCTAGTTCATCAGGTTTTAGCTCTTATTATCTGAATATATATTAAGGACACTGGATTCATGTTGTATTGCGGATCTCTTTGGCATTTGTATAAAATATCTATAACACCTAGACCCTCATTCAATTGTGATTTGGCCAATTTAATAAGGCTCTAAATAAGCACATAACATATTTTTTTAAAATAAGTTTCTAGTTAGTAAACATCTATCCAAAAGCAAGGTCTACACTAACTAAAAACTTATTTAAAAAAATATATGCCATGTGCTTATTTAGAGCCCTATTCAATTGGCCAAATGGCAATTGAATGAGGCCCCTAGAGTTTAGTAAATCATCATATGTTTAAGTCTTAGTTTATGCACTGGTGTGGTTTCCAAACCCAGCCCAATACAAAACTGATCAGCTCACATATAGTTACAGTGCCCTCTGCTGTTCAAAACTGCAACATAGCATCAAAGAAAATAAAATGTTAGCGTAGTTTGTAATGGGTAAAATATATTTTGAAAATTAAAGTGCCTTTAATTTAACATTACATTTAACTTTTTTGTTCAGGATCAGTCACCTAGAACAGACCCTCGATGCTAATGAGATCACCATTTAATTGCATTAAAAGGCTGGCACATTGTTGGCATATTAAAATTGAAAGGCAGCTTAAAGTAGCTCAATTAAGCCTCGAATATTATAAAATTAAGATTTTCTCTTTCGTGTTCCCGTCTTGCATAACTGCTAACGTTATTATATTTAGGGGGACAAAAACTTCATGTTTGAAGTATGTAACAAACTACAATGGTTCTTTAACAATGATTTTATTTAGGCTATTCCAAAACTGTACTTTGTAATCTCAGTTGTGGAGTTTCAGACACAAAATAAGATGTATTAATCAATAGTGAAGAAAAAAAGTCGACATATCCTGTGCTTTGTATTTGTTAAACAGTAGGTAGATATAAACGGTCTGTCTGAACTAAAGATTGTGAGCTGCTGGCTAGTGTTCAATTAAAATAAAAACAAGAACAGGTTCCATTAAAGAAATTATCACTTTTACCTCATTCTACAATTAAATATTCAACTAACCTGCTGCACATAGTCATATGGCACTGGCGTGGCTTGTGTGAAGGCTTCTAAGCGTATACCATGGACTGGGTCATCCACAATTACACAGCCAATGTCAAACCACCTAAAAAAATAAATAAGTTTGTTAAGTAGTTTATCACTGAAAAGATACTAGTATGAATATCTTTAAACATGGTGGCCCTTAAACATGTGTCCATTGCACCATCAGAGGATAGAAAAGCATGAGCGTCAGAGGTTTTATGCACCTTCCAACCAGCTCTAGCATTCTCAAAATATACATAATGAGCTGGTGGTAATAATTGAAATCATGTGTACAGGTTATGGAAGGAATTGTTACAGTTCCAACATTTAGGTCTGAAATAGATATATTGTTCTTTTTCACTTATTGAAAAAAAAAAAAAATGCTGCCAATGATTTCATTGGTTAGACTAATGTGACAGGCCTGGTTTCAATACCAACAAAAAAAAAAATTTTTTTTAAATTTAAATTAGTACATTTTTATAAGATAAGAGATAATTAAATGCGACAGGAGACAAAAATGTGTTTTGCTTAAAATTGTTGTTTTACATCATTGTAAACAAGTAGTCCAGTGGTAAAGAGCATGGGCTGCGAAATAGCAGATGTGGTTTGAATCCTACACAACTCAACAAAATGCCTTACTTGTCAGGTAGTAATTCTGCAATGAAGTTTTCCACTGACACAGTAGGTTGTTTCTCGTGAATCACTCCACTCCGGCGTAAGCCATCAATCCTTTCCTGGGCTCCCTATGTAAAAATAAAACATTGTTAGACAAACTGCTTTAAAACTTGACATTTTTTTTTAGTCAATAAAAAGCTAATCATTCTAATATTCTCCAAAGATGTACAGTGAATTTAATAGCTATTGACAGTAAAAATATGGTTGAGAACAAAATGCGCTTGGTAACAATATTTACGTTCATTTTATAAATATAACTTTTTGGTTTGGAAAATCTAGCATCTATTATAGTGATATATTTCTAAAAGATACACAAAAGAACATGTTTTAACAATACACCTTTCCTTATCTTTGAAACTAGAATTTATGACTAAAGTACTACTAAAAAATAAAATTTATATATAAGTGGATCAGTGGAAGTGGTAGAGTCAAGCATTTAAGGAATTTAAGCACATGGCTATCCGGAGGATTAAATAAAATAAAAAAAAGTTTTTAAGCGGATATTATGGGCACACCAGAAGGACCTTTTTGATTTTTATCTGCCATCAACATCTACATTAAGTGGATATATTAGGTACACTTTTCTAGTGCAGAGTAGGATGCCCTTTTGCTCTCAGAATAGCGCAAATTCTTCATGGCATGGATTCAACAAGAAGCTAGAAACATGGGGCCTCATTCTATTATCGGCCGTAGGAAATGCGGGGCCGCAAGGACCGGCTGCAGGCTATTTGCCTAATCTATTCCCTTCCGGCTGGGGATTCCGGCAGGCTTGCGGCCGGCGCCTTGCTATCCCTTGCGGCCGCACGCGCCGGAGGAAAGCCTTTGATCTTAAAACGGCCGCAAGTGTTTCGTCCGTAAGAAAATCCTGGTTGCTATTCAATTGCTCCGGGAACCCTCTCTGCAAGGCTAAAAGCGAGCCGCAGCTTACTTGCAACAAAAAGGTCCCGCAGGAACACAATTAGGCACATAATAAAGCCATCCTGCACTCTGAGGAGACTATAAAGTGATTGTAGGTGTTAGCATTAATAGCACAACATTCCCCTACACTAAAATCCGTAAATAATTTTTATTTTAATTTATGTCAAATATCCGTGGAAAAAGTCCAGAGGGCTTGGAGCTCCTCAGACCAGCCCACGCTGCGGCCGGAAAATAAACAGTTAATGAAATCTCGGATTTGGGCTGATGTGCAAGCTTGAGAGGGGGTTGCTATTAATCCTCATGTCCCCCATTATGATCCCTAGCGTTTACAGAGCTTTACAGTGCCGTCTTGAATTTATTTTTGCTTTTAAATATTTCTGAGCTTACGGCCGGTTGCAAGATATACGGCCGGCCGTAAGGGGATATCCTTGCGGCGCCGTCTATTTGAATTGTAAGGTAACGGAAGCCGCGCAAGGAATCGCAGCTTTGCGGCCGATTATAGAATGAGGGCCATGGTCAGCAACAATAATCAAGTAGGCTATGGCATGTAACAATGGTCAGTTAGTATTAAGGGGGCTAATACATGCCAAGAAAGCATTCCCCACACCATTACAGCATCACCACCATCAGAACTGTGGAAAAAAGGCAGGATGGATCCATGGATTCAGGTTGCTTACATAAAATTCTGACCCTATCACCTACAAGCTAGATGGTTATTTGTTTTTCCAATCTTCAGCTGTACAGTTTTGGCAAGTCTGTCCCCGCTGGAGCCTCAAATTCCAGGTCTTAGCTGACAGGAGTGGAACCTAGTGTGGTCTTCTGTTGCTTTAGCCCATCCACTTCAAGGTACAACATGTTGGGTGTTCAGATTGCTTTTCTGCACGGTTGTAACGTGTGGTTATTTGCGTTACTGAAGCCTTCCGGTCAGGTTGAACTACTCGGACCATTCTCCTCTGACCTCTTTCATTCACCCACAAAACTGCAGCTCACTGGATTCTTATTTTTTGCACCATTTTCTGTAAACTCTAGAATCTGTTGTGCATGAGAATTCCAGGAGAAAAAAGCAGTTGCTGAGATTATCAAACCACCACGTCTGGCACCAACAACCATTCCACGCTTAGTCTGATCACAAGACTTGAGGTTTGGTCTGAACGTCTTGTCCACGTCTGCAGGCAATTATGCATCGAGTTGTTGCCTCATGGTTGGCCGATTTGATATTTATATTGACAAGGAGTACAAATGTACCTAATAAAGTGGCCACCGAGTAGGTTTCTATTTTAGAAACAGGGTTTGTTAAATTACATTTAAAAAATGGACACTGACATGTGACACTGCAGAACAAAATTTTTTTATCTAGTAGTCTGTATGCTATATAGCTTTAGTCTTGAAAATATCTTTATCACTGGCATACATTCACTTCAAGGAGTTACATGGGCCAAATAAGTTATAATACAATGCAAACATTTATAGAACTGTTACATATTTAAAAATTAAATCAGAGTTGTTCCTAACTTAAACCTATGATGCATCTATCAGCATTGTGGAATAGATTCCAACATATCATATGGTTCACAGATAGAATTGTTCAATTTCCTCAAGTTACTGCAGAGTTCATGCAACCTATGTGCAAGTTAGGTCATTGTATATGTAAAATGTGTCCAGGTAAGGCAAGGGTTTGATTTTTTCCTGGATTTGGAGCATGTAAAAGGCATATCTAAATTTCCTGGATTATGAATGCACCTGATAGAGAAGAATCTGTTTTGCATTAAAACATACCAAAACTCATTCTGATGTTTGCTAAATCTCTTGAGTTTACAAGCACCAGCTTTTATGAGTTGACACCCCTGAAAATCCCTGCTAAAAATAGCATAAAATTCATACTTTGGTTTTGGCCAATCACAGGCAGTTAAAACATCTTAATACAAATGTAACAATGATGGCAGTTTGTGCAGAAAGGAATCATAAAGTAGGAGGAGTCAGACAATGATCTCTGAATTGCTGCTGTTGGCTTGATGGTTAGTAGAGGTTCACTGTGCCTATGCAAGCAGCTCTGGGGTGTGGGAAACAAGTTTTATTTTTTAATGAAATAAATCTGTATGTGTATAGGATGACTCAATATAATGTGCGTTATTGATATAAAGCAGCATGTGTTGGATTAGAAAAAAAGGGAAACAGGGAAACTTAGATATGCCTTGAATATGTAAATTAAACATTTTTCAGAAATTGCTATTGAACGCAGACGGTAGAACTTTTAGTTAGTTTATACATAAAAAAAGTCTAACATATATCCATTTAAAAACACATCCACATTTAATTCCAGCCAGTTACCCTTAAAATAAATTGTATTTCTACTATAACTGCCATTTTCTTTGCCTCCAAGTTTAAATTCAAAACATTGGAAGAGTTTATAAATGAAATATTTTTCTAAAAAAAATTATATATATATATATATATATATATATATATATATATATATATATATATATATATATATATATATATATATATATATATATATATATATATATAGAAAAACAGATTCATATTTACCTTTAGTCCAGCAGCATATCCAACAGGCTGTGGGGCAATATTAGACTGACCATCCTCCCCCGTTACTAGGGCCATGCCAAACACCTCCTGAAAAGCATCCCGAATGGCAGCCACCTTCACTTCTTTTTTAGATGTTACCACAATATCCAGCTCTCCTCCTGATCCTATAGAGAAGTAACATGCACACAATGTTGACAATGACAAGGTGAAGTAGAAGGGAGGACAGAACTCCCATCTTAAAGAGGAAGGGAAAAAAATGCTATTTAATCATTTTGTTTAATCATGACAATCTAAAAAAATGTTTGTGCTGACCTTTATTAATACTAGATGTGAAAGTTGGACATTTTAAAATTGGTATATAGTTCAACAATAAAAATTATTTTCTAGTTAACAACCAGCTATTTCCAAGGTATCCTTTCGTAAAAAAAAAATAAAACACAATCAGAAGGGGGCAGGAAAAATTCAAAAAATTGATTATGTGACTAACTTTATGTATGTTTTGATGTTAAAAAGATTTTCAACTACTTTTCAATAAAAAACACACAAATAGTTTAAACACAACATTTTGAGCTCATTACTCACGTATGTAAGGAGCCATGCCAGGGTCCAATGTTGTAATAACCGACTCTACTGAATGTTTGGTTTTGTCAAGCACCGATTTTACCATGGGATTTCCAGCTACACCCTATAATTAGACAGGCAATTTATCACAAATCGTGTCTATTTAAACATTAATAACAGAGATGGGTTGGATTGAATGTTTCGAATAAAACCAAGGACAAAATGCCAGCAAATACAGGACAGACAAACCATGTTTAGCAATAAAAACAATATATATATATATATATATATATATATATATATATATATATATATATATATATATATATATATATATATATATATATATATATATATATATAGAGAGAGAGAGAGAGAGAGAGAGAGAAACGGGATGTATCACATTAAAAATACAACTTGGCGCATCACATTCTTCTTTAGTCAGTCATTTAAATTCAATCATTGTGTCTTTAAAATTAAGCAAGAAGAGGATACAACTCACACCACAAATAAAATAGTTATCATCAGAGGAATAAAACTACCATTTTCATGAAAATAAGCATACAGCCAGCATCATTTCATCCATTTAAAAATTGCCCACAAAGAGGTAAGCTATAAAAAGTCATAGCATACTTTAATAAAACCCCAGATGCCTCCTGCAGGACCTTCGTTGTGTATCACTTGCCCTCTTGGGTCTTCTTGCTCCTCAGGAAAAGTAATGGAAGAACCAATCGCTCCTAAATGAGGAGCTTGTTGAGTAACCGGATTTGGCAGAACTAGAAATAGAATATACAAAGATATTAAAACTCAGTCACAACACACTGTGGGCTCATAATTAATCATGTATTGGCATTTTTGACACAAGTAGACTATATTTTCACATTTAGCATTAAACAAAATGCAGTTTCTATTTCTGCAAGGAGCCACATAAATTACATAAAGATCCCTTCACCAAAGGGATGTCCTCTTGTCGCTTGAAAGCGTCCTGGCAAAAAAAACTTTACATTGAGTGTGGACGTATTTCTAAAAAGGACTAACATCTCCTATTCGTGCCTTTTTTTTCTATAGAAAATTGTCATTTGGTCAGTCTATCTCCGAGTCAATACACTCCTATTTTCTTGTATAATCAACCTTATAGAAAAAGGGTTTGGAATGAAAATCATACTTTTTTCACAAAAGCAGTACAAAAACCAAATTAAATGATCATGTATTCATTTTCAGTAATGCAACATCTTTCTAGAACACATTGGGAGACAAGCAACAAGGGTCAGCTGGCTATACTGATGTGTATGTGTGATATAGATGATGTAGTGGACTGCTGGTACTAAAGAGCCAGGCAGCTTTGATGGGGGTCTGTGATGGAGCATTTTTTTCAAGGAAATCAGTTGATTACACCTTTAGAAAATAGCTAGAAATAAGAATTTAAGACATACTATTGAAATATTAACAGTGCTGCTGTAGCATGAAAATTAATTCTAAACATCAAAAAGGCATCATAATAATTTGGTATAAAATAGCAATGTATACACTTGTAACCTGTTCGCTTGCATAGATACCATACATTTATAGTTATATGCTCCTGAACTATTTAGGATTTCTTTGCTCCATGCTACACATATAGTTGTGATATTGAAAGGTGTAAAAGATTCTAAAGGTACAACCTGAGACAGGGGCTGCAGAGAATGACGGCATCAGGGGTGTCTGTGGTGCTCGCCCAGCATGACCTTTTGTGATATCATAAGTTGAAGTCATGGAAAATCCAGTGACAGGAGGCCCAGTGGGTGGTGCAGAAAGGACAGAAGCAGGTGTAGAGCTAAGAGGAGGTGGAGGAAAAGATGCTGGAGAGGAGAATACAGGTAACGGACCAGTTGCAGGTATGGCTGTGTGATGAGGAGGACTAAGCACCCCAGACACAGGAGGAGGAGACATAAATGGCAGAGGGGCTGATGTTCTCATAGGAGGAATCGAAGGAGGTGGCAGAGGTGAAGAGAAGATAGGAGGCGAGGAGAAATTAGGAGGTGGGATGGGAACGCCTGAGGAAAAGGCTGTGACAGCCAGAGGGCTCGATAAAACTGTAAAACAAAAACACAGAAAAAACATCAATGAGCATGCTTTGCAAAACAACTAAATAGTGTTGTAGTGAAAGACCAAACCGGGGTGTCAGTCAGTTTTTTTTTTTTTGTATATCTGTGGTACTTTACTTTTACCTAAATACAGTGAATTATATTACAATAATGTACAATGCAATTTCAAGAATCTTCAAAAATTAGATGATGCTTTGAAAATCTGAGTAACTACCTTATGAAAGAGCAGTGCTTACACATTACACTATACAGGTGGATACAAGAGCTCTGGTCATGGCAGCCTATAGATAATGCAAACCTCAGCTAAGATAAAAGGTCTGCACATATTTACAGTCAATTAGTGTGAGTTTCAAACAGATTTCTGTAAATAAAATAAAAAAAAAAATAAAAAAAAACATTGCAAATTAAAAAGCATGACTGTATGGTGCTATAGATTGTCATTTCACAAACAAATAAACTTTAGAAATGCACTTAAACATTGTAAATATATATGCATCCTTAATGCACAAAGCTTCTCCCCCCTCACATAGGCCATCATTCAATTGCGATTTGGCCAATTGAATAGGGCTCTAAATAAGCACATAACATATTTTTTTTAAATAAGTTTTTAAGTTAGTGAAAACCTTGCTTTTGGATAGATGTTTACTAACTAAAAACGTCTTTAAAAAAATATGTTATGTGCTTATTTAGACCCCTATTCAATTGGCCAAATTGCAATTGAATGAGGGCCATAGTATTTAAAGGCAAAGTAAGTAAACCATAAAAAAAAGCATGATTGCAACATTTTAGTAGTAAATAACACAAATGATTAGACAAATACATATTTTTCTTGATGTATCACAAAGCAATCTACCTGGAGGGATTGGGGTGGTGATGGCTGCAGCAGCCGTGCTGGGAGGAGGGGTGCTGGGAGGAGTTGTCTCAATGCCACTCTCTTCCATCATTTTCTGTAGGAAGGCACTGGAAAGAAATTAGTGCAAGTTAGACACGAGGTGCCACTTAACAGGAAGAAAAAAACAAACACACACACTAAAGAACTTCTCAATTTAAAAACAAACATTTCAAAAAGTTCTAAAAAGAATAAAAAAAGTAATATATCTACACTTTTTTTTTTCTTAGCAAGAAGGGAACAGTGCTAAACATGGCTATGCAATTGTTTAGGTGTCCAGCTGTGGAGCCTGCCCTGCGCGGCATCTACAGGGGCAGCCAGGGGAGCCTGCGCGGCATCTACAGGGGCAGCCAGGGGAGCCTGCGCGGCATCTACAGGGGCAGCCAGGGGAGCCTGCGCGGCATCTACAGGGGCAGCCAGGGGAGCCTGCGCGGCATCTACAGGGACAGCCAGGGGAGCCTGCGCGGCATCTACAGGGGCAGCCAGGGGAGCCTGCGCGGCATCTACAGGGACAGCCAGGGGAGCCTGCGCGGCATCTACAGGGACAGCCAGGGGAGCCTGCGCGGCATCTACAGGGACAGCCAGGGGAGCCTGCGCGGCATCTACAGGGACAGCCAGGGGAGCCTGCGCGGCATCTACAGGGACAGCCAGGGGAGCCTGCGCGGCATCTACAGGGACAGCCAGGGGAGCCTGCGCGGCATCTACAGGGACAGCCAGGGGAGCCTGCGCGGCATCTACAGGGACAGCCAGGGGAGCCTGCGCGGCATCTACAGGGACAGCCAGGGGAGCCTGCGCGGCATCTACAGGGACAGCCAGGGGAGCCTGCGCGGCATCTACAGGGACAGCCAGGGGAGCCTGCGCGGCATCTACAGGGACAGCCAGGGGAGCCTGCGCGGCATCTACAGGGACAGCCAGGGGAGCCTGCGCGGCATCTACAGGGACAGCCAGGGGAGCCTGCGCGGCATCTACAGGGACAGCCAGGGGAGCCTGCGCGGCATCTACAGGGACAGCCAGGGGAGCCTGCGCGGCATCTACAGGGACAGCCAGGGGAGCCTGCGCGGCATCTACAGGGACAGCCAGGGGAGCCTGCGCGGCATCTACAGGGACAGCCAGGGGAGCCTGCGCGGCATCTACAGGGACAGCCAGGGGAGCCTGCGCGGCATCTACAGGGACAGCCAGGGGAGCCTGCGCGGCATCTACAGGGACAGCCAGGGGAGCCTG
Organism: Discoglossus pictus; assembly: GCA_027410445.1. NCBI lineage: Eukaryota > Metazoa > Chordata > Amphibia > Anura > Alytidae > Discoglossus > Discoglossus pictus. Next base: position 453,115,090 of record CM050163.1, read on the forward strand.
CGCGGCATCTACAGGGACAGCCAGGGGAGCCTGCGCGGCATCTACAGGGACAGCCAGGGGAGCCTGCGCGGCATCTACAGGGACAGCCAGGGGAGCCTGCGCGGCATCTACAGGGACAGCCAGAGGAGCCTGCGCGGCATCTACAGGGACAGCCAGAGGAGCCTGCGCGGCATCTACAGGGACAGCCAGAGGAGCCTGCGCGGCATCTACAGGGACAGCCAGAGGAGCCTGCGCGGCATCTACAGGGACAGCCAGAGGAGCCTGCGCGGCATCTACAGGGACAGCCAGAGGAGCCTGCGCGGCATCTACAGGGACAGCCAGAGGAGCCTGCGCGGCATCTACAGGGACAGCCAGAGGAGCCTGCGCGGCATCTACAGGGACAGCCAGAGGAGCCTGCGCGGCATCTACAGGGACAGCCAGAGGAGTCTGCGCAGTATCTATAGGGACAGCCAGAGGAGTCTGCAGTATCTAAAGGGAGAACCAGAGTCAGTGCAGCGATGTATCGACAGGAAGATCTAAGACTACACTTCCCACAATACCTCATACACAAGCAAGCGCGATAGAAGCACGTACGGGTGCCACGTATATGGCCCCGCCCACACAAACAAATAAATAAGCTGTTAATGCACAGGAGATGACAATGTTCCAGGTGCATGTGTGACATATAAGTGCTGCAGGTCTCAGTAGGGTGGTGCAGTTTGCATTTGTGTGACTGATGCTCTTACAGTGTAACTAGAAGTAATGTGCAGCCATATAGTGGGGGCACAGACAGGTCACACAGCACAACATAGTCTTATGGGTCACTACATCCTGCAATGTAACAGAGCAGGAGATAGAGCCTCCAATCACAGCACACACAGGTACATATAGGGAAACACAGCCACCGGGGCTCCTCACCTGCACACACCGCACAGCTGATGGATCTCTGCCCGTGCTTACCAACACTCCCGGTGCTCGTCTCGTCCGAGTATAACGGATAATGCCCAAGAGACACCGGAAAAAGCAGCCCAGTGCGTGTTACTAGTAACTACCTCCCGCCCCTTGACGTTTTACTCCGAACCGGTATAAAATATGTCCGCTGCTGACGGTAACGCTGCCACGTAACCCGGACTGGGCGGAGCGTGTGACGTCAGCGATAACAAGGCATGCGGCGTGTTGAACGGGCGTGGCTATGTTACTATAGGGGCGTGGTTACAGTCTGTGTGTATGTGCTTCTGAGTGATGGATGCACAGCATCAGCAGCCTGTGGGACCACCTGCATGTGACATGTGATAGTCTGACGTGTGGCACTGCTGGAGAGGGATAACAAGTGCCATTATCATAAAATACATTAGGGCCCTTCATGAGAAGTGGTGGCACCCAGAAATACAAATTTCACATGACTAGGTGGGCTTCATAAATTCCACAGAAACTAGTTTCAAGTACACATTCTGGACCAGAATATAATATTTCGTTAATTAAAGGTCCTGTCCTGTTTTGTGTTCACCACTTTTCGCCAGTGTTGTGGCCACCGCCTACTCTTGGAACGCGCCCTCGCCATCTAGTGGTGTAAATAAGCTTGTAAGTAGCGAGGTTCCATTCTAGTAAGGTGCTTTGGGAAAAAGCACTTTTACAAGACTCGAAGCGCAAAACAGGGCCCTCTATATTATACAGTTGTTAATTTTTGTATAATGTTATATATTTCCTTTTCCGCTACAGGATATGTTGGAGCAATACAAATAAAACATAATAATAATAATACTATGCCTGCACCCACTGTTAATGTAAGTGGTTAGGGGGTTAGTGTTAGGGGGTTGGGGTTCATTTGGTTGTATTTTTACACTACAGTAGCAGATTACCAGATGGTGAGGGTGTACTACCTACTTTTCACCACTAGATGGTTGACGCAAGCATGCCTGCATTCCAAGAGTCAGCGGCGGTGCGTTTCAACAGTGGCAAACACAAAACAGGAAAGGTCCAAAATGAGCCAGAACGGCTACTTACCAGATAGCTAGAAATACAAATTTCATCAGAAACACGTGGCTAGGTGGGATTCATGTAATAATCGTCAAGATTTCTAGAAAAACTAGTTTGAGCTTCTTCTTTGGGGCCAGAATACAGTGTTACAGAAAACGACTCTGAACAGCAACATGCCCGAGATCCAGAAACACTAAATTCACCAGATACGCTTTTGAAGCAGTGCAAAGCCTGTTTCCCACCCTGCCTTGTCTATTACTTCATTGCAGAGGCGGCCCGTCCATTGGGGCGTCAGGGCAAACGCCCCCCCAAATATTTTCTTCACCCTGCAATAAAAAAAACACAACAATGTATTAGTATAACCCAAAAACAAATAAATATAAGGTGTACATCATCATTTCAAGTCTAAATAGTATTAAAAATGAAGTAAAGTTAGTAAAGGGACACTGTCACTTTAAAATAACCCTTGCGCTACATTAACTAATGCTGTGTATCTATATAGCCCCCTGCCTGCACCCTGTGTGATCAAATTACAATAGTTATACACTGTGTACACTAACCTTTAGACTCTTCTCTCTCTTCAATGAGTCCTGGCCTGTCCCCCTGACCGTTAATGCATGCCGCCCACCATCACAGTGACGATATGCATGGGCGGTCATAAATGTATCAATTAATAAATGACAGTCTTCCATCATTGACCAATCAATGATGGAAGGCTGTCCAGTTACTAAGTGATCAATCTAAACCCACCCAGACCGTTAGCCCTGAGCGCCCGCCAGCAAATAGGGCCTCGAGTTTAAATTTTGATTGACTGATACAGTCAATAAAACCACCAGTTCCCTGTCCCTTCCCCCTTTCTGTTTCCTGACCCTGGTCACGCTGAGACTGAGAGACCTCCCTGGCTGAATCTACTCATCTGCTCTGCCTGCCTAACACAGTAAGTCTACACCTGCCTCTGCCTGGCACCTGCCCTGCCCCTGGCCAAACCAAAACCCCTAGTAGCCCCTAATAAAAGTTAGGGGTGACCAGTTACCCCCAGTCCCCCACTATGCCTGCCTGGCCTGCCAGTGCCACCTACCCAGCCACCCACCAACTACCACCGACGACCCCAGCCATCACCCCCATGTGGCCTGTGCCACCCTCGATCAGGCCTGCCCTATGCTAGCCTAGCTATGCCATCATGCCACCGCCGGATTACCCCGATCACGGGATCGGGGTAGTCGGGTGGTGAGCGGGGTGGCACAGTCCCACATGGGGGTGATCGGATCACCCCCTTGATGAGGCCTGTGCCACCCCTGATGACCTCCATGTTGCCGCCCTATGCCACCCCCGAGGCCCGATCACCACCGGGCCCCCGGCACCACCCCGATGCGGCCTATGCTACCCCGGGTATTCGGGCAGTGAGCGGGGTTGACCAGGCCACATGGGGGTGGATGTTCACCCCCATGAGGCCTGTGCCACCCCTGGTCGTGGCCTATGGGCGACCGATGGGCGCCTGACCGTGACCGACCCCACCCTGGATGAACCAACTACCTACCCCCCCCCCCCCCTATTTTTATTCCATTTTTAGAAGTAACAGGCATGTATATGTGCCTGTCACTTATAAAGATAAAATAAAAATAAGGGAAGGGAAAAAAAAATACAGTAAAAACATTATTACAATTAAACAGTAAGCTAACACATTGTTAGTACAGTTAGTAACACATTTTATACAAAAATAAACAGCTTTAAACAAACATTAATAAAAAATAAAATAAACAACAGCACATACTTACCTGTAAAATTGACCCCTCCAGCGTTGGCCTTCTGTCCTCTCTGGATATAGTCATGAAAAATAAATAATCCATGTTGATTGAAGCCAATGGTCAAAATAAAATAATCCATGTTGATTGAAGCCAATGGTCAAAATAAAATAATCCATGTTGATTGAAGCCAATGGTCAAAATAAAATAATCCATGTTGATTGAAGCCAATGGTCAAAAATAATCCAATCTTGATTGAAGCCATTGTCCATCCATCCATTCTGGCCCATTGAAAGAGGCCTCCACAAAAAAAAACCGACGCTCTAAAAAAAAAAAACAACACACTAAAAGAGCTCCTCCTACAAGGAGCCCCTCCCGCGATTAATTGTTTTTTTCCCACGGTCTGCTATATATACTAATTTTTGAAGGACTCTGATTGGCTGAAATTTTTGATTGACATCGATTTCAACCAATGAGAGTCTTCAAAAAATTAGCAAATCAGCAAGCAGGTATGGAAGCCTGTAAGGGTAAAAAAGGTTAGTGTGAACTTGTTTGACCCTGTATGTATTATACATATTACAGGGCTATTTTATGTGATATACATGTTACAGGATAATATCCTGTAACATGTATAGCCAAAAAATAGCACTGTAATATGTATAACAAATAAAGTGTAATAGAAATGCATGAACAATATAATATACCAAGTAATAAAGAACATCAATTAATCAAATAATAAATATCAATTAATATATATTGTTGTATGTATATGTTTATGTATATTTATGTGTATTTTTTATGCGTTTATATATATATATATTTGGATATATATATATATATATATATATATATATATATAAAAATTAATATCAATATATCACAATAAATAAATATATATATATATATATATATCAATTTGATATATATATATATATATATATATTATTTATTGTGATATATTGATATCAATTTTTATATATATATATATACATATATATATATATATTTATTTATTGTGATATATTGATATCAATTTTTATATATATCTATCAATATATATATATATATATATATATCAATATATATATATATATATATATATATATATATATATATATTTATATATTATTATTTTTTTTTTTTTGGGCCTATATGTTATTTAAGGTTTTTAAGGTACGGTTGGGGCCTATATGGTCCCAATTTGTTATTTAAGGTTTTTAAGGGGCGGTTGGGGCCTATATGGTCCCAATTTGTTATTTAAGGTTTTTAAGGTACGGTTGGGGCCTATATGGTCCCAATTTGTTATTTAAAGTTTTTAAGGTACGGTTGGGGCCTATATGGTCCCAATTTGTTATTTAAGGTTTTTAAGGGGCGGTTGGGGCCTATATGGTCCCAATTTGTTATTTAAGGTTTTTAAGGTGCGGTTGGGGCCTATATGGTCACACTTGCTCTTTTAAGGTTTTAAACGTTACGGTTTGGGTCTTAAACGTTCTAATGTTTTTTTTTTTTGTTTTCTATAACTTCCCAGGTGCAAACTATCTGTGGAATCAGATTTGTTTGGACTCGTTGGTTGACTTACTGGACGTGAATACCCCGAGAAGGAGAGTCAACTGTTGGTGAGTATATGGTCACACTTGGACTTTTAAGGTTTTAAAAGTTACGGTTTGGGTCTTGAGATTTCTAATGTTTTTTTTTTTGTTTTCTATCACCCCCCAGGTGCAAACTATCTGTGAAAGCAGATTTGTTTGGACTCGTTGGTTGACTTACTGGACGTGAATACCCAGAGAAGGAGAGTCAACTGTTGGTGAGTATCATTGCCTTTAATTTTCTGTCCATGTGTATAGGTGCAAATTTGATGTTGATGTAGTCTTGTCACATGAGGGTTTGCAATCTGTAATGTATACCAATGAAATCAACACACTGTTATTTTAAAGTAATTTTGTGACATAATATAAATTAATATACCGTGATCTCTTTCTTTTATTGGTATCAATATCAGAAATGAATACTATTGACTCTCTACTTGTGAAGCCTTTCGGCACCCTAACCTATGAGGAGAAGGTGGAAGTAAAACGGTTAGGAGCTGACCAACCAGAGATAAATCTGCAGCAAATCGCAAGAGATAGAGGGAAGCAATATGTCCGTAATTTCAATACTGAATGGTACAAGAAGAACGACTGGCTTTCTGGAAGCGTTTCTAGGAAGTCCTTATATTGTTTCCCATGCATCCTATTTGGTGGTGACGCTGCTTGGACCAAAACTGGAGTGACTGACGTCAAACATCTAGCTGACAAATTGGCAAAACACAAAAGTTCTAAAGCTCACTTGGATAACAGGATCAAGTTTGAGATGCTTGGACAGGCGAACATTGCTGTTCAACTTGACCAAGGATACCAAGTCAGCATTCAAAAACACAACGAAGAAGTGGCTAAGAACCGGTACATCCTTTCGAAGATAATTGATTGTGTTCGCTTTTGTGGCGCTTTTGAACTGGCATTAAGAGGACACGACGAGAGTGAAACATCGCTAAATCCAGGAGTGTTTAGAGGCCTGGTGGATTTGGTTGGCAGTATCGATAGTGCAATGGAACAGCATTTGAAGACTGCAACTGTGTTTAAGGGCACTTCCAAAACCATGCAGAATGAGCTACTGGACTGCATGCATGAAGTTATAAAGGAAGTGATTCACCAAGAGCTTAAGGAAGCCCAGTTTGTGGCAATCCAAGCGGATGAAACAACCTATATTTCCGCTAGGACACAGTGCGTTGTAGTCTATCGCTACATTGACAAGAAGCATCAAGTGGTGGAAAGATTTGATGGCTTCACGGAAATGAAATCAACGGATGCAGACTCCATTGCTGCTGTTGTGCTGGAAACACTGAATACTGTTCTCCCAGAGCCAGAAGACAAGAAGAAACTCATAGCTCAAAGCTACGATGGTGCCAGTGTGATGCGTGGAGATCAAGGAGGAGTTCAAAGAAAAATAAAAGACGTGTACCCGAACGCACACTACGTCCATTGCTATGCTCACCAACTGAACCTAATAATGGAGAAAGCAGTTTCAAGGATTGGAAGAGTTAGAGTTTTTTTTTCAAACATAGGCGGCATACCATCTTTTTTTTCACGCTCTCCAAAAAGGACTGGAGTTCTGGATGAGGTAGTTGGTAGAAGACTTCCAAGAGGTGCACCGACACGATGGAACTTCAACGTTAGGACCGTGAACGTGATCTACGAGAACAGAGATGCGCTACTTGAGTGTTTCCAGACAATTGAAGCATGTCTAAACTTTGATCCAACATCTATACGGGAAGCCGCAGGTTTCATTGGAATGCTGGAAGACAGGGAGTTCCTTTACTTCCTTAAATTATTTCATTTAATAATGCCACATGTAGACATCCTCTATAGTCAGCTTCAGAAGCGAGACACGGATACTGTTTATATCAAAAAAGTCACAGAAGACTTTGTCGCCAGCATCCAGAAAATCCGTAATTCTGTGGAAGAGATAGAAGCAAGTTTGCCGAGCGATCTAACAGTCAACAGACGGAGTGCGGAGATCTCAACCTTGAGACAACTTTCAAGAGAGGTATGTGACATAGTGGTGGTTCATGCAAAAGAACGTTTTTCATTTTCAAATCACCTAGTCAGTGCCAAACTTGTTCAAAGTGACTTGTATAAAACCCATGACACTTGCTTTCCAACCCAAGCTCTGGAAGACACCGTGCAAGCATATCCAATACTGAAGAAGGAACAATTACGCACTGAGCTGTCACTTCTGTATGGGAAGACAGAGTTTCATACTTGTACAAGTGCTGTTGCTCTGCACAAACTTTTCCATCAATTTAATCTGCAGAATGATTTCACAGAGACAGTAAAATTATTAAGAATCCTGATTACAACACCAATGACTACTGCAGAATCAGAAAGATGCTTCTCCACATTGAAGAGGATAAAAACCTTTTTAAGAAGCACCATGTCCCTGGAGCGGTTGAATGCATTGGCGATGCTCTCAATGGAAAAGCAACTGATTTCTGAGATCCCAAACTTCAATGAAAAAACCATTGAGAAGTTTTCTTCTTTGAAAGATCGCCGTGCAAAATTAAAATACAAGTGATTGAAGCAAAGAAGAATGCATACCCCCAAGGTGTGCAAAGATAAACTGCGTTAAGCAGCACCACCTCACACTACCAAACATAACTAGTGGTAAGTAAAGTATGAACGGTGTGTGGGTGTGCATATGGAAGGAGCTATGAAAGGTGTGTGCATGGTCAGTAACAATTGTTGAAGCCTTGGCGTGGTTTGAAGGAATTGGAGGCACTTCCAAGGGTAGCTGTCACTTGTGTACAGGAAGCAAGAATTCCATGTCTGTACAAGTGCTGTTGCTCTGCAGCAACTTTAGCATCAATTTAATCTACATAATTTAACAGAGTGAGTGAAGCTATAAGGAATCCTGCTTACAACAACGAAGACTACTAAAGAACCAGAAAGATGCTTCTCCACATTGAAGATGATCAAAAAAGTAATTAAAAAGCACCATGGCCCTGTAGCGGTTAAATGCATTGGTTTGAAGGAATTGGAGGCACCTTCAAGGGTACGTAAAGTTCTCAGAAATGGCACCACCTCACTACCAAAAATAACTAGTGGTAAGTAAAGTATGAATGGTGTGTGGGTGTGCATATTGAAGGAGCTATGAAAGGTGTGTGAATGGTCAGTAACAATTGTTGAAGCCTTGGCGTGGCGTTACTGCTCATATGGTTATCCATATGCTAATTCAACGTGTTTGTTTGACATTGATTATTGTGTTGTCTAAACAGAAGTGAAATGTTGTTGTTTTCTTGAATCCCAAGATCCACTGGTTTGGGCCTATGCAGTGCTGATTGGTCTTCTAAGGTATGTTTTGAGGCCTATATGGCCCCACTTGGTCTTCTAAGGTATGTTTGGGGCCTATGGTCACACTTGGTCTTCTAAGGTATGTTTGAGGCCTATATGGTCACACTTGGTCTTCTAAGGTATGTTTGAGGCAAATATGGTCCCACTTGGTCTTCTAAGGCATGTTTGGGGCCTATGGTCACACTTGGTCTTCTAAGGTATGTTTGAGGCCTATATGGTCACACTTGGTCTTCTAAGGTATGTTTGGGGCCTATATAGTTCAACTTGGTCTTCTAAGGTATGTTTGGGGCCTATGGTCACACTTGGTCTTCTAAGGTATGTTTGGGGCTTATATAGTCACACTTGGTCTTCTAAGGTATGTTTGGGGCCTATATAGTCACACTTGGTCTTCTAAGGTATGTTTGGGGCCTATATAGTCACACTTGGTCTTCTAAGGTATGTTTGGGGCCTATAGTCCCACTTGGTCTTCTAAGGTATGTTTGGGGCCTATATAGTCACACTTGGTCTTCTAAGGTATGTTTGGGGCCTATATAGTCACACTTGGTCTTCTAAGGTATGTTTGGGGCCTATATGGTTCCACTTGGTCGTTTAATGTTTTTTAAGTATGGTTTTGTTCTTGAATGGTATGATTGATTTGCTTGTTTTCTTTCAACCCCAGGTGCAAACCCTATGTGGCTGCAGATTTGTTTCTACTCATTGGTCAACTTAATGAACGTGAATACCCTGAGAAGAAGAGCCGACTAATGGTAGGTGTCACTCCTTTAATTTTTCTGTTAATACGTATAGGTGCAATTATGATATTGCTGTAGTCTTGTCACATGAGTTTTTTCAATCTATATTGTATACCAATGAATTTAACACATTGTTACTTTACTTCTTGACATTTCTGCATTGCAGATCATGTATTTCAATGGGCTTTACAAGCATAAGGTCATTGGGCGGGGCTTATAAAGGTCATTATGACGTCAGGGGGATGAGTTATAAAAATGGGTGTGGTTTGAAAAAGGGGGAGTGGCTATGTTTCTCCCTGTCGCCCCTCCAACTTGAAAAGTCACCAGCCGCCACTGCTTCATTGTTTCTTAAAGTCTTTCTAGGACAGATATAGGAGCCTTGGCTGTTTGTAATACTAAATGTATGTCTATATGGTGCACGGTGCACATATGAAGTTGTGGATAGTTGTTTGCTCATCATACAGAGATTGGCGGTAATAGTTAAAGTGACACGGAACACAAGCATATATGTGAGCATGTTTTAGACATTACAAAAGTTGTTTGCCTTGGCATGAAAAAAATATTAAGTAAAACCTGTGTAAACATAGAAACTAACAGGAAATTCAGAGATCCTACTTCAGCCGATCTCATTAGCTGGCAGGACCACAAGAGTAGTTAATCTTTGGATGAGTTTTTGTGCTCTGAGACTTTTAATTGAAAAAAAGAAAACACGGCACATTATTAAATACCCTTTTGATACAAAAAAGAAACAAAGTATTTCCATATTTCTTTAATTGTGAGCATTTCTAAGAAATGTAAGTGACCTCCTTCGCCATATAAAATCATCAGAGGTATAAGTGTGTAATATGCAGAAATGGCTAGTTTCCTTTGCGGGCTCTGCATGGAAGATAAAAACCTGCAGACCTCACAGATCAGAGTGAGCAATTTGTGCTTAGAATGACACTGCTAACGTTCCAGATATGGTAACGTTTATAACTAAATGCAATGACATGGAACACAACTATACATCATAAAATGTTTTTTTTTTTTTTTTTTCATGGAAAAATTAAAAACAAAACCTTCTTAAACTTTGTTGAAACTAACAGGAAACGCAGAGAACATACTTAAGTCGATCTCATTGGCTTGCAGAGAGCGAGTCTCTGAGAGCAATTCAACTACAGAATATGTTTTGACTTTGAAAACACACTGTGGCACATTATTAAATATGCACTTTCCATGTCCGTTTAAAGTTGCATTTTTCTAAAGTAAAATAGTATTGCCAGTTTGAAGTGTCAGTCAAACATCTCTGATCCACAAACAGATTCATATGTTTTCTTGATGAGACATTTTTGTAAGTAATTATTGATTAGCCCTTAGGGTACATTGTCTTTAGTGCAGTTTACTGCACAAAAAAAGAAAGACATGGAGCTTGCATAGTCTTTTTATGCAGTCAGTTGCACTCACAATGGATGCATGGCTGGATTGCCCATTAGGTGAACTAGGTAGCCGCCTAGGGGTTGCTTGCCTGTAACGGGTGTCACTTTCTTACCTTAAAAAAGCTTAAAAAACCATCCTTGGCTTAACCCTCCTGGCGGTATGATTATGTCAGTATTTAGAATGTTAAAGCGGTACATTCAAAAATACTGACATAATCATACTGCCTTGTTCTGCCCCTGCAGAGCACCATTACCCCTTCCCACCTCTCCTCCTTCCTTTCCCCCTACCCCTCTCCTCCTCTCTTCCCCCTACCCTCTTCTCCTCCTCCTATTCCCCCTCTCCTCCTCCTATTACCCCCCCCTCCCCTCCACCCTTTCCCACTCCCCTCCTCCCTTTCTCCCTCCACCCTCTTCTCCCCTCACCCCTCTCCTCCTCCCCTTCCCCCTCTCCTCCTCCCCTTCCCCCTCTCCTCCTCCCCTTCCCCTCTCCTCCTCTCGGTCAGAGCAAGAAGACACGCTGCAACAGAAGGATGATCATCGGATCTTAGTAAGCAGAGAGGGGAAAGGGGATAGGGAGGTAATTGGAGAGGGGGAAAGGAAGGAGGATAAGGGGGAAGGAGGGGGATGGGGTAAGGGAGGAGGATGAGGGGAAGGAGGGAGGGAGGATAAGGAGGAGGCATGGTGTGCTAAGGGGGCCCAGGTAAATTAGGCAGCACTGGGCCCTCTACAGATCCGCCCTGCACTCCCAGATGTAATCCCGAGTGTGGCTCAGGATTACCGATTTAGGAACAAAAAATTAACCCCGAGCTACGCTTGGGATTACCTTCTAGTTAAGAAAACAAAATGTTGCAGTTCACAGACTGGCCACTGAGGGTGACCTCCTGGAATAAGAGAGTTACTACAGGAAATGGAACTTATTAGACTTAATAAATCTGCAGTGTTGGGGGCTGTGTAGGGAAACTGTATATATATATATATAATATAAAGATAGAGATAGATAGTATGAGGGTAACTGTATATATATATATATATTGCATAACAGCTGTGTGATGCAGGGGGCATAAGCTTAAAGAAAGCCATGTTTAAAATGGTTATCGATAGAAGAACAAAGCATTTGTGGGCACATTTGCATGCCTCCTTGGCTTCCCAGAGTGCAGTATAATAACTGTATTTCTCAGAATTCTGAGCAGGAAACAAGTTTTTTTACTTATTTTAGACATTCAAATTTGAACACAAATGTACTATTTATGTACTATATATATAATACATATTTCAATTTAATGTTCTGTTTTATCATTAAAGATCCACCCCAAGAAAAAAGACACTTGTTGGTAAAATACGTGTAAGTCATGGACATAAACATTTTTTGGGGGAAAATCTGATTTGTTTTAGTCTCTGTTTCTGAGTATAGGAATCCATTGAGTGTTTGTTACATCGCTTCATCAGAGCTGGATCATGATGGTGTGTTCTTTGGCTATCATTGGCGAGAATTGAGGAATAAGGGAACGGAAAACATTTTTTAATTGGAGAAGATTAAAATTGACCCCCCCCCCCCCTTCTTACTTCAGGAAATGCAGCCATATCTCTCCAGAAATGTAAAAGTCCATCTCACACACCTACAATTTCTACCTATATATCATGGATTTTGCCAGAACCCAGCAGAGGCAGCCACATTTTTTCCAACTTAAAAACTAGCTGTATGACTTATTTCCTAATTAATTATGCTCTTAGATTCACTTAAAAAAATGTTTTTCATTGTGCAATGGCCCTTTAACTCTCATAATTATGTGTGATACAAGTGATCATGATATGTGTTTGTGTAACATGCTCACTGCCCTCACAATTACTTTTTTAATAACATTCAGTATTTGTTATTTCCTATATTTTAAATGATGCCATAATGCTTCTTTAACCATGTTCTACCAACCATAATCTGCCAATCAAAATGGCCTTACATGTGTTTCATAAATAAATAATGACCAATATTTTTTTTAAAGTTTTGTGTTGGTAGGCAATGAACCCATGAACATCTTAAGAGATAGAAGTAAACAGTTATAATGCATGAGATAATATAGATCATAACATTTCTGTTACCTGGTACATTTATAAAAAAAAGCATAACCTTGCAGTCTTTAATGCAATTAACATTAACTGTTATCAGAATTAAAATGTATCTTGTCAATGAAGGATAACTTCTAAAATGTTCATTCATATATATACTGTAAGTATATTTCTAAATATGTTTTGTTTTGTCATTTTTTCCAATATATTATTAAAATTATAGCAAAGTGAGAAACGTATAAATTTAAAAAATAATTCAGAAACGATAGTGTGAAAAGGGGGAAAAAGGGATAGGGATTGGGAGAGGGTAAATATATTGCCTAGTAATAATATTTTTTGTCCGGTGCTAATGCTGTACATGGGACATTTTAAAAATCCAATGATTCAAGCATTTTGCTTTGTTTCTGTAGGATTCATTTAAATCCACAAATCTGATTATCATAGTAGGAGTAAGCCAAATATTCTGTTTGATCTCTGAGAAATCTAGAATCAAGGTTTTCCAAGATTTAGCTATTACCAATCTTTTTACTAAGAATATCCGTGCTACCAATAGTTGTATTTTTCATTTTATATGCCTTTTATTTGCAATTCCAAGTCCATTCAGTTGATGTTTTCATAATTAATATGTCTCATCCCTTAGTGGTGTTATCAATGAACAAGACCATAATGTGTAATATTGTACCTTCCTTAGAACATCCCCCAAAGCACAGGCCATCAAGTGGAGTCAATTATGTTTTAACCCAGAAGGGGTAATGTACCATCTCATATTTATTTGGTAGGCATTTACCCAGAGTGTGATATTGAGGGATGATGTAGCTGCATATTTTATAATTTTTTCAACAATTTGTGTGGAAATTCTGTATATAGTATTTTAAAAAGGTTAATAAAAGCTAATTTTTATCTTATTATACTTTCCCTGCCTTTCAATGTGCTCTTTTGTCCTAGGCCTCTCCTTTTTTCCATCTAAACTCCCTCCCTTGGTGCTCTAATACAATCTTTTGGATTTCAGTATCATCTACATATAGATTATACTCAAATCTACCTCTCAACACCAGATCTATCCCCCTCTATTCTAGCATAAGTGGCCAACTGCATTTCTAGCATATCCTCCTGGATGTCTGCCCGTCATCTCAAACACAGCATGTCAAAGACTGAGCTCCTAATTTTCCCAACTTCTACCACAGCTTCCACTCCACAAATATATCTCACTGTTGACAATACCACCATCACTGCCACCTCCCAGGCCTGTGGACTTGGGGTTTTATTCGACTCTGAACTGTCTATCACGTCACATACAATCAATAACAAAATACTATTTTTTTCACCTAAAACACATCTCTAAAATACGTCACTATTTTACACAAGACACAACAAAAATTTGAATCTACTATCTCATCATATCGCAGATCAACTACTGCAAATCTCTCCATGCGGGCCTCCCCATCATCTGTCTCTCTCTAATCCATGATGAAAACCACTGCTATAATCTACCAAACTCAATGTCTGCAGCACCTCTCTGTCAGTCACTCCACTGGCTTTCCATAGCCTCCAGATTAAAATTTTAAATCATGACCCTAACGTATAACGCCGCAACAATAGCACCTTCTTATATCTTGACTCTTATCTCTAAATACTCCCCCAACCACCTTCATCCTTCTGCTTCTTTCTTCTTTTCTCCTCTCTTTTCACCTCCTCTCACGTTCAGGACTTTTCTCATGCTACCCCTATCCTTTGGAACTTCTTACCTCGCTCCACTAGACTATGCTTCTGCCTCAAAACCTTCAAAATATCACTAAAAACACATCTGTTTAAAGAAGCTCTTTTCTGGAGTGTCATTTTAATAGAAACTCCCCCCTGTCCCTACACCCCCTCAAATGTCCCTTTTTGGAAGGAGCAGTTCCACATTCAGTCGCATATCCCTGACCATGTCCCTCTTCATTTCTCTGAATATTCTTTGATTGTTCTCTCCAAGGATTAAGGAGTAAGAGAAAGACCAGAAGTGTGTCTGTTCTGCAGTGTATATGTGTATATTGTGCAAGGTGTATATATTAAGCGTATACATCTTACATTTAAACACATTGCTCAAGCTACTGTCACTACTCATCATTTGCAGTAGCAAATAGTATGTCTTTATTCAATAATGTGTGTGTGGCTTTGGCCAGTTTTAACTTTGGGAATGTATGCTCCAACCTGTTGTTGAAGAACCACGGCTTGTTTTACAGACTCTTGGATGCACTTCTGCTGTCTATGGTCAAGGATGCTAAGCTGAGCCCCTGCTGAATACTATATAATAGTATATTTGATTAGATTGCTCTCTAAAGGGGTCAAAGCCATAGGCAATCCTTCTTGGTAGTGTCCAGTGTCTCTTTCAAGAGGTCTTGATAAGAGACAACTATATTTCAAATACTTTTAGCCCTGTATGATATTTAAATGCACACTGGTTTCTGATGGAGATAACTTGTGTCAGAGAGATTATGCCTTGCTTGCATTTGAGACAGGTGTTGGGTGGTTCACAATGTATTTTAATTTTCCACACTGGCTATTTTGAATGATCAATAATGGAACTGTATAAGTCACAAGTTTGTGTAAATGAGAATATGATTGGTGAATTATAAACATGCTCTATTTAAAGGGATAATGGGAAATTAAGTCCACATTCCTTTTAATGATCTGAAATAATAAATCCCTAATCATGTTGTGCCTAATTGGCTGCCTATGCGGCTTAAGCCAATAGTCTGACTGGCATCCTATAAAACATAATTTAGTATAACTTATGGTTATCAAAGAAAAAATAATATATCATTTAGGTAAACAATGATAAGTTGTTCCAAAAGATTAAAAATATGTATAATATTCTGGAAAAATGTTGGGGCATTGCTCAGCCTGTATGACATTACTTGATTTTCATAGTAGCTGTCAAGGCGTATTGATTTGTTAGTTAATGCATCATTGTCAGACATGCAGCATGTATCCAGTACTTGCTTGTTAGCTAACATAACAATCCCTCCCCTGAGAAGGGGCATCATCTGTGTTGTTCTAGTCTGCAGCAGCAAAATTCATAGTTACTCTGTAATTTGTAAAGTCCTGCTAAGCAACCTTAATTATGAGTATCTTCAGGGCGATCCTTTTGTATTATTCTACACTGAAAATAAACACAAGAGCTGAGTTGAGGTTAGATCATATGTGATTTATACATGCACATGGATTTCATTGAAATATTGTGTCTGTTAGCTTACACCCTTTTTCAGTGTGAAGGGCACTTTGGATATGTGCGGGGACAGGTCATCATATGTGTTGGATACCCGTTTATTAGTCCTAGATTGGTCTGAGAAGTACATTTTCTTTGGCAGTTTAATGGCTTTTCTTAGTTTGTCTCTGGAGGCCAAGCTATATGATGCAATAATCATCTTTTAGGTGAACAATGTCCCGTTTTCTTCCAAGTCTTGGGATTTCATTAAACTACCAAGTGTTGGAGGTTCGCATACTGGGAGCATTCTTTATCATCATTGTGCTAGTTCATGAGGATGGTGCTTAGTTCTGCCTTGTGTCATTGTATACCTCCAAACTAACCTTCCTTTATGCCCTTGGCTTTTTCTGCCCTCACTACTATCTGGTTCCTTGATCTCTGGATTTGGATTTTTGATTATGTTGCTCTCTACTCCTTACTTACTGGATATCCTTTCACCACTTTTGTACTATGCATCCTTGGCTAGTCTCTCTGCCACCAGCATCACACCTATCTCACAGCTATATATAGCGTGATTATACAAAGTTATTATATTTTTCGTTTCTCCATACTATTCCCTTGTAATATATAATAATGTAGAATGTAAGCTTGCGAATTTTCAATCTTAATAGGAGCTTTACGGAAATAACTGTGTATGTTGATTGAAAGCTAAATAGCAGGGCTCTCCTTTCTTTTGCATTGTATTGAAATTATTTTTTACTTGAACTTAACCCTGTATAGCGCTACAGAATATGTTGGCACGTTATAAATAAAGGATAATAGTATTAATAATAATAATAATAATAAAAATATGCTTTTGCCAATTTACAGCCTTATTTAACTGCGATTCGGCCAATTGAATAGGGCTCTATTTAAGCACATAGCATATTTTTTTTACAGAAGTTTTTAGTTAGTAAAGACCTTGCTTTTGGATAGAAGTTCACTAACTAAAAACTTTAAAAAAAAAATATGCTGTGTGCTTAAATAGAGCCATTTTAAAATTGCCAGATCGCAATTTAATAAGGCTGTGAAAAATTTGCGCTAAAGCTGTATTTTCCAGGAGTTTATACATGTTTTATCTCCCTTATAGCTGACTCATTTCTTGCCTTTGCCCGAATGAGTAATAAGCTCTGTAATGCCCAGGATATAATGAATATTAATTAGAGTCAGGTGCAGAGGCTTTGAATCAGGCAGTGGCTAAGGGATTTGTAATGGTGAAGGTTCATGAAGACTACTTTTTTCTTTATTTTTAAAAAATCATAAATATGTCCTATATATATATATATATATATATATATATATATACACATATATATATATGTCCTATATATATATATATATATATATATATATATATATATATATATATGTATATATTATAATATATATATATATATATATATATATATATTGTGACAAGGATGGTCGTATAACTCAGTGGTTTCTTGACAAAGGGACTGATACTGGCTTGAAATGCAGCAAATTGGTTTATTTGCATACGCAAGTAACAACTGAGCAGTAACTCTGCTTAAAAAATAACGGAAATAAACATCTACTTAAACGAGCTGACTATAACTCAGGAACACCCTGACTACTCCTGTGCAGCTTATCTGCGACAGGGAAAAAACACTACAACACTGTGTCTTCTGGAAGGAGTAGCTTTCACACAATAGCGCCACCTAGTGGCCAGGATACAGTCAGTCTCTTATGTAGATAGTAGTGCCACCTTGTGGCCTGGATACAAATAATCTCTTCTTACTTATATTGCCACCTTGTGGTCAGGATACACACCATCTCTTCTTACTTAGATTGCCACCTTGTGACCAGGATACATATAATCTCTTCTTACTTCTACTGCCACCTTGTGGTCAGGATACACATAATCTCTTCTTACTTATTCTGCCACCTTGTGACCAGGATACACATAATCTCTTCTTACTTCTACTGCCACCTTGTGGTCAGGATACACATAATCTCTTCTTACTTCTACTGCCACCTTGTGGTCAGGACACACATAATCTCTTCTTACTGCTACTGCCACCTTGTGGTCAGGATACACATAACCTCTAGTACATCTGGAAGTCTCTTCCACGGTACTCTTTACACCTTTGCGGATGAAGCATAGGGCCCGCCCGTCTCTCCTGTATGCTTCACCCCAGGGACCCTTAAATTACGACTCTACTTGCAATAACTTCATTCGACAAAACTCAGCCTCTTCCCTGGGGCATAATACGCCTTGGAACCTTCCTTCTGAGGCCTCTTTCAGCTTCACACACGCTAGGCCTTTAAGGCAACTCTGCCTGGGGATTCTCACTAATCCCTTCACACGCTTCCTGAGCCTGTATTCACTCTTCCAGCTCTAAGCGTCCTGCGCCTGCAAACAGCTCACACTTCCTGCTGTTGTCTCAATACTCGCAGCCACAGTAAATCAGGTAACTCTTACAGACTTGCTTTCAAAGCTCTCACTGTAACTCCACACAGGATCAGCCTCCACTCTGTGGCTTGCTTCTGGCAGCAGCACACAACCTGCCCAGAGCCTAGCCAACCACACCCCCTTCCATGTCTGCTTTCCAGGCTTTTAAAGGGAAGTTGCACCAATTAGGAGTTCTTCAGAAGTTTTAACTCCGTCACTCCTGTCAAGAACTCCATACTCCACTTGCTTGTCATATCATCTAAGGGGCAAACGGTCATAATATATATATATATATATATATATATATATATATGTATATATTATAATATATATATATATATATATATATATATATATATATATATTATAATATATATATATATATATATATGTATATATTATAATATATATATGTATATATTGTAATATATATATATATATATATATATATATATATATATATATGTATTATAATATATATATATATGTATATATTATAATATATATATATATGTGTATATATTATAATATATACCGTATTGTTCCGAATATAAGCTGCACCTTTTTTCCGATTTTTGAGCTTGATTGTAACGCGTGCGGCTTCTATTCGCGAATGCAAAATTACTGCCGATTTGCGCGATTGCGAGTTAAGGGTGCGCGATTGCGAGTTAAGGGTGCAGATTTTAGTGCTTTAGACTGCGATACTGAATAGCGATTTACGGTTTTAGTGATTCTAACATCCTGTAAAGCCTGTAACCTGCAAAAAAAGCCTGTCTCTTGCCATTGGTTGATCAATTTGAGAGTCTTTTTCTCTCCAATTTTACGGGTGTGGCTTATATGTGAGTACTATCTTTTTTCAATTTTTTCCCCTTGAACTTTACGGGTGCGGCTTATATGCGGGTGCGGACCAATACGGTATATATATATATATATATATATATATGTATATATGTATATATTATAATATATATATATATATATATATATATATATATATATATATATGAATGTATATATTATAATATATATATATATATATATATATATATATATATATATATATATATATATATATATGTGTATATATTATAATATATATATATATATATATATATATATATATATATATGTATATATTATAATATATATATATATATATATAAATGTATATATTATAATATATATATATTTATATATATATATATATATATATATATATACATATAAATGTATATATTATAATATATATATATTTATAAATATATATATATATATATATATATATATAAATATACAGTATATATATATATATATATATATATATATATATATATATATGTGTGTGTACTTTAAATAACTATTTTGCGATATAAAAATATATTTAAACCAGAGCACTTACCACTACACCGACACGCTCCCCTTTAAAAGACAGTGCAAATCTTTAAAAGTATGTGTAACTTTTACAGGCTCCAGCCTTATTATTTATACAGATTGTTGTGGGAGGTCATCAAGGACTAAACTAAAATCACAATATCTATGTCATTTCCTGATCAAGTTTAAAAATGTAAACACATTTTCCACAGGATTTCCACTTTTTAACGGATTAAATTACGTGATTGAATCCCTTTAAATTTTTGCTCTAGTTTTCATTATGTTAATGATGTATTGTTCTCTTTACATAGTAATTGAAGTTGATAAAAGACTATTGTTCCATCATGCCCAACCTTTTAGATCACCTCCGATTCTTGTATTATGTGAATTGTTAACTGAGTCAGAGGAAGGAAAACGATACCCAACTAAAACACTACCAACAACCAAATTCTTCATAATCCTAAAAACTGTCAATCTGATTTACCCAATATCATGTTCCTACTATTTTAAATTATCCAACATAACTTTGTATACCCACTTAGTTTGAAAATATATCAATTACTTATTAAAGGTATGTACTGAATTTGGCCACATCAAACTATTTCCACCTCTTCTGTCCCCTTCTTCTTGTGCCTTCAATACTTCCCAGCATCAGAGTCTTCTCTAGGGAAACCTGTTTCTCCTGATATGGCCAAAATATTTGAGCTTTAAACTCATGATCATACCTTCCAGTGAACAGTTTGGCTTGATTTCCAACATCACAATTCAGAGGCATCAGTTTGGTGGCGCTTAGGCATCTTTATGGTCCAGCTGTCACGTTAATATGTTACTACTGTGAATACCATAATTGTTACTATGCAGACCTCTGTTGATAGTGATTTATCTTTATGTTTTAATAGTTTGTCCAGTCTTAGCTTTCCTCCACAGAAGAAAAAATCATTTATTTTTATGGCTGCAGATCTTGGATCCCTTGAACATAAAAACTGTCACTGCCTCCACTTCTTCTCCATCTATTTGGCATCAATTTGCCAGGAACTGAGATTGCTGTTTGCCACCATCTTTCTCTTTTTAACATTGAGCAGCAGGCCAGCTTTTGTACTCTCTTCTTTCAGCCTCATCAATAGGATCTTTAGTTCCTCCTCCTTTCAGCTACCAGAGTAGTATCATCTGCGGATAAGAGGTTGCTGATATTTCTTGAAGCAATAACCTTGTCACACTCCTTTGAACTATGTTTGGTTCTCACCGTGGCTTCTTGGTCCATATACAGATTAGATGATCTGGTGCCCCCATATCTTTAAGAACTTGGCACATTTTGTTGTGAGCCACACAGTCAAAGGCTTTAGAATAGTGTATGAACCAGAGCTAAATTTATTTTTCTGGAACTCTTATGCTTTCTCTATTATTCAGATAATATTTGCAATTTCATTTCTTTTGCCTCTGCCTCTGCAAATACCAGCTTGCACATCTGGTAGTACCCGGTCCATATATTGTTGGAGTTCTGTTGTCTAGCATTCTGTATTTCAAAAATCAAACCTTGGAGATCATACTCAACTGTTTATCTCCTCTGACTATGGATTAACTGTCCAAGGATTTTTATATGTATTTTCGGTGCAGATATGAGAATAGTCTTTTATTATGTTATTTAGCATTTTTTCTTTATATTGTTTGTTTCTTTATATTAGCATTATATTAGATATTATTTCATTAGTTATACACTAGAGATACACACGGAGCAGCTCCAGTTACTTTTCGCTTCATATTCTATTGCGCAACATGAACACGGTTTAAGAATTGGAACAGCACCTGTTCTAATGCATATTAGCATTTTTTTTTTATTTACATAAGTTTTACTAGCACTTGCACTTTACACGCAGACGTCGCTGATTTATATTGAGACATTATTTCTCAAGATTGGAATCTGATATTCCTTGCACTTTATTTGGACAGAAGTATATGCACTTTATTAGTCAATATATTTTTGCACTTTTACTGCTCTTTTAGAAGAAAAAAAAAAAAAAGGTAAGTCAGAGGTGCGCATCAGAAAACAAACCAACCTATATAGGTTAGTTCTATAGCCATGATAAGCTACTCTGAGAGCCACCTCTTTTAGCTCACTTGTGCCCTTCACAGGGAGAAATATCCTGGAGTATATCAGCCTGGTCCCATTAAAAAGAGTGACCTAGCCCCGAAATACCAGGCAATTCTACCCTGAACAGGAGAAACAGCAAACCCCAGACACATTTCAGCCTTTATGGACCTCGTCAGTGAGGTGCAGCTGAACTCCCTAAGGCACAGTGAGCAAGGGGTCCACGTCTGGAGTCCCCTATTACCCTTAGGGAGACTAAACCCTAAGAGTAATTTGCATAAACAAAAAAGGTAAGTCAGAGGTGCTCATCAGAGAACGAACCAACCTTAATAGGTTAGTTCTATAGCCATGATAAGCCACTCTGAGAGCAACCTCTTTTCTCATTCTCTGATGAGCACCCTTGACTTGTTTTTTTGTTTTCTCTTTTAGAAGGAGTCACAGCTGGATCCTTGGATAGGGATCCATACATCTCTCTAATCTCCCGGTAGTTCCCTAATAGGACACTGGGAGTTGAGGTGTTGGTGATCCTGCCTCGGGGGTCCTTGCTGTGAACCGTCTAGTTCACGTTTCACACCAACACATAAATCACATAGACTTTAATCTTATACCATCCACTTTCTGCTTGTGATTTAGGATTTATTGTTGCCATTGGACATATATACTATACATATATTTTCTTGGGTCCCAATTTTATAGTATTTAGCGACGAGTTTTATTTTTAACTATTTAATTATTAAAAATTTTTTTTTTTTATAAAGGATCCTTCCTTCTTTTTTGATGATATCAATAAATTGGTGTTAAGCACCATATAATGTCAGATTCTCGGACGCTATCAAAAAGAAGGGAGTCCACTAGAAACGTATCAATCCTTGAATAGGTGACATGCGTGGGCGAATAATAGGTATATTCCCTACAGTCTGGATGAAGGCCCCTCCAAGCATCCACTAAGCTCATTTTTGTCAGTAACTGATTAATTTGACCCATCTTATTGGAAAATGTAGTTTCCCGAGTGCCCCCCGATCTGTCCATTGTCGAGTCGAAAGTCAAATTAAAGTCCCCCCCAATCACCAGCCTGCCTAAATCTAATGGTTCTAGATCTTTCAATAGCTTGATAAGGGTTTTGTGTGGTTAGGTTGTGGGAGAGTAAAGGGAGATCAATGAGACTCTGTGACCTGAGACTACTCCAGATACCAAAACATAGTGTCCCTCCTTATCTATCTTACTGTGTTCTAGTTTAAACAGAAAGTTTTTGTGTATGAGAATTGCTGCCCCTGCCTTCTTAGTGGGTTGGGTGGCCATGTATATAACCAGGTAATCTTTATGAATAAACTTTGGTTTATTTGCATGCGAGAAGTGGGTTTCTTGCATGAAAATAACCGAGGGCTTAAGCTGTCTACAGTACCTGAAAGCCTTCCTCCTCTTGAAGGGCGAGTTAAACTCTTTCACATTATGGTTAATAAACGTATATTCTGACCCACTCATACTAATTAAACTGTTAGAGGGCTTCTTCCAGCGCTACTGAGGGGCTCAGAGAGGGTGAAGGTAGCATGGGCCCCGCTCAGACTGTCAGGAGATAGCAGCTCATCTACTAATTAGAGCTCTGTAGTGTGGATATGTATGGCTGCTTCCCAGGCCCAGGTCTCAGGCACGCCTCGTGTTGCCGTAAGATGGCGGACGTCTTTCATTTGGCTGGCTTTTCTGTTTACCCGCCAGCCGGCCCGCCTCGGCCACAGGCCTTGCAGGGCTTTATAGGGCCCTCCGGTCTCCCCCTTGAAGTAGGCCCGTCTCCCTGTGCGTCCAGGGATCTTACTGGTTTTTTCAGGCCCTCGCCGCCGGCCTCAAAAAATGGCGGCCTTCTCTTCTCCTCGGGCCCCCGCCCTCGCCTCTCTCACCTCTTCTACCGGTAGTCCGGGCATCTGGGGCCTCCGGGTCTGTGTCCCCTGCTTTCAGCACCTCCTCTAGTCCTGCACAGCCCTGGGTGGGAGGTCTTCCTCCCACGACGGAGCTCCCTGTTCGGGAGTGCAGGTGTCTTCCCTTCTGTTGCCTCCATGAGCTCAGGGTGTCCCGTGGGGGGTCGGGTTGGCTACCCCAATTGTCCCCTGATGTTACTGGGGAGATTTTGGGGCTTTTTGGGAAAAATAGGGCCCAAATTCACAGCCAGAGCTCACCAAACATGTCCAGCAGCTTTGGACGCTAGCTCCGCCCCCACCGACCCCTACTTTTTTAAACCCAAAATTAAGACATCAATATTTTAAACATGAAATAGAGGACACTTTTTTAAATGTTCAAAGTATCTGTGTATTTAGTACAGTAATAGAGCACTCAGTGGGAGGAGGTCCAAACTGTCTCTCTGAAGCTTGATTTCCATATTCTTTTGCATATTTGATGACTTTTAACTTGTATTTGGAAGAATATGACCATTGTTTTTTTTTTCAGACATTTTGAGAGTTAGTGCTCAAAATATTAATGTTAGGATTGACACAAAGACTGTTCCCGCCTAGGAGTTAACAGGCTAGTGATTGGGGAAGCTTGTTCACAGAGACAAGGAACTGGAAGTTACGCTACAGCAAGCGCTACAGCAAGCGCAGGTTCTCTCAACTGGTTACCCCTGTGTATAAGACGACCCCCGTGTATAAGACGACCCCCAATTTTGGTGTTTACAATTTATATATATATATATATATATATATATATATATATATATATACGTATATATACACGCACACACAAACATATATATGCTTTAAAGGAGCCATGTTTAAAATGGTTTGAATTGACAGAGTGATGGTGCATTATGTGGCCTCATTTGCATGTCCCACCCAGTTTTCCCAGAATGCAGTGCATATACTGTATTTCTGAGAAATTTGAGCAGGAAATAAGTTTTTATCAACTTATTTTTAGACATTCAAATAGAATCACTAATGTACTATTCCTTATTTGTACTACTATTTGTACTATATATATAAATTATACATAATATATAAATTGTAAATACCAAAATTGGGGGTCGTCTTATACACGGGGTCGTCTTATACACAGGAGTAACTAGTTGAGAGAACCAGAGCTTGCCAAAGTGCCCCCATCATCATCCTCAACCCCCCCTCCTCATCCTAAACCCCCCTCCTCACTTTACCCTTTGAAATACCTCCCCCTTTCCCCTCACTTACCTCCATCTGCAGCTGCTCCTCTGCGCTCCTTCCGTCTGCGTCGGGACACGGTATATGCTAATGACGTGACGTCACATGCGTGCCACGTCATTAGCATGTGATATCACGTCGTTAGCATATGGAGCTTTCACTCCTCACTTACACACAGGCAGGTTTGGCTGGAGGGTGCTGTGCTGAACCCTGGGAATGTAACGCCAACACTGCACTGGCTCAGTCACTCATGCCTGTCTGCTTCCGGGTAACATTTAATTGCAGAGACGTACAGTGGATGAAATCTACGTGCCTGTAAGCATTTTGTGGCATCAAACCTGGCTCCTGGCATTTGTTTTTAATAATTAATAATATTAATTATTAATAAGTACAGTATTCAATTTTTCTGGTTGCTTAAGTTCTGGGTAACTGACAGCCTTAGTAAATTGTGATTCGGTAAATTTAAAAGGGTTCTATATAAGCACACAACATATTTTTTTACAGAAGTTTTTAGTTAGTGAACTTCTATCCAAAAGCAAGGTCTTCACTAACTAAAAACTTCTGTAAATAAAATATGCTGTGTGCTTAAATAGAGCCCTTTTAATTTTACCGAATCGCAATTTAATAAGGCTGTGAGTGTCTAATGTATATTCCTACTCACAAATTCCCTCTAGTGCTCAGTCTGTAAACTGCAGTATTTAATTTAGAAACCATTTTGTAGTGGTTTTTAAAGGTATATCTGAGTTTCCCTGTTTTTACCTTTTTCTAATCTAACACATGCTGTTTATATCATAAACACACACATTACATAGAGTCTTTCTATTGAACCAGGTAGGCCTGAATACTCACAGAAAAGGCTCTTGGAGATCCAGGATAAATAACCAGGTCACATATAATACTTAAAAAAGTGTCACAGTCCCTTCATGATCAGTTGTTCCCAAAAATTAGTCCATTAGTTCCGGGTGTCCAGGGGGGATCATGATAAAAATAAATAGTTGTTTTTCTGTCAGATACTGTACACTCAACTGTTAAGACTTTGCCAAATTGTGCATTAAAATAGGCATCAAAAAAGAACACTAAGGCACACTTTAACAGATTGTAATTAATTGTGATAAATAAAAATATTGTCTCCCTGCCATAATATATAATATAATCAGTCCCGTGACATTCTTGCCATTTAGCAGTACTTTAATAGTCAACTGATGTTTTACCGCTATCAGACCAACTACGTATATTCATTGGGAGGTACATCCATCCCAAGATCACACCTCAAAGTTTCTTCTTGATAAGGACATTAGACAGTTATATGTCTGTATCGTGAGTAATATGGATAAGGTCAAAAATTTGTATCTGCAGTGATGGAACCTTTGGGTGCAAACTGCTAGTTTCACCCCTGCTCTGGCCAGAACTTCAGCTTTTAGGGAGGTATAATCAGAGAATTGTCCTGCTGTAAGGTCATAGCATGAAAGCTGAGCTTTTCCACCAAGGAATAGTGCCAGTATATCAGCACACTGGGCTACTTTTTAAAAAAAATGTTTTTATTTTAGAGAAATATAAAATTACATACAATACATAAACAGACATACATACCGACTACCCATACACTGGGAAAATTCCAAGTAGAAAAAGGAAAACAATATACCAAACAAAGTGGATTATACAGATTAGACATTGAGTTAAAGAAAGAAAACTGTATATTAGAACCACATACTTATATAGTTAATACATATTTATCCCAAATTGGCCAATTTAACATCAGGCCTTTTTTCGTCAAATTGTTAAAAGATGCTTTCTTCATCATGTTTCGATTGTTGTTAATTGTATTTATTACTTCTTTCCAAGAAGGAATTAAATGCTGTTTCCAATGTTTAATTAATAAACATTTTACCATTTAAAGGATATGGGAAATTACTATTTTTTCTTTAGGAACTAACCGGTTTATGTACATGTGTAGTAAGACTTTGATATCTCTCTAAAGAATTTTAGCCATAGGGATTTTACCTTGCTACAGTCCCACAATATATGCACAACCGATCCCTGCAATCCACAACCCAACCAACAGAGATTTCCTAAATGTTGGTCTATTTTTTCCATATGCTGGGGGACTAAATATTATCTCTGAATTAATTTGAAAAGCATTTCCATATAAGTAATGTTAATTGCAGATTTTTTTAACCAATCAAAGGGGTTCAGTCCAAGTAGCTTCCTCAAACCCTATTGGTAGGTCTGATTCTAATGCTTTTATGCCTCTGTACTTCTCAAACATTATGTTCTCCATAATTACTTTATTACACTTGGAGATAGTATGGGAATCAAGCTCTTTATTCATAAATCTTTCTATTTCCATCAAGTTATTTATATTAGTTTTATTGAATCCCCAGTGGCGTAAAAGCTTTTTAGGGTTTCATATTTCAGCCAAAAAAAGTTATTTAGCTCAAACTTATTCTGGACCTCTCTTTGGTCCAATAATGTACCATCGGAATATAAGTCATTTATATATTTGATCCCCTTTTTTTTCCAAGCGGGTAATTCTGGATGTTTTCCTTCATTTAGTAAATTTTCTATAGGAGATGCTAAAGAAGGAACTTGTATTAAATGCAATTTAGTTCTATTTTTGTACCAGAATTTCAATATGGATCTTATTACACCTGAAGGTTTTTAAGTGGTAGCTGCTCTATATTTGGGAACCATAGTATAGTTTGGATAGGTAAGGTCGCCACTAGGTCTTCTTTTATCCTTTTTCAAATAGATTTTTTAGGCTGGAAATTTCAGCTAACCACATGGGAACCTAGGATATGATCATGAATTTCTTTTATTGAGGGAGATCCTATACCACCCTTTTCAAAATTTCTACTAGCAACAGTTTTTTTTATTCTTACTTTTTTCCCCAAATAAATATAATTACCTAGGAGATTTTGAATTAACGTAAGAGTACAGTTTGGTATTTTTTCAGGGATACATCTAAAAAGGTAAGTTATTTTGGGGATAATAGACATATTAATGGCAGCTATCCTTGCTGACCAAGATAAATTTAGTATTTTACAATCATTAGTTGTTATTCTAATTTGTTTCAACAAAGTTATCTTTAAACAAATTATTATTTTTAAAGGATAATTTTTTCCCCTAATGTACTATTCCTTTCGAATTCCAATTGCATGAATATTGCTGTTGTAGGAACTGCTTTAATGCCATATTTATTCCTCTAAATAAAGCATCTGTATTGTTAACATTTATCTTAAAATATGAGAGTTTTCCAAATTCAGATAGAATATTATGTAAACTTACACACAACACTTCAGGTTTAGTTATTGTTACTATGATATCGTCTGCGAAGAGCATAATTTTGTAGTTTTCCTTTTCTATTTTTACCCCACTTATCTCTTCTGTTTTTCGTATAGTTGTAGCTAGGGGTTCCATAAATAAAATAAATAATAATGGGGATAATAGATAATAACTCACGAAGAGTTGCAACCGACTGAACAAGTAAACAACAACAATATATATATATATATATATATATATATATATATATATATATATATATGTAGTTAGAGGGAATGGTAGGTAGCTTATCCCTGGTCTTTCTCTTCTTCCCAGTTAGTGCCAGTTAGTGCCCCTCACCACCTCTCCTGGCCAGAAAGTTCTGATACCTGGGTCTCACGAGATTTTGCATGATCTTGTGAGACCCGTTATCAGAAAGCAGCAGGTCGGAGAAGTTTATGGTAAACTGCATTTTTTTTTGGGGGGGGGGGTTATCCCCCTCATGCCCCTCATCCCCCTGGTTCCTACGCCCCTGCTATTTAGCTATGGTGGCCCTTACCAACCCTCTTTCATTAGTTTTGGGGAGAACCAAGCCCATCACATCCCAAAGTGATTCAGTTCAACTGGAGTTATGGCATAAACTTACTATGGCTCAAGAGAGATTGCTGATGACAACATTTGGAAGGTATATTGTCATCTGAAACTGGTCCTGTGACACAGGATCAATGAGTATTGAAAATAAATCATTGGGTAGGCAAATTACAGCATGAAACTTTTGGGTGTTTTTTGGCCATCTGTTCACCAATTGTAACCATCTGACACAGACAAACTAAACACAACCCATGTTTATATAAGACTTGATAATCCACAGTCATCCTCCAACTCCCATCCATTTTCTTCAATGGTGATACTTGAGAGTTGAGGGAGCTGGTTGCAGATTGGATTACCTTGTAGGCCAATAACACCTTAATCATCTCCCCAAGCTCTTTGTGGTTTCTGGGTATTCAATACTGCGTTAAATTTACAAGCTGTGAGGGCGGTGATATTTTTATGGAAAATATTTTTGTAATAGTAACTTGCCCGTCAAAAATGTTGGGATAATATTTGATGTGTCTCTTCCCCCCCTCTCCCTCCCCTGTGTCTCTTCCCCCCTCTCCCTCCCCTGTATCTCTTTCCCCTGGTCTTTCTCCCCAATGTCCCTTGCCCCCTCCCCTGTGTCTCTTTCCTCCCCTCCCCTGTGTCACCCCCCATGTCTCTCCCCCTCCCCTGGGTTTCCCCCCTCTCCTGTATCTCCCCCCGTGTCTCCCCCTCATGTCTCTCCACCCCTCCCCCTGTCTCTCCCCCCTCCACTGTCTCTTCCCCCTCCCCTGTGTCTCTTCCCCCTCCCCTGTGTCTCTCCCCCTCCCCTGTGTCTCTCCCCCTCCTCTGTGTCTCTTCCCCCTACACTGTGTCTCTTCCCTCTCCCCTGTGTCTCTCCCCCTCCCCTGTGTCTCCCTTGTGTGTCTCCCCCCTTCCCCTGTGTCTTTCACCTCCTCCCCTGTTTCTCTTTCCCCTCCTCCCTCCCATGTGTCTCTTTCTCCTCCTCCCTCCCCTGTGTCTCTCCCCCCGCCCCTGTGTCTCCCTTGTGTGTCTCCCCCCCTTCACCTGTATTACTTTCCCCCTCCTCCCTCCTCTGTCTCTTTCACCCCCTCCCCTGTTTCTCTTTCCCCTCCTCCCTCCCCTGTGTCTTTCCACTCCTCCCTCCCCTGTGTCTCTTTCTCAACCTCCCTCCCTCCCCTGTGTCTCTCCCCCTCCCCTGTGTCTCTTCCCCCTCCCCTGTGTCTCCCCCCTCCCCTGTGTCTCCCTTGTGTGTCTCCCCCCCTTCCCCTGTATTACTTTCCCCCTCCTCCCTCCCTTGTGTCTTTCACCCCCTCCCCTGTTTCTCTTTCCCCTCCTCCCTCCGCTGTGTCCCCCCCCCCTCCACTGTGTCTCTTTCCCACCTCCTCCCATTATTCTGGATGTTAGCTGGTGGTCATAATCAAATCGACTATATATAATGTCAGGAATCCATACTAAAACACAACCTTTATTAGTACAGCTTAAAGGTTAAAATAACTGTGGTAAAAACACTAGACTGGAATATGGCAAGTTTGTTGCTGATAATAACACGGCACTATATGTTTAGACATCTTAACACATACATTTGATTAGTAAAGGTTAAAACACTAGGGATATTGTTATTGCACTATAGATGGAATATTAAAGAACCATAGAAGATTGTAGGTAACTAACTGTACTTCAATACATTGTAAATACAAGTATTGCTTGAATGTAGATACAGTTATCAGTATCATGCAAAGAGTGAAATACTGTAATGAGTTAGAAGATAACAATATAATGGAGTTCATATATACATTCTAGACCGTTGTCCTTAGTTATTTGCATGAATAACCCTGGTCTGCCTAATATGTAAAATTTCCTAAAATTAAGCTTTGCGCGACACATTTTTTAGACATGCATCATTTTGCGACACAGTAATTCAAATCGGAGGTTAACTAATCCCTTATAACACATACATAAATTAACAAATAAATTATAAATTAGCGAGTTAGAAATAAACTATAATAATAATAATAATAATAATAATAATACATACTGTAAATTGAGTTCTCGCGACACCCCTACACATTGCAGTCGACACACTAACATGTTGCGACACTGAGGGCCCTATTAAATTCCAGCCTCGTAAATAAGAGGCTTCTACTTAAGCCCTATGTACTGGAAAGTTTCTCTAACTTACAATGCTATTACATTAGCCCTGCTGCGAGCAACGTATGAGCTACGCAGCAGGGCCGTACGTATCTACACTGCGTAAATGTACATGAGGAGTGACAGCCTGCAAGATGATATCGCAGGCTCCCACTCCTCATCAATTGCTGCGGGGGTCCTAAACGGGACCTCCGCGGCAGTCCCCCACATAAGCCCTGCCGTGGGGGGTACTCCAACTACCCCCCCGGCACCTAAAATTAACCCCTCCTCTATGCGGGGGTCCCCATCAGGACCCCCGAAGTGTCCTCACATTAAAACCTTGCTGCAGGGCTCCATAGGGACCCCCGCAGCCCCCACACGGTAACCCCTTGCAGCGGGGGTCCCCGATCGGCACCGATCAGGCCCCTGCTGCATTTAATACTTTTGAATTCCTCGCCGCGGCTCCTTAAAGGGCCCGCGGCACACTATTATGCAACCCCGGCCGCGGCTCCTAAAATGAATCCCCCTTTATGCTGGGGGTCCCCATCGGGACCCCCCAAGTGTCCCTACAATTACCCCTTGCAGGGGGGGTCCCCGATCTGCATAGATCAGGCCCCCGCTGCATTTAAAAGTTTAAAATTCCCCGCCGCGGCTCCTTAAAGGGGCCGCGGCACACTATTACCCAATCCCGGCCGCGGCACCTACAATTAACTCCCCTCTATGCTGGGGGTCCCCATCGGGACCCCCAAAGTGTCCCCATATAAACCCCTTGCTGAAGGGGTCCATAGGGACCCCCGCAGCCCCCCCACATTAACCCCCTGCAGCGGGGGTCCCCGATCTGCACCGATTGTGAACCTGCTGCATTTCAATTTTAAATTTACCGCCTCGCGGGTCCTTAAAGGACCGTAAAGGTCCTGAAAGGACACGCACTAAAAATATTAACCCCAGGCTTCTATAATTAACCCTATAACTCATGGTGGTCAATACAGACCCCCATAAGGCCTTAATTAACCCTGTCACTCATGGTGGTCAATACAGACCCCCATAAGGCCTTAATTAACCCCGTCACTCATGGTGGTCAATACAGACCCCCATAAGGCCTTAATTAACCCTGTCACTCATGGTGGTCAATACAGACCCCCATAAGGCCTTAATTAACCCCGTCACTCATGGTGGTCAATACGGACCCCCATAAGGCCTTTATTACCCTGTCACTCATGAGGGTCAATACAGACCCCCAAAAGGCCTTAATTAACCCTATAACTCATGGTGGTCAATAAAGACCCCCATAAGCACTTAATTAACCAGTCACTCATGAAGATCAATACAGACCCCCATAAGCCTCTATTTAACCCCATCAGTCCCATAAGGGTATATTATGACCATTGTGGGCCTGTTACAACCCAACATTAACCACATAAGTGCCATGACGGTCCTCAAGGACCATCATGACACTAACTACAAACACTACACTATAACCCCCAATAAACCATTTAATCTAAACTAACCCCCCTCTACACTAATCTATTAACACTTACACTACCTACCTACACTACCTACCCACTAATAAACCTCCCCACCACTCTAATTACAAAAAATAAAAAAAACTACCTTACAAAAAATAAAAAACCTACAGTACAGAAAAAAAAACCCTACAGTACAGAAAAAAAAACAAATACATTACAATCCCCCCCCACTACAGAAATAAAAAAATTACACACCTGAAAAGGAAAGACCGATATATACAATACAATACATGCATACATATAATTAGTGATGTCGCGAACATAACACTTTCGGTTCGCGAACCGCCGCAAATGTTCGCAAACCTGGCGAACCGCCATAGACTTCAATGGGCAGGCGGATTTTAACACCCACAGGTACTCTTTCTGGCCACAATAGTGATGGAAAAGTTGTTTTAAGGGGACTAACACCTGGACTGTGGCAAGCCGGAGGGGGATCTATGTCAAAACTCCCACGGAAAATTACATAGAAGATGCAGAGTCTGGTTTTAATCCATAAAGGGCATAAATAACCTAACATCCCCCTCCATCATCATCCTCCCCTGTATCTCTTTACCCCCTCCCTCATCATCCTCCCCTGTGTCTCTTTCCCCCCTTCCTCATCACCCTCCCCTGTGTCTCATCCCCCCTCCCTCATCATCCTCCCCCCTCCCTCATCATCCTCCCCTGTATCTCTTTACCCCCTCCCTCATCATCCTCCCATGTGTCTCTTCCCCCCTCCACCATCATCCTCCCCTGTGTCTCTTCCCCCCTCCCTCATCATCCTCCCCTGTGTCTCTTTTCCCCCTCATCATCTTCCCCTGTGTCTCTTCCCCCCCTCCCTCATCATCCTCCCCTGTGTCTCTTTCCCCCCTTCCTCATCACCCTCCCCTGTATCTCTTTACCCTCTCCCTCATCATC
This sequence comes from Discoglossus pictus, assembly GCA_027410445.1. Lineage (NCBI taxonomy): Eukaryota > Metazoa > Chordata > Amphibia > Anura > Alytidae > Discoglossus > Discoglossus pictus. Next base: position 453,148,525 of record CM050163.1, read on the forward strand.
CTCCCCTGTGTCTGTTTCACCCCTACCTCATCATCCTCCCCTGTGTCTCTTCCCCCCTCCCTCATCATCCTCCCCCTCCCTTGATGATAAGGGGGGGAAGAGACACAGGGATAAGTGTGAGGGGTGTTAGGGTAAGGGGTGTTAGGGATAAGGGTGAGGGGGTTAGGTGTTAGGGTGAGGGGTGTTAGGGCTAAGTGTGAGGGGTGTTAGGGTGAGGGGTGTTAGGGATAAGTGTAAGGGGGTATTAGGGTTAGGTGTTAGGGTGAGGGGTGTTAGGGATAAGTGTGGGGGTGTTAGGTCTTAGGGATAAGTGTGAGAATGTTAGGGTTAGGTGTTAGGTTGATGGGTGTTATGGATAAGTGTGAGGGGTGTTAGGGTTAGGGTAAGGGGTGTTAGGGATAAGTGTGATGGGTGTTAGGGTAAGGGATGTTAGGGTTAGGTGTTAGGGTAAGGGCTGTTAGGGATAAGTGTAAGGGGGTATTAGGGTTAGGTGTTAGGGTGAGGCATGTTAGGAATAAGTCTGAGGGGTATTAAGTCTTAGGGATAAGTGTGAGAATGCTAGGGTTAGGTGTTAGGTTGATGGGTGTTATGGATAAGTGTGAGGGGTGTTAGGGTTAGGGTAAGGTGTGTTAGGGATAAGTGTGATGGGTGTTAGGGTAAGGGATGTTAGGGTTAGGTGTTAGGGTAAGGGCTGTTAGGGATAAGTGTAAGGGGGTATTAGGGTTAGGTGTTAGGGTGAGGCATGTTAGGAATAAGTGTGAGGGGTGTTAGGTCTTAGGGATAAGTGTGAGAATGTTAGGGTTAGGCGTTAGGTTGATGGGTGTTATGGATAAGTGTGAGGGGTGTTAGGGTAAGGGATGTTAGGGTTAGGTGTTAGGGTAAGGGCTGTTAGGGTTAAGTGTAAGGGGGTATTAGGGTTAGGTGTTAGGGTGAGGGGTGTTAGGGATAAGTGTGAGGGGTGTTAGTGTAAGGGGTGTTAGGGATAAGTGTGAGGGGTGTTAGGGTTAGGTGTTAGAGTGAGGGATGTTAGGGTTAGGTGTTAGGGATAAGTGTGAGGGGTGTTAGGGTTAGGGTAAGGGGTGTTAGGGATAAGTGTGAGGGGTGTTAGGGTTAGGTGTTAGGGTGAGGGGTGTTAGGGATAAGTGTGAGGGGTGTTAGTGTAAGGGGTGTTAGGGATAAGTGTGAGGGGTGTTAGGGTTAGGTGTTAGGGTGAGGGGTGTTAGGGATAAGTGTAAGGGGTGTTAGAGTTAGGTGTTAGGGTGAGGGATGTTAGGGTTAGGTGTTAGGGATAAGTGTGAGGGGTGTTAGGGTTAGGGTAAGGGGTGTTAGGGATAAGTGTGAGGGGTGTTAGGGTTAGGGTGAGGGGTGTTAGGGATAAGTGTGAGGGATGTTAGGGTTAGGTGTTAGGGTGAGGGGTGTTAGGGATAAGTGTAAGGGGTGTTAGGGTGAGGGATGTTAGGGTTAGGTTTTAGGGATAAGTGTGAGGGGTGTTAGGGTTAGTGTGAGGGGTGTTAGGGTTAGGGTAAGGGGTGTTAGGGATAAGTGTGAGGGGTGTTAGGGTTAGGGTGAGGGGTGTTAGGGATAAGTGTGAGGGGTGTTAGGGTTAGGTGTTAGGGTGAGGGGTGTTAGGGATAAGTGTAAGGGGTGTTAGGGTTAGGTGTTAGGGTGAGGGATGTTAGGGATAAGTGTGAGGGGTGTTAGGGTTGGGTGCTGAGGTGAGGGGAGGATGATGATAAGGGGGGGAAGAGACACAGGGGTGTCCTTGCAGCAGAGATCAAAAGAGTCCTTCAGGACTGTATTGCACACTGTGTACAGTAGCCTAGCTATGGTTTTCCCTATTGATGCAGTATCACCTACACTCAGCCTCCTCTCAGTAAGACTGCAAGTTAGTTATGATTCCAAAATGGCTGCTGTCCATGAGGTAGAAGGGTGTGGAAGGCAGAGTATGATGCTGATTGGCTGGAATGTGTCTTCTGACTGTGAGTTACAGGGTCAAAGTTTGCTCAATCATAAAGTATAGGGGGCGGGTCGAATATCGCATATGTTCGCAGTTCACCGCGAACGCGAACATGCTATGTTCGCCGGGAACAGTCCGCCGGCGAACTATTCGCGACATCTCTACATATAATACATTACATACATTACATGTATTACATACAATACATTACATTACATACATAACATATAATATATTACATATAATATATTACATATAATACATTACATAAAATACATTACATACATTACATATAATATATTACATATAATATATTACATATAATATATTACATATAATACAAATCAAATACCCACTATCTATCTAACATACAATCTATTTATTATAAAATAAATCCTAACTATATCATATACATCCCCCTATCTATCTAATATACAATACATCCTAACTACATACACAGACCCTAATTCTAAGCTAAAATAAAATAATTACAGTCCTAACTACATACAGAGACCCTAATTCTAAGCTAAAATAAAATAATTACAGTCCTAACTACATACACAGACCCTAATTCTAAGCTAAAATAAAATAATTACAGTCCTAACTACACAGACCCTAATTCTAAGCTAAAATAAAATAATTAAGACCACTTACCTTTAAGATGTTGCCTCAGATCACTAACCTAGGGGTAAAACAAAACAAAATAATTAGTACAAAACATTAACATGAAATAAATAAACATTATATACATTCTAAATATTCTACTCACCTTTCCAGCATGTCCCGTCATTGTTCAGCTCTTCCGGCGCGGCCCTGTTAAAAAAACACAAGACATTAATACAATATACGAACAAGAAATAAAATAAACATATAAACATCTAAATATACATTTAACTTACCTTCCCGCGATGTCCCCGGCCTCCTCCCCTTTAGCTGTCAGCCAATCAGAAGTCGTCAATGTATAAGCCAATCAGGATGCGCAGATGTCTTCTACCAATCACTCCGTGGGGGTGTATCCCATAGTGATTGCCTGAAGGCATCTGAGCCTTGTGATTGGATAAAGATTGACAAGTGCTTTAGCCAATCAGGGTGGGATATTGGGGTGTATCCCATCCTGATTGGCTCACACATTGACTACTTCTGATTGGCTGAAATTGATAGACAGATTTTCAGCCAATCACAAGCCGCCATTGCCAATTTCCTCCCGGAAAAGCCTCTGGGAGGCTCATTAGTGTTGGGAGGTCTACGAGTGCAGATCTCCGTTAGTTTATTTGTTTGTTTTTTTTAGAGCGCGGATGGTTCCGGGGCTCAGCCGGGGCTGAAGGGGAGGAGACCGGGGACATCGCGGGAAGGTAAGTTAAATGTATATTTAGATGTTTATATGTTTATTTTATTTCTTGTTTGTATATTGTATTAATGTATTGTGTTTTTTTAACAGGGCCGCGCCGGAAGAGCTGAACAATGACGGGACATGCTGGAAAGGTGAGTAGAATATTTAGAATGTATATAATGTTTATTTATTTCATGTTAATGTTTTGTACTAATTATTTTGTTTTGCCCCTAGGTTAGTGATCTGAAGCAACATCTTAAAGGTAAGTGGTCTTAATTATTTTATTTTAGCTTAGAATTAGGGTCTGTGTAGTTAGGACTGTAATTATTTTAGCTTAGAATTAGGTTCTGTGTAGTTAGGACTGTAATTATTTTATTTTAGCTTAGAATTAGGGTCTGTGTATGTAGTTAGGACTGTAATTATTTTATTTTAGCTTAGAATAAGGGTCTGTGTATGTAGTTAGGATGTATTGTATATTAGATAGATAGGGGGATGTATTTATTATAGTTAGGATTTATTTTATATTAAATAGATTGTATGTTAGATAGATAGGGGGTATTTGATTTGTATTATATGTAATATATTATATGTAATATATTATATGTAATATATGTAATGTAATGTATGTAATGTATTATATGTAATATATTATATGTAATATATGTAATGTAATGTATATAATATATGTAATGTAATGTAATATATTGTATGTAATGTATTATATGTAATATATTATATGTAATGTATGTAATGTAATGTATTGTATGTAATATATGTAATGTATGTAATGTATTATATGTATGTATGTATTGTATTGTGTATATCTGTCTTGCCTTTTCAGGTGTGTAATTTTTTTATTTTCTGTAGTGGGGAGGGGGGTTGTAATGTATGTAAGGTTTTTTTTTCTGTACTGTAGTTTTTTTTTTCTGTAAGGTAGGTTTTTTTATTTTTTGTAAGGTAGATTTTTTTATTTTTTTTTATTAGAGTGGTGGGGAGGTTTATTAGGGGGTAGGTAGTGTAGGTAGGTAGTGTAAGTGTTAATAGTTTAGTGTAGAGGGGAGTTAGTTTAGATTAAATGGTTTATTGGGGGTTGTAGTGTAGTGTTTGTAGTTAGTGTCATGATGGTCCTTGAGGACCGTCATGGCACTTATGTGGTTAATGTTGGGTTGTAACAGGCTCATAATGGTCATAATATACCCTTATGGGACTGATGGGGTTAAATAGAGGCTTATGGGGGTCTGTATTGACCTTCATGAGTGACGGGGTTAATTAAGTGCATATGGGGGTCTGTATTGACCACCATGAGTTATAGGGTTAATTAAGGCCTTATGTGGGTCTGTATTGACCCTCATGAGTGACGGGGTTAATTAAGGCCTTATGGGGGTCTGTATTGACCACCATGAGTGACGGGGTTAAGTAAGGCCTTATGGGGGTCTGTATTGACCACCATGAGTTATAGGGTTAATTAAGGCCTTATGGGGGTCTGTATTGACCACCATGAGTTATAGGGTTAATTAAGGCCTTATGAGGGTCTGTATTGACCACCATGAGTTATAGGGTTAATTAAGGCCTTATGGGGGTCTATATTGACCTTCATGAGTGACGGGGTTAATTAAGGCCTTATGGGGGTCTGTATTGACCACCATGAGTGACGGGGTTAATTAAGGCCTTATGGGGGTCTGTATTGACCACCATGAGTTATAGGGTTAATTAAGGCCTTATGGGGGTCTGTATTGACCACCATGAGTTATAGGGTTAATTAAGGCCTTATGGGGGTCCGTATTGACCACTATGATTTATAGGGTTAATTATAGTTGCCTGGGGTTAATATTTTTAGTGCGAGTCCTTTCAGGACTTTTACGGTCCTTTAAGGACCCGCGAGGCGGGAAATTTAAAATTGAAATGCAGCAGGGTCACGATCGTTGCCGATCAGGGACCCCTCTGCAGGGGGTTAATGTGAAGGGGCTGCGGGGGTCCCTATGGACCCCTGCCGCAAGGGGTTTATGTGGGTACACTTCTGGGGTCCCGATGGGGACCCCCAGCATAGAGGGGGGTTAATTGTAGGTGACGTGGCCGGAATTGGGTAATAGTGTGCCGCGGCCCCTTTAAGGAGCCGCGGCGGGGAATTTAAAACTTTTAAATGCAGCGGGGGGCCTGATCTATGCAGATCGGGGACCCCCCCTGCAATGGGTTTATGTGGGGACACTTCGGGGGTCCCGATGGGGACCCCCAGCATAGAGGGGGGTTAATTTTTGGGGCCGCGGCCAGGATTGGCAATTAGTGTGCCCCCTTTAAGGAGCCGCGGCTGGGAATTTAAAACTTTTAAATGCAGCGGGGGCCTGATCTGTGCCGATCGGGGACCCCCGCTGCAAGGGGTTAATGTGGGGGTGCTGCAGGGGTCCAGATAGAGACCCCTGCAGCATGGGGATGTGTATAGGGTGCAGGGGGGAGCCTCACACTGCTGTCTCGGGCTGCTCCGAGGCAGCACGTAGAGGCTTTAGGATCCCATGTGGGCACTTTTTGTGCCCGTAGGGATTCTTACGATATGCGATAATCATGCGTAGATTTAAGGCTGCGTGTGACTACGTAGCTCTCTCGGAGCCTATTCTCTGCCATTTTTTCGTAGTCATATTGCAAAGCAGGCTGCGAGGGATTCGGTACTCGCAAACAGCAGAAAAACTACGAGGGATAATTTAATAGGGCCCTAAGTTTGGAAAGCTATGATCTAAAGGGTTTGAAGGCAGTACATATTAATGCTAAAGATTATAAGCTTCTTTAAACAGATGCATCTTTAGTGAGATTTTGAAGGTCTTCAGGCAGGAAGATAGTCTAGTGGAGCGAGACATGGAGTTCCAAAGAATAGGGTCAGGAAGGCGGGAGTGAGAGGAGATGATCAGAAAGGACAAAAGAAGGTTATTAGCAGAACAGAGAGGATGGGTGAGGGAATGATTTGATACAAGGGCAGAGATATTTTGTGTTGAGTATTGTAAGTGAGTCTAGTGGAGATGTTATTATTATGTCCATTATAGATTGAAGTGGTGACAAACAGGTGATGGGGAGGCTACTCTTTTGGAGAAATTTTTAGGTGAAAAAGAAACTAGGGATTTTATATGAGGAATGAAAGAGAGGGCAGGGTCCAGCAGAACACCAAGACAATGGGGCGGGGAGTTGGGAGTGATGATGACATTGTGAACAGTGAGAGATATTTGAGTAGTGTAAGCTGTAGTAGAGGGTAGGAAGATTAGGAGCTCAGTATTTGACATGTTGAGTTTGAGTTGATGGGCGGACATCCAGAAGGATAGGCATGAGAGGTAGTTGAAAACTCGAGCTAGAAGAGAGTGGGATAGATCTGGTGCAGAGAGGTAGATATAAAAGTGTCGCCTGCATAGAGATGATACTGAAATCCCACTTTGCCCTACAGATAAATTTAATTGAGTATATAGCATATACATTCTGGATTCCTGACATGATATTTATTATAGTTTAGAACATTCTATGCTCTTATAAAGCCATTTAGCATTACAGTGATCCGAGTCTATGCTCCAACCATGGAAGCTGAAAAGGCCAAAGTTGTACAAATCTATGAGGTTGAGTTGGAATGCTAAAGTAGGAAACTAAAAGATACCGGGAATAATAGGCAAGTTTGGCCCTGGAGTACAAAATTAAGCATATCAGACATTAGTAGAATTATGTCAAAATAATGCTCTGGTCATAATAAGCACCCTCTTCCAACAGCCACAGAAAATACTCTACATATGGACATCACCAGATGGACAATATAGAAATCAGATTGACTATATACTTTGTAGACAAAGATGGAGGTGCTCTGTATAATCAGCAAAAACATGTCCGGGACCTGACTGCAGCTCAGACCATTAACTTCTTATTGCAAAGTTCAGAATTAAATTGAAGATCAGAGGAAAAATTATCAAACCAAACAGAGACGTGAGAGGTGTGGCTAGCAGCAAACAGAGAGGAAGCACAATTACAGAGCTCCCTGCAAAAAGGCTTTAATACAACATGAAATTACCAAGCAATTTGGATTATTTTTGATCTACAAGACCAGGTTGCAGTGACTGAACAGTCTGGATTGCTCTGGTACTGTGCAGCAACTTTTGGACTTCACTTTAGCACAGATCTACTGGACTGAAAGATACTGGATGGGGCACAATCAACAACTATTGGAAAGGTGTCTGGTGAGTCTAAACCCCAAAGGGGACCCTTTTATGTCATCCTACCCCAGCTAGACCCCAGCTCACCTACCCAGGGAAGGGCCTCTTGATGGGAGATATAAAGTGGAGCACAACATATAATTTTTCACTTCATAAAAATTAACAAGCACTCTATATGGGTTACTACTGAAAGCTAACACAGGGTAAAGCTCGCAATAGCCCTGCAACTACACACAGACACTGGTGGACATAGAAAAAAAGGGATTAAAGTGCATTCAATGAACTTCTACACCAATCTGGGATCATAAGGAGCAAGTGGAGTTGTACCCCCACACCCCAGGGACTGTACCTTTACAACATCTCATTGCTGGGACACATATGTTTGCAACCATCATTAAAAGCTCTGTTTATTAAATCCTAATTGGTGCTGGACTCTACTCAGCAAAGCAATTGAAGCAAAACTGCCACAGCCAAATGTAATGAACTGTTTAAGACAAGGAATTTACTTTTTTTTTTCCTCAATCCCTTATCATCTTAACTTGTTTATGTTATATGAGATAAAGGGATCGGCTACACTGGTTGTATAAGCTTGCTGATGACTACTCCCTGTATAAAAGACAGCTCAACACTACCACCAAGTGGCAGCTTACGAAAATTACATGCTCAGGCTTAAAAGTGCAAATCAGGAATGCAATATATATATCTGTGCTTCTGAAAATCCACTACAACTGACATGCCTATCAGTGCCTCTGAAATCCACTACAACTGACAAGCCTACTTAGGCCTTTACAACCCAGTGTCCTTTGATTTTGTTGCTATTGTCTACTGAAGTTTGTTAAGTGTGTGACTAGAGCCTGATTTGCATTCTTATGTTCTAGTCCTATTTCAAACGACAGCCAAGCCCTGATTGTTTGTTGTCAATATTTACAGCTGTGGCAAAGAATCCAACTATCATTGCCTTGGAACTGTGACACACAACTCTGCAAGTTCTTATGCCTCACTCCCCTGTGATAGGGGGCATTTTGTGACTTGTGGTCTCTATGCTCTAACTAGGGCAGGGCTAGGCCCAGTGACTGACTGCCATTCTGATTTCACTAAGTGCATGCAGCTGCCTGACACCAAAGGCAGGTGGATACAATTGTTATCTGTCAAAGTAGAAAAGGGGCACCATCTACCCTACATTGGAAGTCCACAGATTCTCATGTGCACAATAAAAGTATTTTATTCCTTCTTTGGCGGATCAAGCTACAATGTGGCTGGTGCTGAGCAGAGCACACTACAATTCAGCCGCCCGATGGTCAAAGTGACAATTCCTGAAGCACTCTGGTAACTTACTATATCTTGGGGTCTAATGGGGTGCACATATATTCAGTGTACTGCAATAAAGATATACAGCACTACTACCCAGAGAAATTTCAGGAATATAACATCAGTGATCTTTAAACTACATTAACTTACTACTACAAGAAATTAAGACTATCAATTACATCTGATACTTCCCTGGTCTGCCACTGCCATCTAGTGGAGGAAAGTGGTAAACCACAAAGGGACTTCCTGATAGCACAAAGCTTATGGGGCATATGTTTCACATGAGAGACTTGATATTCTCCAGGATGTAACTTCCTATTCCCATATGCCCGTTACATGGGGACACTTACAAACGCAAAAGTGACAAAATACCTTTTCTTATGTCATGGCTGGAGTAGCTACGAGAAAAAGTAGCAAGAATATACAATCTTATTACTTGCCTAGAGCGTCACCCCCTGCATCTCAAAAACAACAGCCTAACTCAAAAACCACGGCAGCAACAACGATGGAGCATACAGCGCCAAGCACTAAGGGTGATATCCAAGACCTCAAAGACCTGATCCTCACATTCAGGGAGGACATCAGAGCGGACATCCAAAAAGTCTCAGCAGACTTGACGTCCGAGATAAAAAGAGTGGACGCTAAAACTGACTCGCTTGAAGAGAAATATAACAAACTAAAACAATCTCATGTCAAGATTGAGGAAGAAATCTCCATGCTTAAGGAGGAGCAAGCCCGCCACTTAACATTTCAGGAAGACCTAGAAAATAGATCTCGGAGACAGAATATCAGACTGAGAAACGTACCTGAATCAGTAACTGACCTCCATCTATACATGTCAGAGCTCTGTGAGTTTCTGCTACCAAATCTGGGCTCTGAGCAATACAGACTGGACCGGATCCATAGAGCTCTGGGAGGTCGTTCCACCATGTCTGAACGCCCCAGAGATATCATCGCCCGCTTCCATTACTATACAACTAAGGAAATGTTCATGAGAGCATCCAGGGGGGGTATCCCTGACATCGAAGGGCACAGACCAAGTGTCTTTGCGGACCTCGCTCAACAAACGTTATTCAAGAGGAAAATGATGAAACCACTCCTGGACAACATCCTGGCCCATGGCTGGAAATACTCTTGGGGCTTTCCATTTCGCCTACTGATTGCCAGGGACGGCAAGTTCTTTACCATCAGAACCCTAGAGGAGGGGATGGCCCTTCTAGCTACCTGGGGCATTACTTTAACAGATGCTCCTGGAGTTTCTGGCGACAGCCAACCCGTCAGGGAGTTGACAGAGGGTCCCCGAGGAAGAACAGTTGGTCTTAATTCTCGTGGTAGAGGTTCCAACCTCCCCTCCAGAAGACATCAAAACAGGGCCCCTGACCAGCCAGATGTGCCATAGATCCAATAACACTGTGATGTATTGTTATATGATATGTTATAGTTAGGTTCTACCTCTTATTTTGATCTTCTAAAACGTGCGACCAAAAATATGAACAGACATGACTAGTTAAACTCTTGCATAACTATCTGTCACTTTAGAAGAATATTTCTTCTTTTTTTTTTATATAGATATTGATAGTGTCCCTTAAGGGCTTCACCATATACACACCCCCCGGCGAATCCAGTCAGTATTGGAGTCTAATACTACTGGACTCACCAATTTAATTAAAAGGACAGCGCTCGCTCTCCTTGAAGTAGTGTTATACTACGTTCCTAGTTTTGTTATATTCTATTAGTATAATTTTATTTTTAGAATTAAAAAAAAAAAGTTTTTTTTTTTTTTTGATAAATTTGTGTCAACAAATTTGACGCCGGATTACTTGACAAGCAGTTTCAACCACTGTATATCGTTGTGTTCTCCTCATCCGTTCTACCCTAACTTTTTACTTTACGTTTACATCAATTTGCACAGTGAAGTGACGCAGGTGGTTTCTGGACGGAGTCCCAGCGGGAGGCTCATCGGACTAGATACTCGAAGGCGGCTATAACCCTTAGTGCTCTACTAAGCTTGGCCTTGAGCCCCAGACAAACGGTGAGTCATGAATATTAATATCATTTCACATAATGCTCAGGGCCTGAATGAACCGATTAAGAGAGGGGTTGCCATAAAAGAGTATCAGAGACTAGGGGGAGATGTAATATTTGTGCAAGAAACACATTTTAAGAAACTAGCGGTCCCCAAATACTGGGGGAAAGCATATAAACAAACTTTCCACTCCACCGCAACAGAAAAGAAAAGAGGGGTGACTCTCCTTATTCATAATAGGCTTACATTTCGCCACACCCGCACTCAGACAGACCCAGAGGGTAGATATGTGGCAGTACATGGCACCGTTCATGACCAGAAAATTACCTTCCTTAACATATATGCGCCAAACACTGATCAGAAGCAATTCTTCACTAAGATTTCAGATCTGATTATGGGCTGGGAGCACTCCCTCCTGATCATAGGGGGGGACATGAACACAGTCCTAGATCCATCTACAGACAAATCAACTGCTACCACTAAACTCACACCTCCCACGGCTACCCGAGCTCTTAAACATATTCTTAGATCTAATTGCCTGATAGACAGTTGGAGGATAATGAACCCCACTGATCGAGAGTATACTTTTTACTCCCCCAGACATCTGTCACACTCCAGAATTGATTACCTGTTCATTCAACAACACCTATCACTAAACTTAGAAGCAGCTTCCATTCGACCCATTTCGTGGTCAGATCATGACCTGGTTCTGATCTCCCTGTCTGGACTTCTACCAGCGGGACGGTCCCCCTCGTGGGCACTAAATCCCTGTCTATTAAACGATCTAGTCCTAAGGGAAAAAATCAGCAGTGCAATTGTGGAATACTTCGGGATCAATAGTGGGGGTGAGGTAGACGGGGGAGGAGTGTGGGCAGCCCATAAGGCAGTGATTAGAGGAGTTTGTATTCAGCTAGGAGCAGCAGCGAAAAAAGCAGATAGAGTGCAAATTAGGGACCTCAATAGCAAGATCACAGAGTTACAATCACTATTTGCCAGGAATCATGATCCTAAGATCTACAATGAAATTCTGAAATACAAACACACCTTAAACACAGTGCTCAGGAAGAGGGTGGTCTCCATGCTACAACGTACACAGGCCAGCTTCTTTATGAGCACCAATAAACCTGACAGTATGTTGGCCAGAAAGCTTAAAGCACAGAGGGCGGACTCATTCATCCCAAAGATATTTACTAAAGGGAAAGGCCCGGTCTCTAAACCAGACCAGATTGCTGATGTCTTTCGACAATTTTATACAGAACTGTATTCCGCCCCCTCTCACTCAGGATCCTACTCTCACAAATCACAAATTGATGAATTTCTTTCTGGGATTCAGCTGCCACAAATTGAGGAATCACAGGCAGAGACCCTAGCAGACCCCATAACTGCTGAGGAAATTAAACAGGCTATTAAGGCCACGAGATCACATGCAGCACCTGGTCCGGATGGATTCACAAATTTTTATTATAAACAATACATCGATCTCTTGCTACCGCACCTCCAAGAATTATTTAACAGTTTCCTTTCTGGTTCTTCATTCAGACCAGAATTTCTAGAGGCTAAAATTATCGTAATACCCAAAGAGGGGAAAGACCCAGCACAGTGCGGTAGTTATAGACCGATCTCATTGATCAACACGGACCTCAAACTATATTCCAAAATAATGGCAAACAGATTGGCCCCATTGTTGCCGGACGTGATCCATCCGGACCAGGTAGGCTTCATCTCAGGTAGAGAAGCACCCGACAACACCAGGAGAATCTTTAACCTGATAGACTTGGCTACCAGAGAGGATATCCCGCTAATGCTCCTATCTTTAGACGCCGAAAAGGCATTTGATAGGATAGACTGGACTTTTATGTGGAAAACATTGGCGAAGTTTGGTCTGGGGGACGGCTTTTTGAAGGGCATTATGCCTTTATACAGCGATCCCAGAGCATGTATTATATATCAGGGATTTGTGTCCAAACAATTTAATATTACTAGGGGAACTAGACAGGGCTGCCCACTCTCCCCCTTGCTCTTCGCCCTTAGTCTTGAACCATTGGCAGCGGCAGTTAGAAATTGTCCAAACATTAAAGGAGTGCAGATTGGCCCTAATGAGCATAAGCTCAACCTTTTTGCAGACGATATCATGCTGTCACTTACAGATCCAATACCAAGCCTGCCTAATTTATTCCAATTGCTCACAGACTTTGGCAGAGTGTCAGGGTTCAAAATCAACACTAACAAGAGCATAGCCCTCAACATTACACTACCCCAAACAGTGAAACAGAACTTAGAAAACAGCTTTCCCATAAAATGGGCACCCAAACAGATAACTTATTTGGGTATTCATATTCCGCGGTCTATAGCGTTGGTATACGAGGCAAATTTTCCTCCTGTCTTTAACAGAATCAAGGCAGATATCTCCAAGTGGTCCTTCCTTAACATCTCATGGTTGGGCAGAATAAATTCCATCAAGATGAATGTGATTCCCAAATTATTATACCTATTTAGGACAATCCCAACCCCGATCAGGTTACCCGACCTTAGAGTGTTGCAAAAAACACTTTTTAAGTTCGCATGGAATAACAAGAAACCAAGAATTAATAGAACCACAATGTGTGCGCCTAAACAGAAAGGGGGGCTAGCCTTCCCTGATCTAATCAAGTATTATAAGGCCACTAGATTAGCTCAAACCACGACCTGGTTTAAAAAAGAGGCCATACCGGTGTGGGCAGACATAGAGAGGCAACTTCTAGAAGACAAGCATTGGGTACTATCGCAGGTTTTATGGCTTAGCTTAGGTCGGGACCTACGAACAGGAGAGTTACCAATTTGTATTAGCCACTCTTTGAAATTATGGAAAGACCTGAACAGAAGGGTGGACCTCCTGAGCGTGGGTTCTGGCTTGATTCCACTATGGCAATCACACAAAGGTCAGCACCTCAATAAATTTACCCAGATGAAATGGTGGATAAAGAACAAAATAACAATTGTGGCAGATACCTGGGTGACCTCACAAAGCAACACATCGTCAATTATCACTGACATAATTCAGGTGCCACATAGAGAGTGGCTTAATCTGATGGCAATTAATGAGACACTAACACACTCTACGAAAATCAACAAATATCACACCAAATCTCCCTTTGAGAAATGCTGTATCAACAATCCCGGAGGTAAGGCCAATATAGCCATCATTTACAATCAGATGGTGTCTCTCACCAACAGGGTTAAACCACATTACCAAACTGCATGGGAGGCTGACTTGCAGGTAACTCTAGACGACAGCCAATGGAATAAGATCCTAAAACAAGCCAATACCTCTTCACTAAACGTGACACTAAAAGAAAACTCTTTTAAGACAATAATGAGGTGGTACCTTACACCAGCAAAACTCCATCTTCTGAACAAAACACACCCTGACACATGTTTTAGGGGCTGCACAGACACTGGTACACTGATTCACATGCTGTGGGAGTGTCCGAAAATAAGACCCATATGGACAGCAACATACGACCTATTAGAAACACTTTTGGGGACAACAGTAACACAAAAGCCTGAGGAAGCTTTGCTAGGCCTTCCAATTACGGGGCTATTCAAATCAGAACAATGTTTAACAACACAGATATTTTTGGCCACGAGATGCATCATAGCTAAACACTGGAAACTTACCTCCCCTACTCACATTGAAGTACTTCACAAAATCAGGTTCATTCGGGCTATGAGCTCACTTTCAGCTGAAATTGATGAAAGATACCGTCGATGGGCCTCCTGCTGGGACTTATGGACTCTACGAGGTCCACAATAAGGTTCGTGTGAACTACTTTTATGGGTTGACCTGATGTTTGATCTATGGTTTCACCTTGCTGTACCTCCTAGACACATGTCTGCTTTGAGGAATGTATATATGTTCAAGACCTTGTGTGACTTTATATATATGTTTTACATGTTCATGTGTTATTCTAACCAAAAAAGAAAAACTTTGAAAGAAACTTTTTGATATATCTTGTTGATACTTGAGAGATTTGTTATATGATTTGCTGAACTTACGATGTTCTATTTGTTTATTCTTTCAATAAAAAAGTTAATTATAAAAAATAAAAAAAAACAAACAGAGACAAAAAAAAAAATCATACCTGCTGTGTGTGTGCAGTGGAGGTAAAGATAGATTTAATGGACTAGACATAGTAGATAGGATGTAGCCTGAATAATTTTACACAGATGTGTTTGACATCGTCCAGAAAACAGCAACAACAAATATAAAATAAGATAATAGGATGCTAAAGACAAGAAAATGTGGGATCTCAAAGGACCCTTTCATGCTAAAGTGAGCATGATAAAAGACAAAAATGGTAGGTATGTAACAGAAGAAGATGAGGTAAAGAAGAGGTGGCAGGAATACACTTAAGATTCATACAGGAAGGATCTTAACCTCATTGAGTTATGTGAGATGGGTCCTAGGATGTCTTGCTGATAACAAGGAGTTGATGGAATATTAAAAATCTTAGCAGATGATGCTGTGAAAGTGTTACTTGCATTATGCCAACAAATTTGGAAAACTCAATAATGGCTAGTAGACTGGAAAAATTCAGTCTACATCTAATAAAAATGCTGTGTCAAAGATTACTCCAATTATAAACAATTGCACTCACTAATTTCAAATGCCACCAAGATAATGCTTAAAGGCATACCTAAGTTTCCTGGGTTATGAATGCATCAGGTAGAGGAAAATCAGTAGTGTATGAAAACCTTTTTTGTATGAAAAAAATTCCAAAAGAAACTTATTTTGTGTTCTAATTTCTGCCAGTTGTATTTTAGAGTTAACACCCCCTAAAAACTCTGGCTAAATTAGCATACAATTGATAATTTCTTTTAACCAATCAGGAGCAAGCACCGACAGTTGCAACATTTTAGCAAAGTCTGGAGACCTGTGCTGCAAAACTACCTGTATTTTCATATAATCAACAACTGCTGCCCTTTTTCCTCTCTCTCGGTTTGGCAGTGCATGTTTGCTTCTGTTTTGTGATTTCTCCTGAACAGTAAGGGTGTTTGTGTACTTGTGCAGGTGAGTAGTAAGAACCTAATATAAACAGGGGAAGGAGAGAACCTGTGAGCTTGCGAATTGTTCTAATAAATTAATAAAAGTAGGAAATAAGTGAGGGAAGAAAAGGGGAAATTATATATATATATATATATATATATATATATATATATATATATATATATATATTTGTTTTTTTTTCTTAGCTTTATACAAATGTAACTATTTATTTCCCTTCCCCCTGTAATTTTGTAATTGGGAATTATGAGTCAGTCCAGTGACAACCTCACTCTGTGTACATCCTGTCACATTTTATAACTGCTGGAACTGCTGGACCAGGGTCCCTATCTCTGTGAGAGGTATGCACATGTTTCCTATCTTGAAGCTCAGATTGGAGAACTGAAAAGGAGAATTGCTGCACTGAGTGATATTACGCCACTGGAAAGGGAGCACAGTTTAGCTGTGCTATAGCAGGGATTGGATGCACCTTAATGACAAGGGAGCTTTTGTGCTAGGGGGAAGGATGGTAGAACGGCTGGGGGAGTTTTTAAACTAGTAGGTGCTGGGGAGGGACTAGATAAAAGTAATGGGGTAGAAAGCTTAGAGGGGTAAGAAACTAACTAACTAGTCACGGGGCCGGAGATGGGGGAGGTTAGTATAGTCAATATTGTTAAGTAACTCAAGTACAGTGGCAGCCACTTCAGAACTACAGACTCATAGCATAAAGTGTATGCTTGTTAATGCCAGACGCTTGCCAGGAAAATGGGAGAGTTAGAATTATTAGCAGTTAATGAGAAATGGGATTTAATAGGCATTACCGAAACGTGGTGGGATGAATCTCATGACTGGACTGTTAATCTGGATGGTTATAACCTATTTAGGAAAGATAGGGGCAATGGCAAAAGAGGAGGAGGGGTTTGTCTATTTTAAGCCTGAATTTATGCCTATAGTCAGAGAAGATATTTATGCTGGAACTAGCGATAATGTTGAATGTTTGTGGGTAGAGTTAAATAGCCGAGTAGCAAATTCCAATAGCATATTGATAGGAGTATGCTATAAACCCTCAAAAATAGCTGAAAGTGAGGAAATGCAATTATTATTACTGATTAGAAATGCAGCTAAGTATGGTCAAGTTTTATTAATGGGAGATGTTAACTACCCTGAAATAAACTGGATGAATGAGACCAGCAGTTCAGCTAAGGGGAGCAGTTTTTTGAGTACACTCAGCGATCATTATTTGGCCCAGGTTATACAAGAACCTATTAGAAATGAGGCTAGCTTGCATTTAGTAATCACAAATAGTATTGATATGGTATCAAATGGAATAGGGCAACCTTTGGGAAACAGTGATCACAACACAGTCTCATTTGAGATTGAAGTAAAAAAGCAACACTTTAAGGGGCCAACAAAAATTCTCAATTTTAAAAGAGTAGATTTTAACGGTCAAAGGGCAGCAATACAATGTATAGACTGGGACAGGACAGAACTGGTAGGTAAAAAAACTGGGCAACATTTAAATCATTACGAAATATACATACTTATCACCATATACCATGTGGGAATAAAAATAGAAGAAGTAAATCACATCCCATGTGGCGTAACAATGATTTAAAGATCAAGATATGGAGTACAAAATAGGCACTTAAATTATACAAAAAAGAGGCGACAGAGACTGCTTTACGTGAGTACAAGGAAATCAATAAGTCTTCCAAAAGAACTATTAGATTGGCTAAAATAGAAAATGAAACGTTAGTTGCAAATGAGTGGAAATCTAACCCTTAAATATGTTTTAAATATATTAATGGGAAGAAGGCCAGGAAGGAAGCTATAGAAACACTGCAATGTGAAATAGGCAGTCTGACAATTAGTGACCAGGAAAAGGCAGATGAGCTAAATAGGTTCTTTTCTTCTGTATACACAAGAGATGTACCAGTCGTTGGGACACTGCAACATAATGGGGGTACACTACCCTCACCAAATAATTGGTTAACGCAGGAAGAAATCCAAAAGAGGTTGGAAAAAATAAATGTTAATAAAGCCCCAGGTCCTGATGGAATACATCCAAGGGTACTGAGGGAACTGGGCTCTGTAATAGCCAAAACATTATATCTAATTGTTCAAGATTCACTCAACACAGGGTCTCTACCAGATGACTGGAGAAAAGCAGAGGAGATACCTATATTTAGCAAGGGAGCATGAACAAATCCAGGTAATAGACCTGTGAGCCTCACTTCTGTAGCAGTGAAGCTTTTAGAAGGGTTAATAAGGTATAATATGTAATAATAATAATGTTTAAACAAGATTATAAATAAGAGTCAACACGGATTTATCAGAGATAGCTCAAACTTACTTAATTAGTTTCTATGAGGCGGTTAGTAAGAACTTGGATCAAGGCAACTCAGTGGATGTAGTCATTTTGGATTTTGCAAAGGCTTTTGAAACCGTGCCACTTTGTGCAAACTAAGGGATACAGGAATTGCAGTAAATATCTGCTCATGGATTTAGAGCTGGCTAAATGACAGGAAGCAATGGGTTGTGGAACATACTTAGATTGGAATAATGTGGTAAGTGGGGTTCCTCAGGATTCAGTATTTAACATATTTAATAATGACTTAGAAGTAGGATTGGAAAGTATTGTCTCCATTTTTGCTGATGACACGACGTTGTGCAAGGTAATTAAATCAGACAATGATGTATGTTTCCCTCCAGAGGGATTTGCATAAATTAGAGAAATGGGCAACTAAATGACAGATTAGATTTAATATAAATAAATGTAACGTTGCATCTGGGAAGGAAAAATAGCCATGCAATTTATAATCTTAATGGAGCAACTATAGGGGTATCAGATATTGAAAGGGATTTGGGAGTGCTTGTGGACAACAACATAGGTAGTAGTGCTCAATGCCAAGCCGCATCTGCAAAGGCAAGTAAAATATTAGCATGCATTAAGAAGGGTAAAGAAGCCAGGGAACCAAATATAATTCTACCACTTGTGATAAACTGGCTGCCACTTCCAGGGTTAGTACATATTATTCTACTAATTAGTGGTTGTTTGTTTGGAAACATTTTAAACCCAGGAAACTTCAATATACCTTTTATAACCTGGATCTTGGCTCCAAAATATGTGGACCCGGAACTACCACATGTGCAAGCCGGGTTTCACAAATGCAAAGGCAAAAGAGATTACATTGCCAATTTCCACTAGATAACAGAGAAAGCAAGAGAGTTCCAGAAAAGCATTTCATTCTGCTTCATAGTCTATTCTGAAGCCTTTGACTGTGTGGGTCACAGCAAAATGTGGCAAGTTCTTAATAAGAGATGGGAGTACCAAAACATCTCATCTGCTTCCTGAAGAAGCTGTATTTGGACCAAGAAACTACAGTCAGAACCCAACATAGGCTAACAGAATGATTCAAGAAGGTTGTATATTGTATGTGCAAATGCAGAGTAAATCATGTAATCAATGTTGCTAGAAGAAATATCAACAACCTCAGATACGTGGATGATACTACAGATCAATAAATTAGATAACTGAAGCAAAGAGCATAAGAGGAAGGGGCTGACTGGCGTGCTGCGGTCCGCAGTGTCATAGAGATTTGGACATGACTGAACCACTAAACAACAACTGGGACCATTTAGAATTGTTTGTCACCCGCACCACATTTACTGCTTCAACGTTATGCTTGCTCTGTTCCCAACCTAAGATAACAACAAACATATAAAACAAAATTACAAGTTTATATATGTTTATGTATGCACACAATATAGTAGAAAATATCAGATGCATCTTCAGAAATATAACTGCTTATAAACATTTCTGGGCATGTGCACAGCATCTTGAGGCCTAGGCAGAATATACCACTTGAACACTGCACAGTTAAAAACCATGTTGAAAACCTTGATTCTGTCTAAGAACAAAAATAAGCAGGAAAAACAATCATACACTTGATGCCACTTCAGGACTCTGGGAAGATGCGTGTTACATTGGTGGAAGTTGTGTGTGAGAGAGAGTTGTTTACATTTCTGGAGAACTATTGTTGCATCCTTTCATGCAACATCCTGCTTCTGGGGCATTGAGGGGGAATCTTATTTACTCACTGAAAATTGCTACAATTTCCCAAGGACGCAATTGCAGTCAAACCAGCAAATGGCAAATGTAGCCTAATATATTATGTGTTCCAAATAGGACCCACAAATGGTTTACAGACTAGTTCTTAGCACTGCAAAAGACAAAAAAACACACACTACTGGAATTGAAAATATGGGGAAAGTAATGGAAGGCATTAAAATTCATTGCACAACAATCCCCAAGGAACAAATATGCCAATATGAAAAGTTTTGCGGCAAAATGCATAAAGCAATTAAAGACACACTACTTGATTACATTGCAAGACAAAAACATGAAACTGCCTCCAGTATTAACCTTTTCTCACTCACAGAGGCTCTAATGTGGACCCTAAAAATACATGTTATTCTTATATTCATCTCACTCCTCAGATCTACATTGCGAAAAGAAATAGTGGCCAAATGACACCGCCACATGACATATATCAAGTACCAGAGGAACATACACCATACTAATCTACTCTAACCCATCAGAAAAGGCAGCAAACACAAATGGAGGCTGTGCAAAGGCACGTAGAGCAACAGCAGACTCACCTCCATCAGGGATAATCGCCGCTATGACCATCCTGGAAAGTCCCATGTCATTGCTGGTGGCCATGTGACAAGATGTATACCCATTATCATTTTGTGAAATCACATCAAGTGTTTTGGTATCAATCAATTTACATTATCACCTGTCATATTGTTATCAGGCCTTCAGGGGAATGTAGATACTCCACAGTATCACAAAATGGACCTCTCATATGTATTAACCCAATATTATTATATTAGTATTATTATTATCATTTGTATTAATCTATTGCACAGTAACTAGGGCTCATTTGTTTACTGATATAGGAATGGGACACAAATGTGATGTATGTGGATGTCCCAAAACCCAAACCATTGAAAACACACTGACAGGGTGAGAACAGTATAACAAAGCTTTATTTCATACACAGAACACAGTCAGAAATGTACAAGTCTGTGCATTCATATCATGGGTGCGGTGTGGGCAGATCCCTAAGGGCAAGAGGCTTTTTGGGAAAAAGGGGATACCTAAAGGGGGTAATGTCAGAGTCTAGAATAATCATGATGCATAGCACATACCAGAATCACATGTGGTCACTACACCACTGCACTGAATCTGATAAAAAAGAGGATCATCAGAAATCACTCCATTTAATCAAGTAACCAGTAATGCGCATAGCAGTTACTTCTGGTCATCATCTGCTCTATCTAACAAACGCATAAACATCTGAACTATCTCATCCAAACCAGTTTCACACATACAGTGTGTTCCTCAAACAAAAATCTGAGAAAAGGTGGTCAAATCAAAAAAGGCGGAGGAGGGTAAAAAAAAAAAAAAAACATGCATGTACAGTACAGTGCTAAATACAGTAACTGTAACAATATACCAACTCACGTGATTTCCATCTGCAAGCATTATTAACCATTAGCTAGTTCTCAGGATATATCACTGGCCATGACCATTAATAATGATGTGTCATCTAACAATAAATGCTTAGCTGTAACCAACGTCAGTAGTCAAGTTGTACTATAACCTTGGCAATATGATATTTTTAATCGACATTGAGTTCAAATCCATGCGTTATACATAGCACATGTTAAAGGATACTCATGATATTAGCAAAACAGAAAAATAACCATTAATACTGAGAGGACACTAAGGTCAGCATCCAGATTCACTGTTACTTACATCAGACCCAAGGATCTGTTCTCATAATGATATTGAGGAGAGGATCACGTGCTTCACTAGTGCAAATATTAATGCTGGCTGTCATTAACATGCCATTGTGAGACTTTGCAGGTCCCCCGCCATAGCAGTATTAGTCTACACTTAAGCTAACAACAATCATGTCTTAGATATCTGGACATATGTCAGCTTTAATATTGTGTGAGCTACATGCTAAGTGGGGGGGGGGGTGCTGTCATTGAAGGAATGTCTACCTGAGAGGCACTGTGAATTTCTTAAAATTACTTAATTTCTTTGACATTTCTTTGTGTCTAAAACAAAAGAAAGAAAATAAAAACCTGCAAAAGAAGGCCTTAAAAAGGTAGGGACTGCAGCATCTCTTCTCAATAGCATTACTTCATTTCTTTGACATTTCTTTGTGTCTAAAACAAAAGAAAGAAAATAAAAACCTGCAAAATAAGGCCTTAAAAAGATAGGGACTGCATAATCTCTTCTCAATAGCATTCCTCAGTGACCATCAATGGTGAAATGAACAGAACCCTACGTGTCCCTACCATGTGATGGGAGGTAGCCATCTGCGTACAAAATATCACCATCACATAGGCCATGATCCTATACTCTGTAGCCAGGCTAGATTACATTAACATTTAGACCAATAGATTGTTACCGACGAGTGCTGTTAAGAAGGCTCAAAAATATGTGCAGCCCCTACATCCTTTTTCACCTTACATCAGGGCCCCAATCCCCCGTGGACGGACACCATCTTCCTGGTGGTGGTGGGGGGCATGGGGATGCATCCCCCCAGGAGGCAACGGCAACCGCAGTGATGGTGTTGGTGGTGGAGGAGAGGAGTGGTCGAGCTGCAGGTGCGTGGGGGAGGCCTCCGGGGTGGAAGATCGTGGCACATGGCATCTGCAATCACTTGCTGTATTGCACTGTGGTCCACCCCCATCCTGAGCAGCCTGGCAAGGTAGGATTCTGTCATTAGGTTGTGTCTTCTCTCCTCCCTATTTTTCCTGTCCAGGCTGCTCATGATCTCCGTGTGATTGGTGGAGATGCTGGCCTGGATCCCCCAAAGGCACTCCAGTTGCTGTTGCCTGACGGCCAGCATTTCCTCCTGAGCAGCCTGGCTTGGTGGTCCCAAAAGATCAGGTCCCTACTTTGGGGCCATTGCTGGGTGAGGAGGTGGTGGTGGCCCAGTGGGGAGGGGCTGTGGCCCGGCTGGTGCCTGGCTCCATAGGGGTGGTGGTGGTCCTGGTGGGGGGGGGGGGGAGCCAGACTGATGCACTGCTAAGGGGAGGAGGAAATGGTGGCATGCCCCGAACATCACTTCAGTAGGAAATCCCTGGTGATGGCTGTAGTCGTTGGCGAAAAGGGACCGTGGAGTTAAATTCCACCGATGTGGGGGATGGTCCTGCAGATGACCCCAATGCACAAATGATGTCCTTCTCATAACCAGGGCCCTCTACTCCTCTTGGTTCCTCCTCCCCCTGTGCCGGTTCCTGCTGGGCGTGGACTCGTTCCCCGACGTCCTGCTCCGATGGAGCCGACGCCCCTGCCTCTGGCTCACCACTGATAGAGCTGACATGTCAATGTCCTTGTTGGTCATCATGTACATTTGTAGTGTGTGTCATGTACATGTGGTGGCATGTTGGTGTATGTGATATTCACCTGACATGGAGGCTGGATCCTGATGGGCCACCAGGCCTGAAGCTCCAGGGGCGGGCACCTGGCTCAGTAAGTCCTTGAGCACTCTCTCCCACACATTGTATCTCACAGTCACTTGGGGCCACCACATTGTGCTGCATTTTAACTGGCCTCCTTGGCCATCATCCTCCTCACCTTGGCCCTGATGTCATCAAAATGGTGTTTGACGGACATCACATCACTTTCTGCTGAGCCCACTGCTGTGATTGTGGCCACTACCTGCTTCCATGCCTGGGCCCTAGGCCCAGGCCTAACTTCCCTCTCCAACACAAAGATAGCAGGGTGCTTAAGGATGACACAGAGGAGGACCACTGTATCCTCGTAACTGTAGTTTGGGGCCCTTTGCCTGTCCCCAGCCTCTTGCCCTTCTGACTGTGAATGAGGATCTTGCTCTCCTGGTCTGACCCTGAGGCCTGTCCCTCCACCGCACAACCACTTCCCCTAGGATGTGCCTATGACTATGGGCACCTGGCCACCCCCCTTAGCTCTCCTTTACTCCCCACCTCCTCTTCTCCACTCGCGCCTCCACTTCACCACACCCGCCTCCTCTCCTCTACTTCCCACCTCCTCTTCTCCACTTTCAGGGCCACCTCCCACTCCTCTTCGCCTCTCCTCCTCCCCACCTCTCCAGTCCTCTCCCCTCCTCTCTCCTCCTTCCATAATTATCCCAAAAATAAAATAAGGATAAATAAAACAAAGTATTTGTATATATATTTGTGAGGTAAAAAAAAAAGTGTGCTTTATGTGTAATGATTAACTGTATAGGATGGTGGTGTGAGTATGTAGTGACCTAGCTCTATGTGTATCTATGCGTGTTATTTACTCTATTTGTATTTGTATTATGTGTAATCAGTAAATATGTGTATTCAAAGTTTAATTGTGAAATCGTTATTAGAATAATATAAAATAATAAAACTGTAACTACCAGTTCTGAAAAATCACCTACTCTCTCTCTATCACTGCTCAAACCACCAACACTGGGAACTATGCGCTACTTCGTGAGAATCTACAACACAGTCAGCCGCTTTAAATTGGAGGCTCTTAAGTCCTACGTGTAGCTCGTAAGAGCTGTGTGCTTGGAATTTGGTAGTTTAACGTCAGTATTAAATTAGAAGTGCTGCGAGTCACGAGCGAGAAACTCTAAATCGTAAACCAGTTCTCGGCCGTCGGAGATGCGGGCTAGAACGCAAACAATTAAGCAAGCCAGTAGTTATGGATTCAGATGGAGCCAATGGCAACAGAGATCATCATCAAAAGAAAATGGAGGATGGATTTTAAAGTATTATGGGGTTCAATTAAGAGCTACGAGCGAACCTACATTCCAGTCATAATGCATCACATATAATAGTTGTCAAAGTACGAATCATCGTCACGCTTTGCGATCACGCAGTTTGGTCCGCAAATGCGGACCCTCGCGAAGCAAGGGGCCGCATTTGCGGAAGGTGGAGGCTTTAAGGCAGATGAGTTTGCAACAACACAACCCCACACACCTCTAAACTCGCAGCACTTAGTCCTACAGCGCCCCAAAACGGCCCACACAACCGTTAACTCAAAGCACTTAGTACTCTCCTTCCCCTCCTCCTCTCCCTCCCCTGTGTCTCGCAAAATACTGCACTAACCCCCCGAACCGCGCACGCACAAAAACACTAAAAACACATAAAAACCCTGAAAATTAGAAAAAAAACACTCACGCACAGCACGGGGGGACAGCCAGGACATCTGGAAGTGAGGTTAAACCGTTTCGGCAATTGAAAAACAACTAAGCAAGGAAAAAAATGTCCGCCGGAAAAAATGAAAATGAGGCTCCACGACTCCGGACCGCCCGGCCACGTACAACACGCAAGAAGGGATCCGAGATAAGCTTGGAAACCCGCATTAACCACACATTAACCCTTGCAGTGGGGGTCCCCGATTAACCCCACATTAACCCTCGCAGTAGGTGGTCCCCGATCTCACGCGATACAGACACCCATAAACCCATAATTAACCCTGTCACTCATGGGGGTAAATACAGACCCCCATAAGCACTTAATTAACCCCGTCACTCATGGGGGTCAATACAGACCCCCATAAGCCAATAAATAACCCTGTCACTCATGGGGGTCAATACAGACCCTCATAAGCATCTATTTAACCCCATCAGTCCCATAAGGGTATATTATAACCCTTATGTAGCTGTTACAACCCAACATTAACCACATAAGTGCCATGACGGTCCTCAAGGACCATTATGACACTAAGTATAAACACTACACTGCACATTACCCCCCAATAAAATATTAAATCTAAACTAACCCCCCTCTACACTAACCTATTAACACCTACACTACCTACCTACACTACCTACCCACCCCCTAATAAACCACACCAAGACTCTAATTACAGAAAATAAAAAAACTAAAGTCACCAAAAAAATTAAAATCTACATTACAGAAAATAAGAAAATCTTAGTCACAAAAAATAAAAAAAGGAACTTTACAGAAAATTTAAATTAGATTACAACCCCCCCCCCCCCACTACAGAAAAAAACAATTACACACCTGAAAAGGAAATGCATAGAATACATACAATACATACAATACAAATACAATAAAATACAATACAATACCCCCCAAATACATCCTATCTTTCTAAAATACATCACCCAATCTATCTAATATACAATATATCCTATCTATTTAAAATACATACAAAATTACGGAGATCCGCACTTGCGGACCTCCCCGATGCTAATGAGCGTCCTAGAGCCTTTTCCGGAAGAAAATGGGCAATGGCGCCTTCTGATTGGTTGAAAATACTGTCAATCAGAAGGCGCCAATGTGTGAGCCAATCAGAAAGGAATACACCCCAAAATCCTACTCTGATTGGATAATGCACCTGTCAATCTTTAATTAAACTAATCACAAGGCACAGATGCCTTCAGCCAATCACAATGGAATACACCCCCACAGGGTGATTGGCTGGAAGCATCTGCGCATTCTGATTGGTTGCAGTGACAATAGCCAATCACAATGGGATACACTTCTGATTGGCTGTTGTCAATGTCAATCAGTATTAAAACCAATAACAAGGCACAAATGTCTTCAGCCAATCACCCCGTGGGGGTGTATCCCCTTGTGATTGGCTGATGGCAATCAAGCCTTATGATTGGTTTAAATAAAGATGGACAGGTGCATTATCCAATCAGAGTGGGATTTTGGGGTGTATCCCTTTCTGATTGGCTTACACATTGGCGTCTTCTGATTGGCTGAATTTGATAGACAGCGTTTTCAGCCAATCAGAAGCCGCCATTGCCAATTTTATTCTGGAACACTCCGTAGGAGGCTCATTAGAGTCGGGGAGGTTAGCAAGTGCGGACCACCGTTAGTTTTGAAAAACATTTTTTTTAGAGTGCGGATTGTTCCAGTGCCCAGCGGGGGCAGAAGAGGAGGAGGCCGGGGACATCGCAGGGAAGTAAGTACAATGTATATTATGTTTATTTTACTGTTTTTATGTTTATGTATGCTGTAGTCATGTAATATTTTTTTTTAACAGGGGCCGTGCCGGAAAAGAAAAGAAGAAGGACGGGGACATGCTGGAAGGATGAGTAGAATATTTAGAATATTTAGAATGTTTATTTATTTACTGTAAATGTTGTAATTTTTGTTTTCCTAGGTGGCTGATCTGAAGGGACATCTGCAAAGGTAAGTGGTCTTAATTATTTTACTTTAGCTTTGAATTAGTTTTTTTTTAATAGAGATAGCATTTATTGTATGTTAGATAGGGGGGTGTATTTTAGATAGATAGGATGTATTGTATATTAGATAGATTATGGGATGTATTTTAGATACATATGATGTATTGTATACTATATAGTATTGTATGTATGTTAGGGGTATGTATTTTAGATAGATAAGGATGTATTGTATATTATATAGTATTGTATATTAGATTGGGGATGTATTTTACATAGTTAGGATTTATTATATATTAGATTGTGGGATGTATTTTAGATAGATAGTATTGATTGTATGTTAGATAGATAGAGGGGTATTGTATTGTATTTGATTTTAATTGTATTGTATGTATTCTATATGTATTTCCTTTTCAGGTGTGTAATTTTTTTTTCTATACTGGGGGGCGGGGGGGGGGGCGTTGTAATGTATTTTGTTATTTTCTGTAATGTTCCTTTTTTTATTTTTTCTGACGTTTTTTTTATTTTCTGTAATGTAGATTTTTTCTTTTTTGTGATTTAGGTTTTTTTCTTTTATGTAATGTAGATTTTTTCTTTTTGGTGACTTTAGTTTTTTTTTCTTTCTGTTATTAGAGTGGTGGGGGGGTTATTAGGAGGTAGGTATGTAGTGTAGGTAGGTAGGGTAGGTGTTAATAGGTTATTGTAGAGGGGGTTAGTTTAGATTTAATGGTTTATTGGGGGGCTATTGTGCAGTGTAGTGTTTATACTTAGTGTCATGAGGGTACTGGAGAACCCTCATAGCACTTACGGGGTAATGTTAGGCTTCTAACTGTCCCATGAGAGTCTTTAAATACCCTTATGGGACTAATGAGGTTAAATAGAGGCTTATGAGGGTCTGTATAGACCCCCATAAGAGACCGGGTTAAAATGGTGTTGTGCTTACACTTTGGGTCATGAGGGTCCTGGATGACCCTCATGGCACTTATAGTGTTATTACATGCGTTCATTAGTGTGTTAAAAGGGTCTATATAGTTGAGGCACACAGTACACTCACATTGTGTGGCAAACAGCATTTCAACCCTTTTTTTTATTGCCCCGTCATTTTTGACGGGCAAGTCGCTAGTTATTAATAAAGCCGCAAATATGATATTCTACCACATGCGAGTTACAGTATATGTATTAACACATTGATTGAATAACATAAAATATATACATGAAATCAGTTATTTTTCTGGGTCGATTTGCGGGCTTGAGAATGTTGTGCTATTAATTCTAAGACCTAACATCACTTTCCCTTTCAATATTAGTACAGTAATGTGTTTTTATTTGATTTACAAGTGCTTTACCCCACTTGCGGGTGCTCTTGAGCACACGTTGGGCATTGGACTCCATTTGCGTGTTACAGGCTTGCTCGTGTGTGACTTCTTAGCAATTTAATAGCTGAATTGAACAAGTAGTGGTTACGGGCTTGACAGATCAAAGGATTTATGGGCTCGAAGTTCAACGTTGCTCAACACGTAGGTTTTTCTCGGCCTTCTAACACGCAAGTCCGCTGCAAGCTACGTTACAGGGATAATTTAATACCCGTAACCCATAAATTTGGAGTTACGGGCTACGATTTAAAACGTAGCCCTAATTTGATGAGGCTAAGTCAATGCATGGGCGTGTGGAATGCAGCTTTATAATCTTTCACTATCAATCATTTTGAACTAGCCAGCGTTCTATTGGCTCTGAGGCCTGTGTCACACTCTATAATTATGGGATTGGATTGTAACTGCGGACCACATCTAGTCCAGCCCATTAACAGCTTGCGGCCTCGGGAAGGGTTTATGGTTTTAAGGCATTAGCCCTGTACTTGCGGCCTTGTTCAATTTAATTGATCTGTAACTGTTGCAAATTTCAAGCCCGCAGATTTACGGGCTGGAAGAAGGCAACTATTTGAACAGGATTATAAGTAGGAGTCAACATGGATTTATGAGGGATAGGTCATGTCAAACAAATCTAATTAGTTTCTATGTGGAGGTTAGTAGGAACCTGGATCAAGGCAACTCAGTGGATGTAGTCTTTTTGGATTTTGCAAAGGCTTTTGATACAGGGCCACATGGGAGACTATTGTGCAAACGTAGAGATACAGGAATTGCAGTAAATATCTGCTCATGGATTGAGAGCTGGCTAAAAGACAGGAAGCAAAGGGTTGATGTAAATGGAACATACTCTGATTGGACTAATGTGGTAAGTGGGGTTCCTCAGGGTTCAGTATTAGGTCCTCTCATTTTTTACATATTTATTAATGACTTAGAGGTGGGATTGGAGTGTGGTGTCTCCATTTTCGCTGATGACACAAAGTTGTGCAAGGTAATTAAATCAGATAGTGATGTGCTTTCCCTCCAAAGGTATTTACATAAAATTGAGGAATGGGCATCTAAATGGCAGATGAGATTTAATACAAATAAATGTAAAGTTATGCATCTGGGAAGGAAAAATAGCCATGCAATTTATAATCTTAATGGAGCAAATCTAGGTGTATCAGGTAGCCAAGCAGCAGCTGCAAAGGCAAATAAAATATTAGCATGTATTAAGAAGGGTATAGAAGCAAGGGAAGCAAATATAATTTTGCCACTATACAAATCTCTAGTACGCCCTCATTTGGAATATGGAGTACAATTTTGGGCACCACTTCATAAAAAGGACATTTTAGAGTTGGAAAAGGTACAGAGGAGGGCAACAAAACTAATAAGGGGAATGGAGGGGCTAAGTTATAAAGAAAGACTTACCAAATTAAACTTATTTTCTCTAGAAAAAAAGGTGTCTAATAGGAGATATGATACCTATATTTTAAAAGGGAGCAACAGCAAATCCGGGGAATTATAGACCAGTGAGCCTCACTTCTGTAGTGGGGAAGCTTTTAGAAGGGTTAATAAGGGATAATATACAAGAATATGTATATTTGAAAAGGATTATAAGTAGGAGTCAACATGGATTTATGAGGGATAGGTCATGTCAAACAAATCTAATTAGTTTCTATGAGGAGGTTAGTAGGAACCTGGATCAAGGCAACTCAGTGGATGTAGTCTTTTTGGATTTTGCAAAGGCTTTTGATACAGTGCCACATGGGAGACTATTGTGCAAACTAAGAGATACAGGAGTTGCAGTAAATATCTGCTCATGGATTGAGAGCTGGCTAAAAGACAGGAAGCAAAGGGTTGATGTAAATGGAACATACTCTGATTGGACTAATGTGGTAAGTGGGGTTCCTCAGGGTTCAGTATTAGGTCCTCTACTTTTTAACATATTTATTAATGACTTGGAAGTGGGATTGGAGTGTGGTGTCTCCATTTTCGCTGATGACACAAAGTTGTGCAAGGTGATTAAATCAGATAGTGATGTGCTTTCCCTCCAAAGGGATTTACATAAAATTGAGGAATGGGCATCTAAATGGCAGATGAGATTTAATACGAATAAATGTAAAGTTATGCATCTGGGAAGGAAAAATAGCCATGCAATTTATAATCTTAATGGAGCAAATCTAGGTGTATCAGATATTGAAAGGGATTTGGGAATGCTTGTGGACAACCACCTAGGTAACAGTGCTCAAAGCCAAGCAGCAGCTGCAAAGGCAAATAAAATATTAGCATGTATTAAGAAGGGTATAGAAGCCAGGGAAGCAAATATAATTCTGCCACTATACACATCTCTAGTACGCCCTCATTTGGAATATGGAGTACAATTTTGGGCACCACTTCATAAAAAGGACATTTTAGAGCTGGAAAAGGTACAGAGGAGGGCAACAAAACTAATAAGGGGAATGGAGGGGCTAAGTTATGAAGAAAGACTAACCAAATTAAACGTATTTACTCTAGAAAAAAGGCGTCTAAGAGGAGATATGATTACGTTATATAAATGCATCCAGAGTCAATATAAAGATTTGTCAAGGGAGCGTTTTGTGCCAAGAGGTTTTCAACTGACAAGAGGACATCCCTTGAGGTTAGAAGTAAAAAGATTCCACCTTAAAGAAAGAAAAGGGTTCTTCACAGTAAGGGTGGTTAATCTGTGGAATTATCTACCAGAGGAGGTGGTGACAGCGGATTCGATAGATAACTTTAAAAGGGGACTGGATTTATTTCTAATTAGAAAAGGGAATTCAGAGTTATCATGGATAATTAGAGAGACAGTATGGATCCAGGGAGAAATCCGATCGGCAGTATCTGGGGTCAGGAAGGAATTATTTATTTTTTTCCCCTTTGAGACGATTGGCTAAGTCTAACTTGTTTTTTTTTTCTGTTTGCCTTCCTCTGGATTAATAATAATTAAAAAAATAAATAAACAATGAATTAATAATTAATTAACAACTAGTTAATTAATATTTAATCCGCATATTGTAGATCAGAGGAGATCTTAAAAGGTTGAACTTGATGGACTGAAAGTCTTTTTTCAACCTTAATTACTATGTAACTATGTAAATGTAAGCTTGGAATTTAATGAGGCCCAATGTTTCTATTGGTGCTAGATATGCTAGCCATTTAAATTGTCTTCAGCAGCATTTCCCACTTAGTGCCTGTAGAGGGAGCTCAAAGAATATCTGTATGCCATTCATACTGCATGACATTCAGATGCATGCAATTTATTACCATATTTCAATCAATAGCAGTTCTATCATTTAAAGCTAAAATGAATTTTATTACACTGTGTCTGTGTGAACTTGTTTATTAAGATTTTCACTTAAAAGGCATGTTTCAGAAACAATGCTCAAGTATAAGCATTAAAGTGGCACAGTGGAAGTGCGAAATATAATGTTTTAAACTATAAGTAATAACAGGTACTTAAATCCATTTTCCTACTGTAAAATAAGATTGAAGCTTGCTATTTTGACCTGTCAGTTAGCTTTTCTGATCCATTCACAGAAAAAGTGTTGAATAGCTATTTTAACAAGAGAGATGATTGCATTTATTTATTCATAAGCCCCTGAGGCATTGCTTACGGGAGTTGGCTGTACAAAAAGAGTCCTGGCATTACCAGGCAACTGCACAGAAAACATTGACGGGCCCTAATAATAATGAAATACAACCATCAGATAACTATTCAACCCTTTTGTTGATACAGTACTTGTTAATACCTTTTGTATCACATTTTTTCTTTGAATAGCTCCATCAATGTGCACAGCGCTTTACAGAGTGAAGCTACAACACAATTACATAACAATATAAGGGCATTTAACATAAATTGGTTACACAGTTCCTGCCTAGAAGAGCTTACAATCTACATAGAAAGATAAAAGACAAATACAGACACATTAAGATAAGTGCATAACAGTTTTAAATGATACCATTTTTGGAACCTCCGTTACTTACGATTAGGATTAACAGGGAAATATTTGTAACAACCTAACGCTAATCTTTGAGCCTTTAAAATCTCCCTACCTTTCCTAAATAAATAAAAGTGCCCAATGGGGATTCTAATGGATTCCCATAGTCCCTTTCAAATATGGGGGGCCCTACAGAACCCCAAGGGCCTTATGGTCCTAAAAGTATAATAAGTATACTCAGCAACCTAGCTAAAAATGTGTTGGATGCACAGCTAATAACACTGACCCATTTAGTTCTCAGCTCACTCCACTGGATCAAATTAAGAGATATTAATGCTTATGCAAGCAAACACAATGGCAGTTATAATCATTATTAGAATTTCCTTTATTGTAACGCGCCAATATATTCCATAGTATATGTACAGGGGATAAGTAGATGGTAAGAACAATCACATATAATAGTTGTCAAACTACAAATCGTCGTCACGCTTTGTAACGCAAAGCGAGGGGGCGCATTTGCGGAAGGTGGAGGCTCCAACGGAAGCAGGACTTTGCAAAAATACATCTAACACGCAATGACTAAATGCGAATGTACACAAAAAAATACAACCCGTGGGACTTAGAAAAAAAAGAACATTATGAACTCGCAAAAATACGACTTTAACGGCTGAACCGCGCGCACCTGAAAACATTAAAAACACAATAAATACACACAAAAATGACACAAAGCTTACCCACAGCAAGGGGGCACCCTGGACCTCTGCAAGTGAAGTTACACCTCAATTTAAGTCCAAATTAACAAGTTTAGACACACGAAAATCCCCTAAGCAAGAGAAAAAATGGCCGCCAAAAAAAACGAAAACGAGGCTACAGGACCCTAAAGGCGCAAAACACCAACAAGCACATACAGCTTTTCCAAAAAGCCGTACAAGGTACAAGATACACTTTTAGCAAGGACACTACATCATACACAGCCGCGTACCACATACACATTTGCCGCCATTTTACAACACTAACTTACAGAATGTGGAAGTACCCAGCTACCCTAACGGCTTCCCCTCGCGCACGCAGCCTATTTACACTACACACTGCACACATTGCTGACACTTACACCTCAGCTCCACAACAGTGCAAACCGACATTGTATTCTGCAGGAACATGAAAACAGATTGTCAGCTCTTCAACCCAATGCTTCATGCATATATTACTTACAAACAGGTAAAGTATTTTAATTTATTAATTTATTAATTATTTAATTTGCATGCAAAAGTACATATACACAAAAAAAAACACTATCACAATAAATAAAAACCCATTCACTGCACGCCTCAAAACGAGCGCCAACGCTACTCATAGCACACAAACTACACCAGGGGACAGCCTTGCAATAAGCGCAAAAAGGAGATCAGCGCCGACCTTACAATGACAGGAAAAGCGCCTCATATAAAAAAAATACAACAACCAACAGCCTCGCAATGAGCGCCGAAGGATGTCAGACCACCAAAAACATGAATGTCTGTGCCAAAGAGCATTACCTGCCTTACAATTTTATTGCCCCATCATTTTTGACGGGCAAGTCGCTAGTATTAACATATTGCAGACAAGTGGAGGGCCCTGTCTTTGAGCTTAAAATCTAGCATGTACAGTGCTTTATCCAAAGAACCTTGCAAGGTTATAGCTTGCAAACTTACCATCTAAAGAATCATGCATTATCTTAAGATCAGTGGAGGCGGCGGCCCGGAAGGAGAAATTTGTTTAATTATTGGATAATTTTAACTATATATATTGTGACACAGTTATCTAAGGGGTTTATGTGAACCACAGACTCTGTAAAGCTCTCTTCCTCCAGTAGGACTACAGGGGTTAACTTTTGTTTGCAGGAAATTAGCTGCACCTGGGCAGCCCTGATTTAAGGCTGCTCCTGGAGTATGAGAGGGGCAGAGTAGAGACCTGGAAATCTGGAGAAATATACAGGGTCGTGATTTTACAAAGGGGGAGGGAGGAATGGAGGGGTAGAGAGAAAGAGGGAGGGGAGAGAGAGAGAAAACCATCAATGAGTCTAATTTCCTAGACCTAGCGTATGAGGGTAAGACATGCCACTAATGTTTATTTACTAATACCCACTGTTCGCCTTTAGCGTTGTGTGGGCATTGTAACAACTTTATATTTAAATATAAATATCCTGATGGAAATGATCACGCACATATTGCTTTAAACAATCTTACATTTTAGTTAACATATGTGTATATGTTAAACATGTATTTAATGATTGTTGTGGTGAACTACCTACTCAAGGTAAGCCATGTTTTATATGGTTATGGATTGCAAGAGCGAAGCCTTTGTGGATACATTTGCATGTCCCTGTCAAGGTTCCCAAAATGCAGTGTAATAACTGTAATTATCTGAATTCTGGGCATGAAACAAGTTTTTTTTAACTTATTTTAGACATTCAAATGTGAACACAAATGTACTATTTATTTATTATATATATATATATATATATATATATATATAGCGAGAGAGAGTGAGAATGTGAGTATAAATAAATATATATATATATATGTGTGTGTGTGTATATATATATATTTATATATAAATATATATATATATACTGTATATATATATATATATATATATATATATATATATATATATATATATATAAAGAGAGAAAGTCACTCTCCCACCTCCCCCACTGAACTCCAAGATAGCAGCACTTGCTCAGGTTAGGAAATATTGAAACGTTCTTTTTGCAAGAAATTTACACAAATTAAGATTTTCTCTAAAAATAGTTTTATGTTCATGCTAATGTGTTTTATACTACAAACTATATACTACAAACATTTTCTAAAATAAAGTGGCCCTTCAAGCTGTTGGAGCAAAAAACATACCCACAAACCACTTTTTACTCAGAAACCCACTCATGATACCCAAAACAGAGGCCTCTGATTTTGTTTGCTTTATTTGGAAAAAAATGAATTAGCAACAGAAGACCAGTTACAATTTTCTCCTGCTACTGGCTCACTGGACCACTGGACACAAATATAAACAAATCATAGCTTTTATAATGTTTACATAAAGACAATAGGATAATCCATTCTCACCTTTTAGAAACATGGTATAACCCACCAACAACCAATGAAAGATTATTGATGTTAGTAGATTCAATAAAATATAACACATGTGATCAGCACTTATCAAGTTCGTCACACTAGATGTGCAAAACATAATTTTATTTATGATCTGTGCGCATTGGCCAAGTATTGGCCTTGGTGAGCTATTGAAATATATATTTGTTTAGGCATAATAAATAGAACAATTTATTATGAGAAATAGGGACTTGTTTATACGTATAAAATAAATACA
Organism: Discoglossus pictus; assembly: GCA_027410445.1. Taxonomy (NCBI): domain Eukaryota; kingdom Metazoa; phylum Chordata; class Amphibia; order Anura; family Alytidae; genus Discoglossus; species Discoglossus pictus. The sequence goes on from CM050163.1 coordinate 453,184,213, forward strand.
ATGAATTTATAAGTATGCATAATTACCTGTTTCTTACCTTATAGCATACAATGGAAAAATACAGTTTAAGGTAATGCAAGTATAATATGTGTATATATATATATATATATATATATATATATATATATATATATATATATATGCTAAATAAATGTATGCATATTTGTAATTCTACACAACAAAGCCCTATTGCAAGAGGATTGGCCGTATTGCATACATTCAGTGAGCCCACATACTGATTGGTCTCTAAATTTACTTCCATACCATAAAATGTTATAAATACTAAGTAATAATAATAATAGCAATAATAATGAAATGTAAGTGTAAAAGTTGTTACAGTGTAGGTGCCACAATGCTCTTTGTGCCAACACAATAAAGCACTTCTAGTGTTTTGGCAGGCAGCACTTTCACATGGACTCGTGCCATTTCTTTTATACCAGTGTGCTTTGAGATATACTATATCTCACTGAACAAATGTATTCAGTAGACACACAACATTTGCTGTTTGGAATCCATCAACAGATGAAGAAAGATGAAGGGAGATAAAGTCATTTTGTATTTATTCTCACATTACAGCTTTAAAATGAGTTTAATGTGGTTTACAATTACATAACTCAGTTATCACTTGTTAATGAGCCAGTTTTATTTGCATGAAAACAGCTAAAAGTCTTTATTTATAATTATTTCTAATATTTAAAAGAAAAGAAATAAAAAAAATGTTAGTAAAAATTCTAGTATTCCCGCTTTTTTAGAACTTTGCACCTGTCTTTTATTTTATAGACATTAACATTTAGTTTAACTAAGATTGAAATGTATTGTAGAATTCATAGCAACCTTTCCCAAACTCCAAACAGAACAGGACTTATGGAAAGCACTGCGCAAATAAATGTGAGATAATTAGTATTCAGCGGGTTGTAGATCCTCTAATGATCTCACTAGCACACAGTGCTATCCTTAAATCCTGGCCTGAGTGGGAGAGGTTAGGGAATCATTGGACTAATCTGTTGATTTCTCGAAAAATGCAAAAGATAATAACAGCCACATTAAATTAGATCCCTGTAAGGGCAACGTGAGACACTCATCGGCTGTGGGCTTGAAATTTGGCCGATTTACAGAGCTATTAAATTAGAATAGGCTGCGAGCTACAGGCTTGAAACGCAAATCCGTAAAACATTTTTGAGCATGTTGAATGTACGGCCTGCGTGTGATCAATTAGTCAAACCCATAGTTACAGGTTTAGAGGGAGCCAATGGTAAAACAGATCATCATCATGACAACACTGAAGAAAGAAAAAGCCTTACGGGTTTCGATCGCAACCACATTCCAGAAATAATGCAATATGAATAAATCAGTAAATATTGTGAGAGTTCCATTATATGTATTAACACATTAATTGCCGAGATCGATATAACACGGAAAATAAACATTAAAAAAATATTTTATATTGCAGATTTGCGAGCTTGAGAATGTTGTGCTATTATTATTAATACCTAACATCACTTTCACTTTAATATTATGTACCCTAACATCACTTTCACTTTAATATTATGTACAGTAGTGTGTGTATATTTGCTTTTAAAGTACTATGTATCGGCCTTTACTCCTCTAGCGCGTTCTCTCTAGTACTCGTTGGCTTTTGGGCTCCATTTGCGGGTTACGGGTTTGAATGGCAGTGAATTAGTTGGAATTTAATAGCTAAATTGGAAACGTAGCACTTACGTGCTTGACAGATCAAAGGTTTTAATTTTATAGCCGCAAGTCATGCGGGCTAAGTTACAGGTATGTTTTTCCAAGTTGGGGAATTTAATAGGGCTATAAGTGTTATTGTAGACTCCTCTGGATTTCCGCAAATCATGTTGCAAATAACATTTAAACAGAGCTATATCAGCAGAAAGGGCTCCCTGGTGGTCCAGTGGTTAGGATTCAATGATTTAATCGCTGCAACCTAGTTCTGAATCCAGTAAGGGAAACAGGAGGTCTCACCACCCTGAAGCCATGCATGGTTGGACCTGGTCAGCTGTATGCTGTGGCCCACTGGGGAAGGAACTGGCAACCCACTTCAGTATCTCTGCCATGAAAACCAAGTGGATCAGCTTGGTGTGTTGTGGTCCATGAGGTCACGGAGAGTTGGACACAACTGAGCGACACAAACACATACATATCAGCAGATCCATATCATCTACTAATTTTATTTGCCTAAAACCATGGCTTAATACATTGTCACGATAAACTTATGTATATCCCAAGTATGCTTAAATTCATTTACTTTGTTTGTTCCTACGGCTTCCACTGGAAGACTTTTCTATCACACATTCTGTTAAGTGTTACTTTTGTACCATAACTTAACTACCCTCCAACTTGATATCAAAATCTTTAGACCTTTCCTGTTTTGTCTCCCTCCAGCAGTGGTATGCAGCAGCCAGTAGGTGGGCTACGACTTTGTTAAACTTGTTCTAAGGGTTAGGTTTAGAGTTAGAGATAGGGTTAGGGGTTCGGGTAGTGGTAGATGATCAGCTTTACATAGTAAAGTAGTGGCGTTCTGTGCAGGTCATTAGCTCTGTGCACGCCACTATTATTCTATGTAAAGCTTGTCATCGGCGACTACCCTAACCCTGAACTCTAACCTTAATCCCTAACTCTAAATCAAGCCCTCACTTTAAGAACAAACTGAACAAAATCCCGGCACACCACTGTCACGCCACCTACTGGCCACTGCATGCCACTGCTGTCAGGGACAAAAAAGGAAAGATCCCAATGTTTGACATAAATTACTAAATAACAAATCAACCCTTATGTGGTGTTAATTGTCTGAAATCACACAATAATACACAAATATTATTTGACAGAACTTGTACATATATAATCAGTGATTATTTAGACCTAGAGTAGCTTTGGTCATTTCCAGAGGATCTCTTTGTTAGAATTAGATTTATTAGTGGCTTAGTCATTTTGACCCTTGCTGACACAGGGTTATCCTAAAAATGTGACCTAGATCAGCCCCTAGGACTAGCCAAAGAGGGATACTTAGTGTGAGATTCTGTGATACATACAATTATTGTGTGCTCATTATACACATATATATTCTGTAGAACAGAAAAAAGTAAAAGAAAGCATCAGGAGGAACTGGTGAAAGAAAGGGGAACTTGTATGTGTTTGGAACACTGAGATTAGACCTCAAATGTTGGATTTTTCTTCAATATAGCGACACTGGGAATGGGAGGGACAGAGGTATTTTTCCATTTAAAGATGGATTGCCACTACATAAGAAGGACAGTTAGGAAATGTGTGTGGTCGCCAACAGGAGTAGTATTGGATGGTTTGCGCTTGTGAACAGCAATCTTTAAGTCTGACCACAGATTTTCTATTGGATTGAGGTCTGGACTTTGACTAGGCCATTCCAACACATTTACGTGTTTCCCCTTAAATCACTCAAGTTTTGCTTTAGCAGTGTGTTTGGGGTCATTGTCCTGCTGGAAGATGAACCTCCATCCTTGCCTCAAATCACGCACAAAGAGGTACAGGTGTTGCTCAAGAATATCCCTGTTTTTAGCACCATCCATCTTTCCCTCAACTCTGACCAGTTTCCCAGTCCCGGCTTCTGAAAAATGGGGTTCTTTGGGTGATTTGATGTGTTGGGTTTGCACCAGACATAGCGTTTTCTTTGATGGCCGAAAAGTTAAGTGGGAGTCTCCCACATGCCTTTTCGCAAGTAATGGCTTTCTTCTGGCCACTCTGCCATAAAGCCCAACTCTATGGAGCGTACGGCTCATTGTCGTCCTATGTACAGATACTCCAGTCTCTGCTGTGGAACTCTGCAGCTCCTCCAGGGTTACCTTAGGTCTCTGTGCTGCCTCTCTGATTAATGCCCTCCTTGCCCGGTCTGTGAGTTTTGGTGGGTGGCCGTCTCTTGGCAGGTTTGCTGTTGTGCCATGTTCTTTCCATTTGGTTATGATAGATTTGATGGTGCTCCTGGGGGTCATCAAAGATTTGGATATTTTTTTATAACCTAACCCTGACTTGTACTTCTCAACAACATTGTCCCTTACTTGTTTGGAGAGTTCCTTGGTCTTCATGGCAGTGTTTGGTTAGTGGTGCCTCTTGCTTAGGTGTTGCAGCCTCTGCAGCCTTTCAGAAAAGGTGTGTATATGTAATGACAGATCATGTGACACTTTGCACACAGGGGGACATCATTTCATTAATTATGTGACTTCTGAAGGTAATTGTTTGCACCAGAGCTTTTTATGGGCTTCATAAAAAGGGGGTGAATACATACGCACGTGACAATTTTCTGTTTTCTATTTCTAGAAAATAGTTTTATGAATATATTTTTCTCATTTCACTTCACCATCTTAGACTTAGACTATTGTGTTCTGATCCATCACATAAAATTCAGATTAACAAAACATTGAACTTAAGGCTGTAATGTAACAAAATAGGTAAAAGTCAAGGGGGGTGAATACTTTTGCAAGGCACTGTACATAGCCAATGGACCTTACACAAATAAATAGTATAAAGGTAGTGTCATATTAATGTGCATGATTAATTTCATTCATCACTTGTTATTCAATTAAGATGCAATGCAAACGACAATCTTGTAGTAGTATCTAATAATATAAAGAACAGGTTATCTATCACAATGGGCGGGGCCATGATGTCATAGAGGGGCGAGACATGAGATAATTGAGGGGTGAGAGAGAGACAGCACAGAGAGAGACAGCACACAAAGAGAGAGACAGCAAAGATTGAGACACAGCATGCCATACAACACAGCAAGAGGCATAACCACAGACATTACACACCCCAGAGAGAAAGAGAGAGTGACACACCACAGAAATACACAGTACAGAGAGAGAAAAAGAAAGTAGAGAGAAAGAGAGAGAACCCGGCATACAATAAATCAAGTGCTGCCACACACCACAGCAAGCAGCATAATCACTGCCATTACACAAGTGAGAGAGACAGCAAAGATAGAGACAGCGCAGAGAGACAGCAGAGAGAGAGACAGTACATAGAGAGAGACCATGCCACATTACACAGCAAGCAGCATAACCACCTCCATTACACACCTGGGGGAGAGAGAGACAGCAAATAGGCAGAGAGCACAGAGAGAAACAACACAGAAAGAAACAGCAGAGAGAGAGAGAGACAATGCATGCCACACAACACAGCAAGTGCCATTACACACCTCAGCGAGAGACACAGCATATAGAGAGCCGGCACACAGACAGCCAGCACACAGAGAGAGCACAGAGAGAGACAGCAAAGAGAGACATCACAGAAAGAGCCACCACACAGACAGCACAGAGAGAAAGACAGACAGCAGAGTGAGAGAGAAACACACCTAATGCCATTACATAGCAGAGAGAGACAGCAGACAGACAGCACAGAGAGAAAGACAGACAGCAGAGTGAGAGAGAAAGTGTCACAGAACACAGTAAGTGCCACAACACGCCACACAACACAGCAAACGTCATAACAGCCACCATAACATACCTTAGAGACAGACAGCATAGAGGGAGACAGCACAGAGGGAGAGAGACAGACAGCAAAGACAAAGAGAGGCAGACAGCAAAGAGTGAGAGAGAATGTGCCACACACCACAGCAAGCGGCATAACAGCTGCCTTTACACACCTCAGAGAGAAAGAGACACGGCATAGAGAGAGACGGCATACTCACCACATAACACAGAGAAAGACAGCACAGAGAGAGACAGCACAGAGAGAGGCAGCACATAGAGAGATAACATTCTTTGATACTGTCATTTATGGGCAAGTTACTAGTTCCTTTATAAAAGGTACTATGCAAATAGAATAAACTCTTTTGTAAACAAGCTCCAAATAAAAGATGACTCAAACTTAAATTGATCTTGGTAGCCATCTGTTTGCTAATGTGAGCTTGACTCATGTTTGTTTGTTTTGGTTTTCAAGCGGACACTTTTTTTAAATTGTATTACATCAGAGAGAAAGAGAGCAAGCGATTCAAAGAAAGGGCATGCCGTCATAAGAACAGAAAAGTAGAAGCTTGATTAGAGGGCATTTTAAAGCAATAATAAAAAAAGCAGTTGGTATAGATAAAAGTCCAATACAATACAATATTTCATTTTTTAAAGCTTTAATAAACCTTTAATACCGCTTTGTTATAAGGCTTTTATGTTACCGTTAAGCCAATAAAAGTTGTTTGATGAGTTTTGCAGGTTAAAAAAAAGCATGCACTTTTTATCTGAAAAACTAAAATAATGTGGATTGTACAGAGTTTCACATGAAAAGCTTAAGCAACATATTGTGCAAATACTTTGCAATATTTAGTGGATGTGATCCATCCAAAAAACAACATTGTAAGCTTTTGTTAATGAGAGATCATAGATCCTAATTAGTGACTAGTCTCTGAATCATTGTATCCATTGTCTTGGGTGTAGTCAACAAGAAACACTAGGCATGCTCAGACTCAGGTGACAAGTGCCTCAGGGTCTAATCACCTATTATGATCAATGACATTACAATAACATTAAAAATACATGTGTAGCATTGAGACAGCGACCAAAGTCTTTTACAGGGCATACTACACCCCTGACAAGTTACACAAAATGAACCCGGCAGCGCCCCAAAACTGCTTTAGAGGTTGCCAAGAGGTGGGATCATTCCAACACATATGGTGGGATTGCCAGGTTGCAAAGACCATGTGGAGTCAAGTCACCGGCCTAATTTCAGACACATTGGAAGTAGACTTACGCCCCATGATTGATAGATGCTTGCTGGGAATACCAGACGCCAACTTGTCTAAATACCAAAACGAGTGGATTCAATATGTTATGCTAGAAGCCAAATGCCATTTAGCCCAAAAGTGGTTGAAGCCGACTCTGAGCATAGCAGAAATCGTAAATAAACTGAATTACATACAAATTTACGAAAAGATGACATACTACACACTAATAACTTTTCATAAAATTTGGGGGACATGGAATAAGTCTCAACACGAGACCCCGTGTTAGCAGGAAAGAGGTGAATGGACGCAGGGATCGGGGCAGCCACTTCCACACCGGGGGAGACGTCAAGATTGAAGGTAAGACCGTGAATCACGGTCGGAGTGCAAAATCTAGTAAAACACGAGGTACAGGTTTTGTTTTTTAGTTATGTTGGTAAACTTATATGGTAGCAAATACAGACAGCACAATTACATGAACAAGAAGGAGATCTATAAATTTAACGAACTGAATACATTATACTCAAACTACTGTTATATTCCCACACACAAAGCCCGCTAGGGCATATCTGCTAACTTGTTTAACATCAGGGGAAGACATATAAGTATCAGAAAAGGGAAAAGGAGAGGAGAGTTATCACAGTGTTGAATGTCAATAAAGGTTGGAATCATGTCAAATAACAATGTTGTAAATGTTGCAGACCTGCGAGTCTGAAATCGATGCAGCTACCTATGACATGTGTGATAATAAACATTTTCAATTATAAAAAAATACATGTGTTAATAATAATAATGGCCACTATTCTACCTCCCCTCCCCAACCTTCTCATTGTCCTGAGTACCACTGAAAGGAAGTTAAATATTTCAATTGAGACGGCTTGAAAAATGTTATTTCAGTTTCTCTTTCTTTTACCAGTGCTCAAGATAATGAGAGATATGTGTAGGCAAATGTCATTAATGAAGGAAACTGTGTATTAAATTATATTTTTTGGCTAAAGCTTTGCTTCTGCTTGGAAATGTATTTTGATGATAATGAATGGTGAACTAAAACAGATTTAACATGAAAAGCACTGGCCCTTTAAGATTGCACTTTATTGAGGTGAGCAAATTAATCTGCCGCTCTCTCCCATGCCTTACCTTTATCCACACAGTAGTATTGTAAATTCATCTTTGGGGATACCTGGATTAGCGGCCTGGGAACCTCTAGTCTGAAAAATGCTGTAAGAGAAAGTCTGTGTAGTGTTGGATTTTTACCATTCATCTGCAAAAATACATATAAAACCTGTAGCAAATAAATGGTTTAATTGGTTTAAACAATGACACATGTTTTAGAACAAGCTGTGTATAGGTCATTTTTTTTTACAATATAAAATGCAGTTATTGCCTTGGAACAAATAAGAGCATAAACATCGAGATTGATGGCATTTCGTATGCATGGCACCTGTATCGCAGTGCGCAAGTGCACCTCCCGTTGCGCAATGCGCAACTCACCACGGTATTTGCGAGTGTTACTCGCATTACCACAACTATATATGTGATTACAAAGATGGAGGGCCCTGTCTTTCAGCTTAGAATCCAGTGTCCACAGCGCTTTCCTCAAAGCACATTGCAAGATTGAAAACTTTAAATCACAACAGAAAACAAGGATAGCTAACAGATTTATAATCATACCATAGTACATCCGCAATATCCAGAAAGATGTATGGAAAAGAGTAAAGAGACCGAGTAGGTGCACTAGTGGTGTAAAACAAGAAATGTATATATATACAAGGGAAATACCAAAATAGTTTGCTGCTATAGGTCTGGACCTTGTGATCCTTTAGATTGTAAGTCTGCAAGTTTTCAATCTTTGTATATATGTACAAGGGAAAGACCAAAAGAAAAAAGCCCACCAAATATTAACTAGCGCAACCATACACCTGATACTCACAGATATAATAGTGTGAAGAGGTCCACTACTCATCCCAAATAAAATAGTGTTCAAACTATTATATTTGGGATGAGTAGTGGCTTATAAAATAGGATATTTTCAATCCCTCAGGTCTTACACAGTATATACAGGTCCTACCCTGTATTTATAGTGTATCACTGATACTGCGGCTCTGGGATATATCTCCAGTTGTATATAATACTTTAATCGTTGTCGTAATTCACTTTTAAATTATTATTTTTTATTTTAATCATATTTTAAAGGTTATGTTTTACCTTTTCATTGCCTGCTGGCATTATTCTGATCCCTATACCCCCATTTATCTGTGAGTATCAGGTGTATGGTTGCGCTAGTTAATATTTGGTGTGCTTTTTTCTTTTGGTCTTTCCCTTGTATATATATACAAAGATTGAAAACTTGCAGACTTACAATCTATAGAATCACAAGGTCCAGACCTATGGCAGCAAACTATCAGGCTGCCTAAATATGTAGTGCAGTACATTGAGACATGTTTGTATATGCACAGTAATGTCTATATGCAGTGATATGTCTGTCTGTGAGTCTTCTTGATGCTCTATGACATAGCATATACACAGAGATACAGATAAACTTGTGAGATTACAGATAACGGCAGGAGGAGCTGCAAGTGGGGAGTGGGCGCTACAAATCTGAATGGCCAATAAAACCTAAACACAGCCCTGATCTCATTTCATACAAGGACAAATCTAAACAAGTCATATTGATAGTGCTTACTAATTTGGTTAGATTCATATGATTTGGACCTTCTATGAGATCTGGACAAATATGGCATTCTGGACATAAAACACAGTAAGAAAACGTAATATATAAGATTTACTAAACTTTCATTGAGTTTGACAACGGTTAAATCATCTTACTGAGGTCAAATTACCTTTGGGTGCTGTAACTTAACCCTCACTTCCAGGTTGACTTGGGACACGATGGAGAAGGTACAGTAGGACAAGTAGTGATGAGCACTTTAAAAGTCTCCATCTATCATTCTCATGTCTACTAGGTTCATCTCAGTATTCACTATGATTGACTTATTAAAATGAGTCCAGAAGGTACATTCCTCTTTTCTATATTGCCTTTGTAGTTTTTCCTACTGAGCAATCTAAGGACCTGCCAGGAAAATCCCTGCATGCTTTGGGAGTGGGTGAGTGCCAGTTTCTCCATATACCGGCGGCTCCTGTCTCTGCCAATTAAATGAACATTGTCAACCTAACATAATGTATTTCTTCTTAAAGAGCATAATAAGCTTACTATACATTGTAGTAGCTTTTCGTCTTCACAGTGAATCATTTCTGATATATTCAGCAGTGTGATGTATTACTATGATTCAGTGTGGCTTGGTATGCTAATTTGCAGTTCATTGTGCATGATAAGAGTGGGGGTAGGTTATGACTGAAAAAGTTTCTGATGAGTGCATCCGATTGATTAATTAGTATTCTCAAGTTGCATATTTGCATAATAATGCGTAATAAAGCAGGAAATCAATGGTGACAATCAGCAATGATTCATTTTAGAAAAACAAAACAGTTTTCCGGGCTCCTATCATCTCATTTGGATAAGGATAGGCAACACCGCCTTTATTAAGCTCTAGCTACACCCTCTAGCCCATAAAAGCTAAGTGACCGGGGGGGGCATAAAGTAAATTCCTCAACTGACCAATGGGGTCCAAGACTATGTTTATATAAATAAAGTTCCATCTTATATAGTTTGAGCACTTACTGACATTTGACACACACACCCTTCCCACCACACATGTTCAGAAGTCTGCAGCTCAAAATAATAATTGCGAGCCTTGCCCCTTATAAATACAGCCAAGACCATTTATTGAAAATCTGTCTCTGTCTCCATGTTCCGCATCCTTTCCTGTCCCTTACTGCGCCCCATTACCATTGTAAGGAACGCATACATTATTTGAGCCCCTTATCAGTATATATAATTGCACATACATTAAATTAAACAGTTTTAGAAGGCATAAAAAAATGTCATGAGCACATTGTATTCCTATCACATATATAGTTGTTGTATTACTGTGTGTTGTCGTCACACTTTGCAGAGGAGGGGGGTGAGACACACAGGGGGGGGGGGATGAGACACAAGGGAGGGAGAGGAGTGGGGATGAGACACAAGGGAAAGAGAGAGGAAAGGGGAAATGAGACACAAGGGAGGGAGAGGAGAGGAGGGGAGAAATGAGACACAAGGGAGGGAGAGCAGGGAGTAAATGAGACACATGGGAGAGAGACGAGGGGGGAAATGAGACACAAGGGAGGGAGCAGAGGGGAGAACTGAGACACAAGAGAGGGAGAGGGGGGAAATGAGACACAAGGGAGGGAGCGGAGAGGGCAAATGAGACACAAGGGAGAGAGACGAGGGGGGAAATGAGACACAAGGGAGGGAGCGGAGGGGAGAACTGAGACACAAGAGAGGGGGGGGGATGAGACACAAGGGAGGGAGCGGAGAGGGCAAATGAACCACAACAGCATTGTCTGGCTTAAAATTTTATTGCAGTCATTTTTTGACGGGCAAGTTGCTAGTAAATTATATTTGTCTTGTGTAAAGATAATGATTAACCTGAATTGGATACTTTCTTGTATAACTTTAGTTAGTGAAGACCTTGCTTTTGGATAGAAGTTCATTAACTAAAAACTTCTGTAAAACAAATATACTGTGTGCTTAAAAAGAGCCCTTTTAAATGTACTGAATCACAATTGAATAAGGCTGTTTAGGTACTCAGATTGGTAGACCAAGAAATTCATTCTAGATATTGTTTTTGTGTAACCTAAATATTGACAGTATTGTCATTAACTCTCTAGATACCTCAGTAAAAAGGTCCCAAATGTTTAAATAAAATATTGGTTACGTGAGTAATACATTGACAGAAACTGAAAGGATTAAAATAAATATTATTATAGATGCTACAGTTTTGAAAGCTAAGGTTCGGAGTCGGATATAGACTTACCACAAATATAAACAGCTATAGAGCCAGAGAAGACAGATGTCAGATGGTAATTAGACATAATAGCACTAATTAGGTGACACTAACTATAATTTGTTAGCCAAGTCAGGTGTTGTATGTAAATGATATGCATTTAAGAGCTGGTATAGTTCTAGGGTTACCACAAGAGATTAAAGTAGTTTGAGGTCATTTTTACAATTGTTAAAGTGTAAATTGTTTAGGATACAGTGAGTGAGCCACAGGCGCTCAGGAATAAACAATATGATCCAGGCCAGGTTTACTTACAGAGAGAAATATCACTGTATATACACAGATACCTCTGAGCATGTGGATATATTACAATGGCAAATTAAGGCCATTGCTGCCCCCATGCCTTTGTGTCCTCATGCTACTGGGTGTTTTCCTTCCAAGTACCTTTTGCTTAGAATAAATACATTTTACTAATCTTTTCTAATAAATGGAATCCACCATAATCTTAATAAAATGCTGCTGCCAATTACATTACGTTGTATTTTCACTAAGGACTGCATAATTAATATGACTCCCTACCAATGAACTATAGTGCCAATGCTTTTCTTTTGAGTATTACAACGCCATTTCCCTCACTATAAGTGCTCTTCATGGTGTGAAAGAGCATAAGATTCTATGTTACAATAATCTATTGCTTTTTTTATTTCACTAATAGCAGCTAAAAATATGCAGTTTTAGGTCTGTTTACAAACACACAGTTGACTGTTTCATAATTAACAGCACATGCTGACACCAGTGGTGCAAGCTCCCTGAACACAAGATTTGTTTTTTCTCTGCATTCAGGAATGTAACCAGTCATCAGTTAACCCACAAGTAACATATTTAGGAGTTTCCAGCAGTCTTTTCCTTGATGAATTTTCGAAGGTTAACCCTGAATCTGTTTCTGCTCTCTGCACCGAGCTTTGACTATCAGTCTGCCTTGGGGACTTGCCAGAGTCTCATGTAAACAGACACTTCATTTATGTTTTTTTTGTGAAAAAGGCACCTATTTCAAAAAGTATTTCAACATGTTTTGAGGAGTACTTTACAGTGGTGTGCTCCAAGTTGTGCTGAATTAACTGTCCTTTTAAGTACAATCATCTCCTCCAAGTCTTATCTTACTATTATAATTGTATATTTTGAGAGATTAAAAAAAAAAAAGCTACAATTCCTAAAACATTTCAGACAAATATAATTTATGTTTTAATGTGACTAACCACACAAAAAGTCCAATATTTACAATAACATTTTATTTCCACAATGACTGTACAAAAGGATCACATGTATGGCTTTACTGTATTAACAAGATCAAAATAAACTGCTGTATAAAGAAAATGCATATATATGTTAAGGCTCATAGAATAACAGTCTTGCGTCTTATTTGCTTATTGCTATTCAACAGATCAGCCCCTAAGCTGTGCATAGCACATATTGAGATTGTGATTGCATTTACAATGCCAGCAGGATCCCTACAGCTCCTGATTTTCTGGTTTCATGGACTACAGACAAGAAATACTATTTTGGAGAGAAGATTTACTTTGCACACTAAGCTTTCATATCCATTAGAAATGAAAGCTGAAATATTTTATTTAGAAAAATGCTGAAAAAAAAATCTCAATCAATTACAAAGTATTTTCATTTAAAATAAAATTATAAAGACGTGGCAATTGGAAAACAAATCAGCTGTGTGTCACCACCTATTAAATTCTGGGCACAGGCCTCTGAAATCATAATAACAGGCTGGTGATAATAGTAGGTATTATATCAGCCAACATTTCACTCGGTTTTCTTTAACTAAAATGTGTGTTACAAATATGACTAACAAAAAAGACAAACACAAAACCTTTAAATGAAGGAACATTGTTCTAAAAAAATAGTGGTATGGGTAATAATATTATTAGCGCTATGCAAAAGACCCGCTTAAGCATACGTCCTCTACACTGTCTATAAAAAATGAAAAAAGTGCCTTTTTAGAAAGTATGCACATAATAATTTTTTTATTATTTTCTAGAATCAAACAATAATCTACACATGGCACTATTTGTTCTATATTACAATAATTACCACCATCTGCTTGTAAAACACTCAACCCGCTCAGTGCGCACTCACTCAAGCAATAATGACAAAAAACAGTCAAAAAGTATCATTACAAATAAATGCTGATATGCAGCTAGTGTTCTAAATGACATACAAAATGGCGCATTCATTAAAACATCTGCTGTAAGAATTTGGCCTTAAAAAACTCAGGTAATCTTCAAAGCTTCTCACATGCCCCATCAGAGTTATATTGTTTCTTATATGTTGTTAAGTCTCTATAACGCATTAGTATATATATAGTGTTGCGAGTGGGAGCATCATCATCTTCATGTCCACCTTTGACATATTAAACTGTGTCTACTGAAAATATGAACCATTGGTGGAGCTACTGTTGGCAAAGCATCAGGGGCCACTACGGGGTAAGTGGCCACTGCTACTGTGGATTACCTACCAATGTTTTTGACTTCTTTATTGACCCCCAGGGCACCTATTGTGTAGATGAGGGGACCCTTAACTTTTTTGCACCAGGGTCCTCACCTGCTCCCCCACCGATATGAACCAAATCCTTTTGGTTCACACTGCAGTGTCCAAAGGTTTTGACAATGGAATCCAAAATGGACGACTCTTTCTCCACTGTCAAAAGTTTTAATAGTGGTTCCATTTCTTTCTTGCAGTGCTGCAATTTGCAATAATGCAGGATTTCAATAGTGGAAATCACTATGTGATTTGACAAAGTCATTCATATTGACATTAAAATAGATAAAACTGAAAATAAAATCTATCAACAAATGTAACAAGAAATTATTTCATAGTGGGATTTTAACACAGTATAAAATGGATTTAGCAATGGTAAAAGCAGTGGTTATGTTAACTATTTATTGCTTACATTTTGTTTACTATTTACCAGATGTCTCTTGTAGATCTGCTACTTGCAGCACACTAGGCAATTACTCCAGTTTATGTAGATCATTGACCTTGCTAGTTTAGGTCAGTTCTCAGTCCAAAGAGGGGACCCCTGTTTAAATTTGTATTTTCACACACAAATAAAATGAGAAAATTAGCACCTAAGTTATATTAAACCTACAGATTGTTCCTGTAAATTACTGTTATTGTATTACATTGTAAGTGGCTGAACATATTACATTTTCTGAAAATATAGCATAGAACGAAGAGGTCCGTCTAATGTACTGCCTTTGTATCTCAGGATGTCTGAGATATCACATCTTGTTAAGATGTTCCCCTGTGTCCTTAGTTGGCAGGCACACATTCAGTCTCCAAACGCTCTGGCAAAGTCATTCATTATAGAATACAGTAGTCGTATTGGGCATCAGTCTAAAAAAAGAAGCAGAGTACTGTTGAAATCAGCAGCAATACACTGCTGTTAAATGGCCTGCTCCTGTCATTCGCTGCTATCTTCTTTCTTAGTGGATGAAGAGCTGTCTCGTACGGGTAGCAAGTCATAATGACATGGAATGTGGCTGTTCTTTGGAAGGTCATAGAGATCTTGGCTGGCTTTGACATTGTTATTGAATGCTCCTTGGATGACACTCACAGTAGGTTCTGTAATATATGAAGAGGGGAAAAAAATAATGTCTAGTTAATTTACATACATATTTTATTTCACCCTGTCATTTGCCCCATGCATATTAATGTGCTATGCAATATATAGGAATAATTACAAATGTCTTTTTCATACAAAAGCAAGATAAAAGCCATTATACACATGGCAATGATTTATCTGCATAGTAGGTTTATTGATAATATTGTCAGATTATATTATATAAAGTTTCTTGAATAGTTTTCCTTATTTTTATTTCGAAATCATCACAACATAGAGCTTGCTAAACCACAGGTAATGGACTAGTAAATGTTCTTTATAATGCAAGTTTTTATGGTCATTACATTACATTACTACAGTTATTATTAAAATAAGAGTGTGTTGGAGTAAATTAGTGAACACTTACAAGAGACAGGCAGAGGAGGAATGTACAAGAGGTCTAAACACTGTTCATGCTCTGAGAAAACTACAAAAATTAACTGAAGTAGGGAAGCATATCAGCCTGTACCTGTATATGTAATTTATTATAGATGTCTGGATGAAGATTTTTGTGAAGAAGTTATGTTTAATTAACAATTTCTTGTCAATGCACTGTACTATCCTGTTCACTTGAGATCTTCCATTAGCTCTATGGCAGGCAGTTGTATGAAACCACCCCCACAAATCTGAAGTATTGCTATGATTCAAAATGCTTTTCAGCCTCTCTTCAAATACACAGAATAAAATAATGCAAATAAATAACTTACCAACTTCGTAAACATTCTTGTTGGCCAAACTTGTATTACTGATTTCCGCATAAGCAGAGTCTCTGCGGGCCGGTGACTTCATTTCCACATATCCACACTCGGTGTGTTTTGGAAGAAGCATTGGTGGGTCTTTGATAGTAGCATAAGGGTTTTCAGTGCTACTCAATGAGCAGGTGCTAATGCTATATGCTGAACTCTTCATAAGACCTAGAAACAGGAGATGACTTCATTCAGTTTCAATGTAGCCTCAAATTATCTTGTTTTGTATTCATTTTATGTTGTTGTTACAGCTTGCAAAATGATACTCTGTCCATTATCCCTTTACATTTTTACATTAAATGACAATATATATATGAAAGCTTAATATAAAATGAAGAGATGCAATTTTTTAAATAAACTATAGAACTAAAAAGTCACATAACACTTTGCACATATATATTAGTTAACTAGGAAATTGTATGTAAAAAATGACGGGGAAAAAAATGTAAGGCTGTTTGTCATACAATGTGAGGCTTTTGCTCCTCTGAGCACCTGCGTTGGTTTTATTTGCAAAGTCCCTCGTGCCTGGAATTGTTACTGTAAGTGTTACTGTTTTCGCCGTCGTGTATTTAATAGGTTCTGCATGCCAGGGGTTGCAGAGCGTTGTTTTCATCCTGTTTCAGAATTTTTACGTTTTCGTCCGCCATTATTTCCCTTGCTTAACCCATTTTCGTTCGACGATAAATGCAAAATATGGCTTCAATTAGTTTGCAACCTCACTCCCAGGCTTCCTGGCTCTCCCCATATGCTGTGTGTGAGTGTGTTATTATTTTTTTATTATTATTTTGGTTGTTTTTCTGTGTTTTCGAATTACGCGTGCAATGAGTGCCTTTGGTGCTCATCGCAGACTGAGTCCTGCGTGCCTCAACTGCTCGCCATGCTTCACGAGGCTCGCAGTGCATTAGCACCTAAGACCCGCGTGCTTCGCAAGGCTTGCAGTGTAATGTGTGCCTTCGGCGCTCATTGCAGCCTAAGTCATGGGTGCGTCAACGGCTCGCCTCGCTTAGTGCGCGAGGGACGCAAAAGCGTGACCAACATCGCAAACGTTCCCAACACTGACAACTATATATGTGATATTAGATCAGTTTTATCACATTGCTTCATGTTCACCAATTATGTTAATAGCCTAATGTAAAACCACACTTGAAAGTACAAGTGGCTATACTAACAACAACAAAACCTGTCAAAACTTTCTGCATCCATATAGCTGCACAGTATATTGCATGATACTACAAATAAAGTTGCTAGAAGTATATGCATTTAATAGATAACCTCATTACCATGCTCATTTGGATATCCTCCTTGCTTCCAGTCTGCGGGCAGTGTCCCAGTATAATCAATAGTGTGGGATCGCTTTCCGGGATCAAGGCCTTTGAGATTCACAAAAAGCTGGCTACTTTTTGACTTAAAGAAAGAAAGAGAAGAAAAATGTCTACACATGCACTGATGAAGTCAAATAAAAAACATGTATATACCAGGGTTGTACAAACTGAGGCCCTGGAACCATAATACAGAAATATATTTTGCAATACATTTACAGGAACAGGAGAACATTTACACCAGGCAAAGTCCTTGTGTAAAGTTGTGCCAATTTGTATTCATTTTCCCTTTTCCTCCCTTTGCTCTCTTTATCTTTCTCTCTCTTATTCGTCACATAAGAAGTCAACTCTTAAAATGCTTACTAATATTATATTCTGACACTATTTATTTACTGTACGGTGGAGGGCTTCTATCGCTCTTTTGCCCACTGTAAATTACATGATTGTTGTAGTAAACTACCTCCTCAAAAAATCTACTACACAAGCTAGGAATCAGCCCCACACTGATGAGAGGAAGTAACATTGAAACTTCTGGGTAGGTTTCTTGGCTTGTGTATAATTCATCCTGAGCTTTGCTTGAAGCAGTGTAATACAGCAGGCATATGCTTAAAGCAAGCCATGTCTAAAATGGTAATGTATTACAAGTGCTAAGCCTGTGTGGGTACATTTGCATGACCCTGCCCAGGTTCCCAGAATGCAGTGTAATAACTGTATTTCTCAGAATTCTGAGCAGGAAACACATTTTTTAACTTGTTTTAGATGTTCAATTGTGAACACAAATGTACTATTTATTTACTATATAGATATATATTTATTTACTGGATAGATAGATAGATAGATCCGGTTTTTACCTTGGAAACAAACATTCTGTCCACAGTATTAGCATGGGGTCCACTTGTACACTGGCTCAGAGTGTGATAGCTTGGGTTTGAAAAGTAATGGCTGTTTGGATTTCCACCATTGCAGTGTGGAAGAGTGTCTGAAAACAAAAACAAACAAATATATTGTTTCATTGCACTCTAAATAATGGATATCTTTGCCCGTGTGAGATGAATACATTTCGCTTCCAGGGCCTGATAATCATTAAGTAACCAGTGATGGGCAGTTAGTTTCACTTGGACATCTATATGCTCTTCCCTGTGTTATAAACATGAATGAACTTTATTTTAACCCATTGTCAAAACTGAAAAAAAGAGTCATAGTGTTCTATGTGTTTGGCTGAGTAGAGTAAATGAGAACAGATTATACTTACTGTATACTAGCAACTTGCCCGTAAAAAATTACGGCAATAAAATTTTAAGTGTGGCAATCCTCGTCAAAACCGCAAGTTGCAGCACTCGCAGCTCATTGCAGTCCTCGACATACCCGCAACTTGTGGCCCTCATAATGAGCGCCTTCGAGCATCTCCCCCCTCTACTTTACGGGCCTCGCAATGAGCACCTTCGGCGATCATTGCGAGCCCCGTAATGAGCGGCACTGTCGCTTATTGCTGGCCGTGGCATGCGTTAACTGCTGTGTTATTATTTTCGCCCTCCCCTTTGACTCTTCCGCCCGCTCTCCATCCCCTGTTTCTTTGCCCCTCTCCCTCCCCTGTGTCTCTTTCCCCCCTCTCCTGTGTCTCTTCCCCCTCTACTTCCTCCCCTATGTCTCTTTGCCCTGCTCCCCCCTGTGTCTCCCCCTCCTCTGTGTTTCTTTCCACCCTCTCCTTCCCCTGTGTCTTTCTTCCCCCTCTGCCTCCTCTTTGGTCCTTTTGCCATTTATGGGAGTGAAACCATTTGCAAGCTTAGTGAAACTGATCCATTTCCCCAAGCCCGAAATGCTATTCTAAGTTACGGGCTTGAAACAAAATTACGTCTTTACAGCCGCCATTTTTTTCTTCGTCTAGCTATTCTGAGACCTCCCAAAAAACACCAGTTAAATAACAAATTAGCTTGCAACCTCACTTACAGCCCCCCTGCCTCCCCCCTGTGCTGTGTCTGAGGTTGTAAGGCAATTTTCTAATTAATTAGCATCTTTTGGCGGCCTCCCAACGGCTTCTGAGTTTTTTTTTCAAGCCCGTAACTCGGAAGCGGTCGGGAGCCTCTCTTACAAACCTTGCGATGAGCGCCTTTGGCCTCTCCCCCCCTCTAACTTGGCCTTTGTCACGTAATGTTAAAAGCTACAAGCTTGCACATGCGCAATGAGTGCCAAAGGCGCTTATCGCAAGGTCCGAAAGTTACAAGTTTGACGAGCCTCTTAACCCCGTCTACCTTACGGGCCTCGCGATGAGCATTTTCGGGCGCTCATTGCATCCCCTCTACCTTATGGGCCTCGCGATGAGCGCCTTTGGTGCTTTTAACATTGCGTGACGACAACTCGTAATTACGACAACTATGTATGTGATATCCCAGAGATATTTGGTTTGCTATATTAGCATTGAATGTATGCTGTGGAAGTAAAAATGGCAGGAATTATGGGGAGTTGGACAGATCTGTCTGCTGTTGATTATTATTATTAAAAGATCACTATGATTTTCTATATGGTCTTATGAATAACAAAACTTAATAATGAATACAATGTATTTACAAAGTAAATAAAAATAAGCACAGGCTTTACATTTTTCACTTTTATTTGCAAATATTCTTTTTTTTTCAGGCTTCCATTTTCTTTACTAGGCTGGCTTCTTTCAGATCCTGGCTTAAATATGCGCCCTTGTAAACTACCGATCATTCCATTAAAACTAATAAATGCACTGGCAGTTGTAGATTCCAAATTCTCATTGTGTAGACAAGAACGTATGTGTCTTCAAAGTCCCCTACCACTTTAGCAAAGTCCCCTCCCACTTTAGCAAAGTCCCCTCCCACTTTAGCAAGTAGATTACAGTATATATGGGGTAGATTCTACAGCAGTATAAGTGCATATAAAACTAATAAATTGAAGGTTACATTACCTTTTTTTACATTCTAAAAACAAGTTGCCTATATTCAAGTAAAATTCTTCAAAAGAGGATATTTTACATTATATTTTTATTTGTTTGCTGTATATATGACAAAGTATTACAATTATTTTTTGGATTAAATTATGTTTCGATAATTTATTCATTTGTAATCCTGTTAAACAAACATCAATTAAAGATGTAAAGGACTAATTAATCATTTGTGAGTTTTTACAGGGTAAAGCATGTGACTTACCTGCAATGGTATAGTCTGTGTTCATGACCCGTACCGCCGGTGTGTAGGTCACCGCAGGCATGGTTGTTTCCTTGCCCTTTTGCTTCTGTCTGTAGATGATGAAGAGTGCGAGCAGGAAAAGGACAACCAAGACAAGGATAATGATGCCTGCAATTGCGCCAATCTGGTACGAGTCAGCAGGGATGGCAGCGCTAGTCCTACTCAGGCTGTTCAGGGTCCCTACTATCATTACAGATGCTAGAAAATAACAAGATACAGCGTTAGATCACATACATGTGCACGGAAGGACTGTGGTGCAGAGAACATTACCTTGGGTAATTCATACATTTATCATGCTGATGACAACTTGTCATGTAGCCAACAGCTCAGAAAAAGACAATGACATTCCTTACAAATATTACAGTACAATTGAATATACTTTTAATTATTTCTCCAGGGTCTCAGAAGATGGTCACTCTTATTTTTTCTTATACCGTGCTTATAAACAGGTGTCAAGTTTGATAAATTGGCCTTTCTATCTTTTCTTTGAAACTGAGAATGGAGTAATAAAACAACCGTTAATTTGATATTGAAGAAGGGTACTTCTGAAAAAAGGTTTCTTGATGAGAATCTATAACTAGAGTTTTAACTTCCAAAAAAGTTTTGTACATTTTTCCATGTATTTAACAGCTTTGAACATTAATCAGATATATCTTCTATTCGTTTGTAAGTGTAAAATGGATGTTAGGATTTATTTTTGTAACTTTGGGTAACTGCTCCAACCTCCCTGATACAGCTTCATAACAGATCCAAGCGAGGCAAGCCGTTAAACCGTAGCACTTAGCCGATGCGAGCCTCGCAAAGCGAGGCAAGCCGTTAAAATACAAGACGCGGGTCTTAGAAAAAAAAAGATACGAGATTAGCAGCTGAACGACAAGAAGCAAAAAAAAAACACACTAAATACACCACAAAATAATACAAAAACATCACAGGCAGCATGGGGCAACAGCCAGGACGTCTGTGAGTGAGGTGGAATGCGAATTTAACTCGATTTAGACGATTTTCGCCACTTGAAAATCGCCAAAGCAAGGAAAAAAATGGCCGTTGAAAAAAATGAAAACGAGGCTACATGACCCCGGACTTCGTAAAACACTGCAAAACGCGTAGCACTTTACACATCACACTACGACCTTCAAGATTGACTATTACAAAAGCCGGAAAATACTCACGAGACACGTTTCACATTAATAACATTACATTCACACCTCAAACATTCATTACACTTTATAAGCAGGGCAGTAACACTCACAATGTATATTCTATGCAGACACAAAATACAAACAGATTGTTAGCTCTTCAGCCTATTGCTCACTGCATATATCAATTATAAATAATTAAAGTATATTAATTGATTTAAGAAATCATTAATTATTACTTAACTACATATACATAGAAATATATATCTCTCTCAGAGGACCAACAGTACACAACAGGAGAGGCTCGCAATGAGCGCTGAAGGCGGTCAGCTCAAGCCCCACAATGTGCGCCGAAGGTCCTCACAGTACAAAACGGTTTCAATTATGTGTCAAACAGCATTCCCATGGCTTCAAATTTTATTGCCTCGTCATTTTTGACTGGCAAGTCGCTAGTATTCTCATAAAAGCCAAGAGAGGGCATACCTTGATCACACCGTGACCCCTTCCAGCCTGGGCTGCAGTAGCAAGTTCCTGTTATGTGGTCGCAGGTAGAATTGTTTACACAATCACAAACCTGACGGCATCCATATCCATAGCTTCCTGGAGGGCATTCTGGGCACAGAAGATAAGAATAATTAATGACATTATTCAAAATATATATTTTGTGATTTTTTTTTTCTATTAACATAAACATTTCATTAAGGATTTTTTAAATTAACCATGTATTAGATGCAATAGTTTCCTTTTAAACAAAAATATTCTATGTTTACTTATACCTTCCATTAAAATACAAATCCCAGTCCAATATTTTATAAAATATGAAAACATACATTAGATTAATGATTTTTTTAATTAATTTTTTTGTAAATACTGGAGGGCAGACCTCATTATAAAAGGAAATCTTAGTGAATACAGTGTATTTTGCTACAGTAACTACAGCAAGTGTAAGAGTAAGTCCACCAATTACTAGCCTTCCATGTCTAACACCATATATAAATATTAAGTGATTCCTATCCCATCAGCAGAAACATTATGACAATGTGTTTGGAGTGTACTGGGTAGCTAAATAAAAAGTAAAGTTATTTTATATGCACTATGAGATTACATTACCTTTATGATGCTGGGTGGCATTACTGCCAAATACTACAATATTTCATGTTAAGCAGCATATATGAATACTTCAAACGTTATACAGAAAGTTGATTTAGTACATCAGAATTTAATCTCACAATTGAATTTGAGTGGGTACAGTAGCTATAAACAAGCTAACATAAAATACAAGTGGCAATTCCTTTATTGTTTAACTGAATTATTTATCTATGAAGGCTTTCAATATGGCTAGGTCCAATTTGGGCATCTCATAGCCTTAAGCAGAGCATACAAGTCTTGAAAGATTGCACTGATATATAACTCACCACAATGAGCCATTAAAAAGGGAAAGTAACATTTGACAACAGAGACAAGTTGCCTGACCGATTTCATTTGCTGTTTTATATCTGTTTCACAGAACATTCCTCAATAACGAGCATCAACATTAAATTATCATTAAATATGAACACAAACTAATGCGAGAATACACTACGTGTCTAGATACTAACTCTGTTCACAGTATTTTCCCATGAATCCCGTGCGACAAGTGCACTGTCCTGTTATGTGGTCACAATCAGCACCATTTTGACACTGGCACACCAAGGCACACTCTTTTCCAAAATAGCCTAATGGGCACCCTGTGGAGACAAGAGGAACATATATTCAATTGCTATACTAAATATGCTTCACCTAGGAAAAAGCACAATACTGTTTTCCCGTATTTTATTGGCAAAGGACCACTCTCCCACCGGCCTTCATGTCCTTGGGAGTTTGTGTAGTACAGCCCGATCAGCACTATATCATTACAGTGGCTAACTCCTCTTTATAAGAAAGTGATGTCAGAAAGGAAAAAGGGAGAAAATCATGAGAACATTACTCACCAGAGAACATTTCAGTTTTACCATTCTGTGCCACATGAACATTTTGCACCTTGTTGTAAATATGTCATTAATGCTGCTTTAATGAGTTTAGTCACTATTTAATGTTTAACAGGACAGACTTGTTAAGACTACCGTAAATAAAATAACTTCATTATTTTCCATTACATTTTCCATTTTCTGTAATGCATGAACTCTGCGTGCCCTGCGCTGCCACATCATCCCAGTGAAAATAACAGATGGAAATACTGGATGAAAAGTGATGATATGAGCTCCTTACCAAGGTCTGGCTGCACTGTACATTCAAACAATATTCATCTAAGTTAGTACCAAGCCCCCAAGGAAAGTTTTATTTCAGCATATCTGTTATTAATTGTAGCGCAAAGGTTTAAATGCAAACTTCCACCTGCATTATTATATGATGGAGTACATGTCACCTATATATAGTGATAGAGAGATGTGTGTGCGTTCTATGGCCCTCATTCAATTGCAATTTGGCCAATTGAATAGGGCTCTAAATAAGCACATAGCATATTTTATTTTAAATAAGTTTTTAGTTAGTAAGCATCTATCCAAAAGCAAGGTTTTCACTAACTAAAAACTTCTTTAAAAAAATATGTTATGTGCTTATTTAGAGCCCTATTCAATTGACCAAATCGCAATTGAATGAGGCCCTATGTATGTATTTATGTGTTTATTTAAGAGTTTAAGCACTTGTCTAGTTTGCCAGTTACTGCTCCATGTTTCAGGAGTAGGGAGCTGCCAACAGAAAAAATATGTTCCATTTCTGTCACTGACACTTAATATTGTGGATCTATGTAGTCTTAATATCACATAGGGTAATATCGCCAATGGAGACATTACCAGAGATTCTATATTTACAGTTCTGCACAACTTTATAATAACTTACGTTGAGTACAGTACAGTCCTGTCCATCCAGGGGAACATTTGCACTCTCCATCATAGGCACTGCAATAGGCTCCATTGTGGCAGTTACAGGTGTGAATACAGTTGGGTCCCCAGTGAGCTGGTGGACATGCTGTAATATAATAAAGGTATAAGTGTCATAATCTGTCCCGGGGTTAAACTTGATATAAAATATAAAGTTAATTTGCCAGTTATACATTATATATTGTTATAGATGCACACAAAATTGCATGTGTCTTATTGTATTAAGGAGAATAAACTTGAAATTAAATAATCTGTGTCTTTGAACCAGTGCATAATGGGTAGTATGAATTGGGGATTACTTATATATATATATATATATATATATATATATATATATATATATATATTAACATATTTTGATAACAAAAAATATATATATATACATGTATACAGATTATCATCCCTGATCCATATTCCATATACAGTAGTAGAAATTGAAACTGGAAATGTGCCAATGCTTTTCCTAGTTAGTTTATTCTGTTAACCCCATAATCCTGTTTCAAGCAACTACAGGTGGACTTATTAAGTACTAAGTATTAAAAGCAAAGAGATTAACCTCTATCCACTTCAGACTTTTACCACCCAACCTCCTGGTCCTTCAGTTCCCATGTAACAGGAGTCGTATAAGACAAAATGGCGGCTGCTCTTGCTATGCTCTAAGAACTACATGGGATTCCACTATCTTTAAATAAGAAATGTAAGAACAAAAGGTCATGTTTTGAAGTTGGAAGATTTAGGGGTAATGTGAGTAAGTATTGCTTTACAGAACTGGTAGTAGATAAGTGGATCAGTCTTCTCCTTCAGAGTCAAACACGGAATTTAAGCATATAGGTATATATTATGGATAGACTACATGGGTCTTTCCATTCTCATCTTTCACCAACTGTATGTTTCTGTAAATACATCCTAAAGGTTGTCAATTATTGACCACTTTGGTAATATTTTAGCCTCGACAAGAAGAACTTGCCTTTAACACCAACATGCTCTCTTTCTATTATCACAGCAAAAAATTTAGACTATATCAACCAAATGTATTCTTCGCAAAACGTATTTTTATGAACAAATATTGTAGGACAATTAAAAGTGACTAGGAAATGTAAGGTAAAAATACTAATAAAAAGTACTTACCCTGGGAGCAATCACTGCCAATCCAACCAGGGTAACATTGACATGACCCATCTATTGGGTTGCAGGTGCCATTGTTTGTACATTTACAGACTCCAGCACAATTTTTTCCAAAACGACCACTGGGACAAACTAAAAAGGGGAAACAACGTATGTAATTAGTGTTTTGCTGTTGTCTCTCTCTTAAAAGTCATCCATTCTGACAGTGAAAATGGGCTGTTGCATCAGAAATTTAGTTGTTGGTTGCGGTAGCAAAGGACAGCAAACATTGTCTAAATACTACTCTAAAATATGAATATCTTTTAATTAAGATTTAACATATATTTGTTAGTCCTTTTTCTTAAAATATTTTTCTAATGAATATATATATTTTACGTTATTAAAAGTTTTCTAGTCAGTTTAAAGGAGTGACACATATCCATCTGCATCTCTTACCTTCATTGCAAAGAGATCCCATGAAGCCAGGTAAGCACTCACACTGCCCAGTTACATGATGGCATGGACCAGTGCTGTGGACACATTGAGGGCAGGCCTGGCTGCAACGATGACCGTAAAATCCTTGGGTACAAACTGCAAGGACAGTGCACTATTAAAATAACACATCATATTTGTCTGACTACCTATATCTTTTTTTGTGTCTAAATATCTTTATGACTATCTATCTTTCTTCACGGCCGTTGGTATGCCCATCTAAAGGTATTACAGCTTATCAGCTTTTATGTCTCATATCTAATTATGTATCATAAGTAATACGTGGGTGTCAGACATATGCAATAACCTTCTCACTAGGAATAAACCTTCTTTATATTAATAATAACATAATGGAAAACTATGTTAAAATGTGCTTACTCCCTTGGCATGTGGGTCCTCTGTATCCAGGGGCACACTCACAGCTCCCATCATCTGGTGAGCACGATGCTCCATTCTTGCAGTTACAGGACAATGAACAGTTTGCTCCCCAATGTCCTCCAGTGCACACACTGTCACAATGTATCCCTATTCAGGAAACAAAACAGGTATTAGCATAAAGGGAGACTTAATAAGTAGTAGATTTATGAACACAGCACAAATTATGAACAAAAAGCAACATGATTGCTAGAATCTGACAATACATGTCAACATACTACTGATAATCACCAATGACGGGTTTCAGATTGAAATATATCAATGCTGAAGATGTTTCTAAATGTTTTTATTTGTTAGGAGCCATCATATCCCATAGCATTGTAGATAGTATTGGTAAATCACTTCATTTTTTTGGGATCTCTTAAAATTGAAATGCCCTTATATAATAAAAATACTGATTGACCTCCTGAAATTAAAAATTGCTTAGGCATGCAGTATGGCTACTATGGATCACAAAACCTAGCCTCCATAAATCTACAAATTAAATCCTCATGTTGTCACAACCCCAACATTGCCCAACATCACTTCTCTTTCCATAGAGAGATACACCATTCATAGCCTTTTTATTCTGTAATCTTTGCTCAAAAAAAATATAACCCATGATTCCAAGGAGCACAGTTTGGGAAACATTCTTATTTTGTGTTTATCATGTGCACATAAATAATAAATAATAAAATGTAGCGTTTAGGCACTTATATACAACCAGATTATTATTTTTGTAATACCATTTGCTTCACAGTTCTCCTAAAATAACTTCCCAGACAACAGGTGGCCTGCAGACCACATTTGTGTGACCTCTTGTCTATAGTATATCACCTTAAATGAATGCAAGTTTGATAAATAAGCTAATTTTAGCCAGTCTGTTAGTGAATTTCTCTAGCGCAGGAGACCAAAAATCTGATAACCTGTTTTATAAGACATAGGGGCCTTTATTCTAAATAAATTCTCATGTGAGAGAGGCAAGGGGTAATACCTAATTAGTCCTGAGCAGATTACTATTAAGCCCTCTAATAAATGAACCAATATAGAGCCCACAAAGACCTGGAGAATCACGTCATCGGATCATTATTACAGAATACTCACTGCAAAGCTCATTCAAGGCTTCATGTTTTGTTAAACTATTTCTGGTGGCACGGTACAAAATCCCTGACACAGCCGCTAATCTCAGAGCATTAACAAACTACATTGTTAACTCTTAATTATGGACTCTAACTCAGAACTGCAATAGATGTTACTGTTTAACACTAGGTAGTAGTGAATAAAAATGGATGCTGGTAGGAGGGGTAATATATTCTACTGCCTGCACATTACTCGCCAAATTCTTATTGTGTCTGTCCTGCATTAACAATCACAGCATACGGACTGAATAGATCATTTGTGTCTTTTGTATGAAAAAAAAAACAAAGTTGACAGTTCTTCAACTTTGGTCTGATTTAGACGCCCGCTGAAACCCCAGCTTGTTACTGGCCGTTATTACTTCACATATAAACATAAAAAAGAGCACACAGCTAGCCCACATTAAGAGGATGTTATCTGCACTGAGTTACTTAGGAAGTTGCTGCTCGGATGCTTGCACAGGGCTAATTTCTGACAGATTTTGCTCTGTTTTGATGTCGATAAGGAGATTTGTGATGGAATGTTTTTGCCAGGGCTCCGGACAAAGAGCTCTTTGATGGCCTACGCAAGTTGCTAGGCAATTACTGAAGGCCCATGATAAAACTTCACCAAGCAGCTCTGGAGAAATACTCATGTCTTTAATGCCCGTTACATTATTCTGGCCAATTCACTCAGCGGTCAGCATTTCCTCACAAACCACAGTTCAAGGAAAGAAGAATAAAAATGTAAAGAGCGTTTTACACTTTGTCACCTCTCTGTAATAAATAGACGTGTAATAAATATGACATGCGGGGATGTTAGGAAGAATATGTGGAAAAAAAGGATTACTGCCACAGGAAAAATGACAGAAACATCCAAACAATATTGTAATGTTGCATGTAAATTTTGCAAAATAAATGGGGACTTAATTATTTAATTATTCCGACATGATACCCAATTTTGTGGTTTTATGCAAGATGAAATTTGAAATGAAAATTGGATGGGCTGACATTTGCAGCCTTATTAAATTGCGATTTGGCCAATTGAATAGGGCTCTATAAAGGCACAGAGCATATTTTTTTTACAAAAGTTTTTAGTTAGTGAAGACCTTGCTTTTGGATAGAAGTTCACTAACTAAAAACTTCTGTAAAAAATATATATGCTATGTGCTTATATAGAGCCCTATTCAGTTGGCCGAATCGCAATTTAATAAGACTGTAGGAATGTATAAAGTTCTGTAACTCAATACAAAGAATATTTTAGTTGTCATCTAATGGAAAAAAGACAGTATTACAGTATACAAGTTAAGTCTTGTATCAATGCTGAGAGATAAGATACACAGGAGACACTAAAAAAGGCTCTAAACATTGTAAATAAAATCAATGTACAGAAAATGTATGTAAACAGTTGTCTTTTAAAATATATCACCTGGTTCAGGCTACTCAGACTCAGGAGAGTCAGAAACCACGAACAATGTTAATGTTAAAGACTTCTTATTTGCAGTCAATGTGAATTAAGTTATATTTTAAAGGAATGAAAACATATTAGTGTCAGATTCACATGAAAATACAGATATGATCACATAAATAGTGAGATAGAGATTGTCACAGAAGAAAAAAAACAAAAAACATATAGTATTGTCATTCTTATCCAAACATATATCTGGTTTAAAGGGCTAGTGTAAGTGCCAGATAAAGGAATGTGAGTTAGTTACTTGTTAGCTCAAGAAATGTTTAAGAATTCAACAATAAAGCTATATGCAAAAAAAAAATGGTTTTAAAATGAATGTCCCCTGCCTCGTATGCTGGGTCTGTCTCCTCCTCCTTCCTGACATGACTGAACATAGTTTTTGTGGAAGCCATTGAAATCACCTGGCAGCTGTAGTTATCACATACTTCCCCCTATCAATGGGCTGTGTGTATATGTGATCATGCCCCCACCTTATGTCATTAGAGATGTCAATGTTTTACTTTGTGGCTTAATTTCCAAACAATGGCTAATTTACAGTCCTATCAGATTAAATGGATGTTTAAATCAGAACTCATAAATAATTAAACAGCTACAAGATACGTTCAATGGCTTCTACAGAAACAATATGTGTCACGTGACAGGAGGGAGGTGGACACAGAAGCAGCAGCTCAGACAGGTGAACATTGAATTTAAACCATTTTATTTACAGATTACTTTACTGTTTAATTTATTCATACATATTTCTTGAACTAACAAATTTCAAGCCTTTACCTGGTGCTAACACTGATCCTTTAATTAATCCCCCTGAGATCAGAGGCATATGTGAATTTCTTTACTGTGACTAAAACAAGTAGTTTAGTTTTAGAACTATGGTCCATGCTTACCTGCCCATCCTACGAGGCACCGGCAGTAACCGGTAACTGGATGGCAGCCATCTGCATGACTGCAGTCACATCTCTCAGTGCAATCCATTCCATAAGTGCCATCCTTTACAAAATAGGCAAAACATGAATAGATTAGCTGTCTAAAATGTGTACAGCTGCCATGTGCTCTTAACCCATCCCTAACTCCCACTGATTATTGAGTTTCAATACAAAATGCTGCTCAACAGATGACTGCTTGGATCCTAACAAACCCAAGCTTGGAAAATAATTACCCCACACACCAGATTGATATGTAAGCACTGTCAGGTACACGCAACCTCTATGATTCATGTCACTCTTCATTAGTCTGTTGCTTTGCTCCAGTAGGAGGCTATATTATCACAAGATATCAGAATATTGTTTTAAAGCAAACATTAAGCTACAAATAATTATTGATTGTACCTGACAAGGCAGTTCACATTTGGTCCCCCTCCAGCCTGGAGCACAGGTGCAGGTTCCATCCAAAACATTGCAGGCCCCTCCATTAAGACACTGGCAAGTGAGATTGCATCCTAGACCCCAATACCCTCTAGGACAGTTGATAGAGCAATCTACCCCATGCCAACCTGAGAGGGAAAGGATTAAAATAATTAGACTGATGTATTTCATTGAAATTGAATTCCAAAGCTATTAGTAGCATACAGTACCATTGATTACTAATAAGTCTGGAAATAATTGCCACTTTGATTAGATTTGTCAAGTATGTTAGAAAGGTGTCCTAGATGGTAAATACGTATCTTGCAGTACAGCCACAATGACAGATTAGTCTCTGTAATTAGTCTCTTTAGGTCGGGATATTGGCATAGCAATGCCACTTCTATTGGGTAGGAGTACAGGAAATGTTGGGTAAAACTGATATGTTCATAATATATCAATAAATAAAACACATGGTATATTATTGAAGCACTGGTTAGTAGGTATCACTCCATCCATTCAGTGTATGTTAGTCTCTCAAACTTCACATTTTGGAAGCCTCTGTGAGCAGTGCCATATACTCAGTAGTTAACTGTGTGCACTATGCAAACAAATTTAAACATAAATACATACATATATCTAGAACACAATTGTATTACTAGTCTAAACATTTATAAACCCGGGTTTTATGAGGTGCAGTGATGGTAAGAACCAAAAATAAAATTATGAAAAGTGTGGTATAGAAATCCCCTTCATTTATACTTTTATAGATTAGTCTATAATGATATTAAGAATTGTGATGCTCTTCTACACCTGTTTTTTTAGCATTCTTACCCAGTTTTACAATTGTTTCCTTTTTAAAAACTAGTAGCAACAGTTTGCCAAATGAGCATATAAAAACAAGGGAACTTACTGCATTGATTGTAAGTTTGTGAGTTTTCAATCTTGCAAAGCACTTTGGACACTGGATTCTAAGCTCAAAGACAGGGCCCCCATCCTTTGCAACGTGATAATACTACTATTGTTTTTGCCTTGATCGAAACCCATGTTTAGCGCTAGGGAATATGTTGGTGCGTTACAAATAAACAATAATAATAATTTATGGGACACTTTGATATTCCCCAAAATACTACTTGTAAACTAGAATAGCATTTTTTCTTCTGGCCAGATCCTACAAATTTACAGAGTTTTCTACTGTTCAAGGCTGTTTGGTAGCCATATATAATAGGTATCTATTAGGAAGGACATTGAGCTCCATTATGTTGTGTGATGTGGTGTCCTCATGCCAGCATTGTCAAACCCTGTACTGAAATTATTTATGACACAAGGTATAGTAGTGACACTTTAGTCTTTACAGTAAAAAACAGTGATAATGTTTACCTGCTTTACAGGTACAGGAACCATCCACTGGGGAACACACAGCATTGTTCTTACAACTACACACTGAAGAGCAGTTACCACCATACGTTCCCAATAGACAAGCTGTTGAACAATCCACACCCTAGAAAGAATACATTTATAGAGTTAATCAAGAAGTACTGTAAATTAGACGTTGTCTAGTGGTCAAAGTATTATAAGGAGATTTACTGAGTCCTGATGATGGGTGCCAACTTCCACTGAAACACTGGCGCTTGTGCTTGGATCAAAATGCAATACCCTCCACATTAGTACGTAGGAAATACTGACAAATATTGTTATAGCAAAGACATTTACTGTATTTTTAAGCCTATAAAAATGTATTAATACCATTTTTTTCAGGAGAATATTTGTAATGCTCAGTGAAGTATTGGGTAAAGAATAAATCAGGATGACATGTTGAATTAATGTACACAGGATAGCTATTTGTTGCATTGTGTCACAAAGGGCCTTTGCACATGTTCTGGCGCTCACAATGGACACAATAAAACAAACTAATTTACAACGTGTACTTGCAGCAGTACATACCATGCCAAGGGTGGAGCACATGCTTCTTTCTGTACTTCACTACAACTACTTTTACATATATCATTTTTGGCAATCAATATATGTTCTAACTAATAATACCTAATAAAGGCATGTTGCTAGATATTCTTGCCTACTTTATTGCGTAGCCATTAAAACAAAGATACTATACAAGACAGTCTTTGAAGAAAATCAGTAGCAATGTCAGAAGTGCAGTAATGACCTCTTGGGTCAGTGTAAGGCTCCATTCTTGAAGATATAAATATGCTACGGGGAAGATGTATGTGTTTGCTTCCATTTAACTGTCAACATATACTAGCTTATCTCTTGGAAAAAATGTATATTTTTTAAATATTGTTAATTGAAATGATTAATCTTTTTTGTTTTGTTTTTAATACCTCTTCCATATTTTCTCAGAAAACAATAAAGCCTTTAACTGTGGTTTACTATAACCTTTAAAATCTACTCATAATTTTCACAGTTAAATAGGTAATATACTTAAAGTATAAAAAACACAAACATTGCTGATTATGCTGTTAAAAAAAGATGTTTCAACATCACAAATGTTTCTTTGTTATTTTTTTTTTTTTGTATTTTTATTTGTCAGTACAATAATGTTTCAGAAGAACAGGTAGGTTGATTCACCCAATGTCATCATTTGTTTTGAACGGTTGTAGCTTCTCCTCATTGCATGTAATACATCTATAAAACTCATGGCTGGACATGATGCCAGGTTTTTTTTCCGACTTTAGGCACATCTACAAAATACTTGCATAATGTTTAAAAAAGGCTCTCTTAAATTTATGGCGGAAAGTTTGGGTTTTCCATGGTCTTCAAATGAACTAGTATGATATATATTGCATAGTCGACATCTGGTCCTCAGTCCTAGAGAGCAGACATTGATGGAGAATGGCAGATTATGGGACACAGTCCAGGCTGGGTGTCATTTCTAGCCTGGTAATGACCACCTGTGTGGCTTCTGATGCTTACAATTCATTTTGATTCATTCTGAAGTGGTAAATCTGCCTCATTGGAAGACGTTCAAAGCATGATCTGCACATCCCTTCTCTGACAATCTATACCTTATTATCATTATAATTGAATGGACACAAAATTCAAGGCTTTGCTGCTCAATACAAAACACAAGGGGAGGAAATGGAAGAGCTTAAGGACTGAATTACCGTAAAACCCGGGGCACAGATGCATTTCCCTGTCACACTATCACAGTCTGCACCATTCTGGCAGCTGCAGATCTGCTGACAGGCTTCTCCATAGAAGCCAGGAGAACAAGTCTCGTTGCAGTAGAGCCCAGACCAGCCCGGCTTACAGGAACATTCTCCAGACATTGGGTGACAGCTGAAAGGACAGGATGAAAGAGACAAATGAACAAATGATTCAAAGCTAAATATGACTCCAATGGCACAAAACATACCACTTCTCTTACAGTATTGCAATAGGGTAAAAATGACAATATATGTTACAACAGAAAAACATGACTGAATCATTATAATAATAAACATTATTATACATAGAGGTAAAACACAAGAAGAAATCTGCACTCACATATTTTTTATAAATAAAGTAACATGCATAAATTATCTTCTTTATCTATATATTATCTTGTAAATTATTTAAAATAGAAAAATAACTGACTAATGACTATATAGTTTGAAAGTACTATTTATTAGTTTCATAGCAACATCTACCTTTAATTTTTGCAGGCAGCCAAATGAACAATAAAAATACAAATGTATTTTAGGTGAGAAAAAAAAGTGGAAATCCTATTTTTTTATTACATATATGTATAGTTTTTAGATTACATTTTAACCAGAAATGTTTCTATTGAATGATTTAAGATCCTATTATATTATTTTCAGGATTTCTTAAGATTTCACTCTTGTATACATTGTACATACTACACTTTATTTATCATAGGATCTTTATTTTTTATAAGAATCATGTTGGGAAAAGTTACATATTGCAAAAAGAAAAAGCATAACTGTAAAAAAATAATAAACACACTAAAAAAAATGTTAAATTTAGAACATACATAAGAGTGTTTGTGCTTTCCCCAAGGTTTTTTGACTTGTTTTTACCTTTTCTGTCTGCTTTTACATTGTTTGAACATGTTGTTCTCTAAACTTTCAACTTCTAACACATATTTATAATGAAACTTCAAATGTGTTGACTGATACTTTGCATAGTTGGACCATGTTACA
Organism: Discoglossus pictus; assembly: GCA_027410445.1. Classification (NCBI taxonomy): domain Eukaryota; kingdom Metazoa; phylum Chordata; class Amphibia; order Anura; family Alytidae; genus Discoglossus; species Discoglossus pictus. The sequence goes on from CM050163.1 coordinate 453,218,890, forward strand.
GTTTATATTAATTTATTTTTTGCTTTTAAGAAAAATATACATAAACGAGAGCTTGCACGAGAACAGCAGAAAAGTTAAGTACATTTTTAAGTTTAAAATAGTTTTTAGACCTAATGAATTACTGAACTGGAAATCCATTTTGCATAAATAATGGGTAAAACCATTGTACAGCATATTATAAGTTATCGTTATTAAGGGCACATTTTCTTTAGAGGGGAATGTACTAATGACTTAGTTAACGCATTGACCTTTGCATAACAGGCCGAAGCCATGCTCGCAGTACCTGGCTATGAAACCATCTGTCCCTACCTGGAACAGCAGCTCCATTGACTTTGCAGTGAGGCAGCTGCTTCTACATAACAAACTGACATGGTCAGCTGTGCTAAGGGAAACAAGCTAAAAAAGCCAGCACAATAGCACGTTTGTGCCACTTTTACTAAGGGAATTCTCCCTCTCACTAAAAGGGGAGATTTAAGAACCAAATCAAATGACTTGTCAGTTAGGAGACTGTTTTATGATTATCTTCTGTCAGACAAAGTAATAAAGTCTCCTTTGGACGACCTTGGGATTAACATGGGAGGTATATCACTAAGACTGAAACTGCTCTAATGTGTGCAAGCAGTAGGTTTGAATTATATGGATCAGTAACACTCTCTACCCAAAACAACACATTCCTGTTTTTGGCACTATACCAATACATGTATGATATAAACGCCATTGTACGGAATGGGAAAGATATGAAACATCATATTATAAACTATAATGTGCGAAGACACTAAGACAAGACACAGTTATAGTTATAGAGTAAACATAACAGCCCAGAGGCAGAACAGACCTTTGAATATGGAAAAAAGTCAGGGAAAATAGAACACCATTTTGTTAAAAAAACAGAATCTAATAAATTGTGTCTTCTGTATCAGCATTTATAGACGTGCTGATTATTATTACGCATTGAAAGAGTTTTCTGCAAATCATTTTTCTTTTGAACTATTTCTGGGTTTACATTGTATGACATCACTGATATGACATCAGTTAACAACAGTGTTGTGCTGTAACGAAGTGGAACACTTATATTTGTTGAGCTCTTGGTCTTATGTGCTGTAATTTGACTCCTACCTCTCAACCAAGCCATGTGTGCATATTGTACTTAGCCTTCCCTCAAAGTACTTAAAGGTGTTTATGCAAATAAGGCAGTGGGGACACACACAAAAAAGCACAGCATGTAAAAAGAATCAGTAGAACATTATACTAGTGAACAAACAAGAATATATAGAAAATTACATTGTCATGGAATATGGGATGCTTTTAAATGTAAGCAATGGCTTACATCCATTCCAGGATATGCTCAGATCTCAAATTAATTACCAGATACAAATGATGCTCTATGCAAAGAGCATGTAACTTCACAACCTGGGATTAGTGAATCTGAGCCAATGCTTAATATTTACATAAACAGAGAGTGCAAGCGAAGACATATAGCTACAATATAGAAAAGTCGGTGGCAAAAATGCTCCAATGGAGCATGTACCAGTTTAGTCTGATATTTCTCTCCTATAAAAAAAAAACAGAGACAAACACACCCAAATATCTACTGTGTGGCTATAGTTGTAAAACTAATGTCTGGTGCAAAGGATAGCTCATTTTAAAAATTTCCTAAACGAATCACTGTAAGATATGAATCCAAAATGTAAAAAAATATATTTTTAAGAAGCCTTAAAAAGAGAGATTTCTTTATTAAGGAGACTAAGAAACAGGTTCAATAACATATACAGCCTTATTAAATTGCAATTCGGCAAATTCTAAAGGGCTCTATATAAGCACATAGCATATTTTTTTACAGAAGTTTTTAGTTAGTGAATACCTTGCTTTTGGATAGAAGTTCACTAATTAAAAACTTCTGTAAAAAACAATATGCTATGTGCTTATTTATATAGAGCGCTTTAGAATTTGCCAAATTTCTATTTAATAAGGCTGCTAGTGTTTATAAAGGATTAAGTTAATTGTAAATCATCTTTTGGATTTCAGAGATAACGCTATTATTAAAACCTTTGTAAAATGCTATAATAATTAAGTTATCAATTGTCGGAACACATACTTTGTCTAGATAAAGTAGTGGTAATGAAGTGCTGAGTGTAATTAATACTCTACAGATATCCCAGACACATATTTGGCTCGGACATTTGTCAGTTTAGTTATGCCACCATACCACTCGCACCTCTACAAAATACCAAACACAGCCCTTGGAAATCCTGGATTGCAAGTGTAGACTTGCAGGACGTACATAGTTACATGCACGTCATTGCATGTTGAAGGGTATAAACAGACCCAGTTCAAAAGAGTATATTGGGGTGGTGTCTATTAGTAGATGCAAAATTGTTCAAAGACTTGTTGAACTATGTATACAAATCCATGTGCTTGCTAGTACTGTATTGTTTGTGACTACTGTAAACACAGATGGTAAATCCTTTAATGTCAATTATGTATTAATGCAAAGTGTAACCTACCTCCTTAAATACATAATCCACATATTCTTGTAATTGAAGTCATTAATTAAAAGATGTTTGACAAATAATATAACTTTTATATTTAAACCTATTTAAGTGGTTATGTCATCCATTTACAATTTAGTGATAATATAAGATGTACAATAGTACTCACTTGCAATGTGTGATGCAGAATAAATACTGGCTACTTTTCAGATGTTAAGTTATTATATTGATATGATTTACTGTTTGGTAATTACATATAGGGCAACAATCAAGAAGATGCTATCAACTGGACGCATAAATAATGTTGAATTTAAAATACATTAGTGGTGAAAAGGAAACCTATTGCTCTGTTAATGCTTCAAATAAACAAATTGTGATGCATTATCTGGAACTTTTCTTTAGCAATATTTATTTTTTTGTTTAATATAATTGTTTTAACTAGGTGACATCATTTAATTCTTGATAATGTAAATATCACATATCTAAAAGGCTCCAGAATAAAAGATTCTTAACTTCTGGTGCATTCCACTTTCTTCCTGTTCTTGCTTATGCATGGCGCCCTGCTTTACAGCTGTTACTTTAAGCTATGCCTACAGGGAAGGAGCTGCACACTGCTATTGTTATGCTTCTGCAAGCAAACACACAGCATGTCACTGTCTGCTTTATAACAAGATGCAAAACTATATGAATCCCCTCTCATGTGGGAATAGTACTATGTCACAGCTGTTAAATATGCACCCTAAACTGGAGAGAAGAAGAATAAAAAGGGGTTTTCTTAGAGGTGTAAATGTTATATGACAATTACATTGAGAAGTCTAAAATGAATTAGGCCAGCTAGGTAAAACATTTATATAAAACACAAGTCCCTTTAAAGAAGTTCTACCTAAACATAAGTTGTAGTTATATGAGTGAACTGTATCCGTTAAATGTCTTCTTCGGCAGCTCACATCATCTGACAAGTTCCTAGCATTACAAGATTGATTGCACTTCAATGTATGGTAAATATGCTGCTAGAGGATACTAATAAGCCTTGTTGATGTGCTCATTAGTGATAAACTTATGATACACAAACATAACCTACCCCCAGTGTTATTATGCAGTTGAATCCAATCCCCCACTGTTATCAAGCTGCATAGTAGCCAACTGAGCTACACATACTGAACATAATAAGGTAGCACAAACAATGTCAGGAATGATTAACTATATAGAAAAACAACTAGTAGAATGTACAATCAGTTAATTATGTTCTTCAGTGATATGTGCACAAGTTGTATTAAGAAAAATCTTCCCTTGAGTGTCTATGGAAACACATTCAATAAGGATTTTTAATGATGGTACACAAGAAGAGGAAGTATTTTTCAATCTTGAGGAAACTTCCAATGGGAAGATAGTTAGATGTTGTATATAATATTTCTTAGTAGTAGTAAAAAAGGCCTGTTTGCAGGGAAAATGTAAAACATCCTGCCTCTGCATTATACACTGAAAACCCTGACCTGGCGGGTGCTCAATCATCTCTGACACTGTCCCTACACCTGCCGGGCGTTGTTTGTTGGCTGATTAATTTACTCCATGTGGCTTCTCCTGCCATAGACAACACTTTACCAGTTGTCAGTACCTTACACTGCAATGGCACGGGAGCTCAGTCAAATCCTGATTGTTCTAGATTGCATTATAAATAAATATATTACACTGTTTATGCTAAAAAAATCTAGAACGTAAACTAATTTTTGGGAGGGGGCATACATTCACTTCATTAAAAAATAAATAATAAAATATGGGGAGTGAGTTTAAATTTGACCTTGAATGATGCTCTTTGTAGATAATAATTACATTTTAAGATACTCCTACCTTGGTCTGACACTTATTTGGGTCATTACCACTCATAGGAAGGGGTGATTAGCAAGAAGATAATTTCCAGTTGGTTTAATCAGAATAATGTGATTATTCTGAATTAAACAACTGAGCATGTTCTTCCCCTGCAAATTATTATTTAGAAATATATATTTTGCAATTGTATATATTTGGACTAATAGGGCTTTGTCATGCTATATGCAACTTATACCACTATAATGTCCTTTAAAATCACCTCCATAAATATCCCCCATGATATTTTTTTCAATCAATATTTAAAATCTGTGGATATATAAGGTTTTACAGTAAACAAACAAGATAAATCAAATATAACAAATTGTAATAAATCTTTTTTTTTATGTTTTTCTTAAAATGATGCTGAAAATATTCAGTTTTTCATAACAAGATCCAGATGTTACTCTAAAGTGGATAATTAGTGGTCAACACAAAGCTAAACAGAAGTTTCCAGTAAACCACATTGTCATATGGTGAAACATAAAATGCATCATTTGGTTGCTGGGTTTTGAAATATCAGCCTTGGTTAAAGTAGATTATACATTGTAAAAAATGGTGCTCCACATAAAAAAATATTTTGCTATAAACTGAAATAAACCATTACAGCTTGGTATGAGTTTTTCTATTTGTTCTCAAACAAAAGTACATGAAAGCTATTGATAATATACTGTAACAGGAGCTAAAATATAGTCAGTTTACTCTTGTAATCTATTGATCAACTTATCAACTGTATATATATATATATATATATATATATATATATATATATAATTTTTATTTATTATAATTAAACTTATTTGTGTTTGTCAATAAACCTTTCTGTCCCTCTCTATTAGCCCATGTTTTGTACGTAAAACTGTGCATACATTGTACTAGCCTTTTTTTCTATACAGGTCATAGATTTTCCTGCTTATAGATAGAGAAGCACATCAAGGCAACTAATTAGTATCTGGGAGCTGCTCATTTGCATAAAAATGCTGAACCAATAGTAATGAAGTTTTCAGGAAAATAATGTGATTCAATGTATAGCAAAACTATCAGGCTCCTTAAGAATATCCTAAAAAAACATGTGACAGGGTCGCTTTAAAAACGTTATTACTCTCCTTTAGGTCTGCACATGCTCATAGTTATTCTAGATACTTTTTTGTGCAGATCCCTGGGGAGTTATTAAAGTTATTAGTAGTAATCCGTACAGGCCAGCAGAAAGATGTAAGCAAGGGCTTAGGGGGGAATATTTGAAAGGCTAATTGACAATAATTACAAATCTCATCTTTATTTTACTGTAAGAAAATGCATTTTTTTATAATACTGATAAAGTACTTGCTATTATAGCATATTTTGGATATTTGCAGTGTCCCTTTAACTTAAAATGCAACTTTGCCCAAAATGTAAAAAATTAAAAGTACCGTTTATTTGTTTTGAATCTATGTACAGTTATTATTATTAATGTTTACCTTTAATTGCACATTATTTGACAAAAACACATTTTCAAGTGTTGTCTTCTTTTACAAAATTCTAATATGAAGGGTTGTAAAAAATATATAATACTGTAGACAGGTGAAAATATTCTCATTTTCCATAGTGAGCCATTCTTCGTTTTATATTTTGCTTTCGTAAAATTGGTGTAGTAATTTTTTATTCATTTTTAAATCCACCAAGTACATACACCCTGTGTGTGACAGGCTTTGGTACATATACCTACTGAAACAAAACAATATTAAACACTTATGCCATAGAAGCTGTTATACCTTGCAGTACTACAGGGAATGATTTGTCATAATAATGTAATATTGGACACTCAGTACAATATGTGTGGGATTCAGTCCTATTTTCCCTTTAATTTGTTCCTGTGACAGTAATGCTTTAGGGTCTGCTGCTGGGATTAGTAGTCAGAATCATTTAAAGCTGAAGTGACCTAGCCGAGCATTAACTAAGGTCCTCACATTGATTGATCACTGCAACTGAAGTCAATAGCTCGGAGAGTTTTCACATCTGAAGGTTGGTGGTATTACAGTAGTTGCCATTTTTCAGATCACTGTGGAAAAACAATCAGTGCTAAATGAACAAATAGGCCTCCAGCTCATGTTCTTCTATGATTTTTGGTTTATGAAAATGTTGCTTTGAATCAAGTTCTAGTAGATCTGACATTTTGACAGCTCTATTTTATTTTCTTACATAGCTGTGCTTCTGTTCTCAGTGTTTGTCTCTTTTATTACTCAATAACACCAAACGTACCGCCTATTGAGCATCTGTCCAATTTTCACCAAAACACCATTCCTTAAAAGACATATACAACATTTTACAAAAATAATGATAAGATAATGAACTCTTATAAGTCACATAACTTGGCAAAAATGTATTTTCAAATGGTATTTAGTTAAGTCATGGGGAAATAACTATTTTCACAATGTAATTGCTCTAATTGCTCTAAGGTGTTAAAATTATCTGATTCTCCATGGTGAGACATTTGGGATTTTATATGTTGCTTTAATCAAATCGACACAAATAGTTCTCTCTAATCTCTCCAAGATGATATTTTATAATTTATGTAATGCTTGATTTTTTTTTTAAACATTACTCTAAACATGCTGTTTAAGTTAAATTGGACTTTCAAGTACATTGAGTTATCCATTCGAGGCACTTCTAACAAGTAGATGAAGCAATATCAAAAACAGAGGTACCCTCTTTATTGCTCTGATGACTTCAGAAAGAAAAGAGAGCAGTTTGGAAATGGAATTAAAGGGGCTAGGCTGAGAAATAGAAGGAGAACCAGTGGCCAATAGGAAAATGTGGCCAATAGGAAAAGTGGGTAAGAGAACATATTGGGGGAGAGGAAAACTGAAAGGGTAAGAACAAAGGTAAGAAATTACATTAGCTAGGTATATAAATGATAAGGAGAGTGGTAGGATCTGACTCACTACATTAAACTAATAATCCACTGGCTGGTAATGTATCTTGTCTCTTCTCAAAATCTTGTAATTTATAAAACCAAAATTTATATTGAGACACAATTTAACATCCAGAAATGCTGTCTCATAATATACTGTCTAACGAATGAAACACAAAGTACAGAATAGGACATTCAGCACTAATAAAACACACCTTTGCGTATTCTTTAAATGACAAGGGCACTTTTTGTCACATTTCATCCCGTAGACCCCGTCTGGGCACAGTCGTGTTTCACAGCGCTCTCCTGTGAAGCCAGGTTCACACTGACACGCACCACTGATGTGGTAACACTTCCCCCCATTTACACACTGGCAGGTCTGTGCACAGTTTACTCCATATAACCCAAATGGACATTCGTCCTGGCATCTGTAAATAGGCAGTACAAATTGAGGATATGTTTAAGAGATGTCCAGATGCTAAAAAAACATATAAACTTATCTACAGCATTTAAGACCACCTTAATGGAACAAGGTCACAAAATATTAATACAACAGACCCTGAGCTTATAAAACACTGGCTAGGGTCTGTTTTATTAACCCAGGAAGGACAGTAGCAGTTTTGCCCCTCCTGTTGCTTAATTAAATTGCAGATGTGCATCACATGAGACATCTTGTGGTGTCTCTTTTTCTTCTCAGATGCTCTGATATCGTTCCTGGAGTTCCAGCCATGGGAATATCATCTGCAACATAATCAGGCAGAGAGAGGAGGCAGCACAGTATCCTGCTTCCTGTAGAGACAATGCTATATGACCATAACATGATATTTTAATGCTGAATTTTTTTTTTCCGATATTCTAAAATATCTTACTCACTATGGTCTCTATAATTTGTGATATTCCTAACCTAGAAATTACATTACTGAGGCTTCAATTTGCAAAGAGAAAATTGAGATGCACTGTAAAGATGAGCATGTGTAGGCTTATAGTATAAAGCATTGTTGAAGATACAAAATATAAAGCAGGCAGAAAAACTAAAGAAAATATTTTGTGCCTTTAAAAAAAATTAAGTTGGAACATTCATCCCTCAGCAAGGACAAAGTAATTATGGATTATATCTTGTGCATGATTAAAGAAAGGAAGGCAGAGGTGCATAAATATTATTTAGCCCAGTGAGCCTCAGAGTTGCTCATGTAGAAAATAGTTTCCTAACAAGTCTGATGCAATGTAAGAAGAAGCTCAGGGGAAATATGAGGATAAGTAACAGATCTAGTAAGATGTAGAAATCAACAAGGCAGCATAAATGAATATAGTGCTAAACAAAAGCAAGTATTAAATCAAGAGGAAGTTTATATGAAGTATAAATCACATCAAAGCCATTCTTAAGTATACTGTCCATCCCCTAAACTTCTCTTTTATGAGTGGACAGTCCCATATTCACGGACAAATCTCTCTGTACCATCTCAACTATGTCCTTCTTTATTTCTATGATTCCTCTAGAGGTGCTTTCGGTAAGATCCCAGAGACTGTCCTGGATTGTGTCATTTCTAGACTATATATGTATTTAAGGGTAGTATGTGCACTTTGCTCAAGTTGAGCAAATAGTACTTCTGTTTTACAGTAGTGTAACATATCTGAGATGCAACAGAAAATATATTGTATTGTATGCTTTAAAGGAATGTAGAAAATCTCAAAGGAGGTGCTTATTCCTCTGGTTCCATGTTAAACAACGCAATGTGGGAAGAAGCGTTGGGAAGCTAAATTAGCTCTGTAGTATCACCCAGCTGTATAATGATAAAATAAAGAGCTATGATTTTGTTATCACTTCACAAGCAGCCTTAAAATCTAGTTTGTAATGTTCAACACATGTTCTTTTAAATGTGTTAAGGCAATGCTGGAATTATATATCTTACATAGGTTTGTGCTTGCTCTTGTCAGTCATTGCCAGACATCTGAACTGTAGCAAGTTCAGTGGCAGCTTGTACATGTCTGTCCTAATCTTCTGTTAATACTTCAGAAAATGGCACTGGAATATTTAACTGGCAGTGTGCTGAGTATTTAGGACAGCAATCCATCTGAGACCTCATAAGAAATGTTCCTGGGACTAAATATGTCCATTAAATAACTTCTTGCTTCTCAAAGAAAAACAAAATGACAGATCTGTGTACAAAGGAATCTGAAAGCCCCAGCAGTGTTGATGTTTGTGCTATGCAATTCAATGTGGTACTAGTTATACTTTAAGGGCTGTAACATGAGAACAAACAGATGTGAATTTCCTCACCGCTCTCCGTTGTATCCAGGACTGCAGTGGCATTGACCCGTGGCAGAGTCACAAGTCCCGCCATTGTGGCATTGGCACTCCTGAGTACAATTCCTGCCATAGCGGCCCTCAGGACATGGCTGGCCACAGACTGTGCCCTAAATTAAAACAGAAGATGATCAGGATCCTGTGACTGTTGCTAATTAAAATATGCACCTGACCCTGTAACCTTCCAAGCAATCCCCCTACAGCAAAACCCCAGTGGCGAACTGCTCCAGTTTGAATTCCCAAAGATAATATACTGCAGACAAGTAGCAATGACCAACAATACCAATCAATTTTGTTGTTAATATTCACAGTTCAAAAATAGAAATGTATGACTATCCATTTACACCAAAGTAAAATAAACTATCCATTTAATTCTAAAGTGAGTAATTCCTGAGTTAATTTGTTTGTTTTCCTGCTGTACTCTTATACAAATGAATGGCTCCTGAATATGAATTAGTTGCTTTCATGTGCTAATTAGGATTATAGTCCGCTTGTCTGGCTCTGTGGTGGCAAATAATGCTCCTCTAATATTACTGAGGTGCAAATAAGCATACTCAGCCACACTCTGACATACACAACCCACACTTTTAATGCTCAATATGTCAGGATGATTTCATCTGGACAATAAACACTGTATACATAGTGTTTAATGCTCTATAAGGCATATCTAGGTTTCCTGGATTATGAATGCATCTGATAGAGGAGAATCAGTAGCGTATTCATTTTGTTAGTTGACACCCCTGAAAATCCCTGCTAAGATTCGCATACAAATAATAATTTGTTTTGGCCAATCAGGAGAAAGCAGAGGTTAGCTGAAACATTTGTATGAAACTCTGGAGTTTCTGTGTTGCAAAGCAGCCTGGGATATGCAGTCTCTCTCTCTCTCTCTCTCTCCTTGTGCTCTGATTCAGCTGTAAGCTCAGACCCCGCCCTCAAACTATGTGATTCCATCCTACAGCAAGTACTTCCTGGAAGGTCAAACTCTGTACCTGGCTGCTCTATTCAGTGTATGTGGTTATGTAAGCTCCCTGAGGGTGTGTAAGGCTGGATTTTACTTTCCTGCCTATAACTTTGTAATACACTGAACTTTTAAATATAACACATATTTTTGACATTTGAAACCCAGGAAACTTATATATACCTTTAATATGAAACCAACTTCCTATTGGGATTACAGTGCCCCTTTAAAAAGGTGTCTACAACAAACAGGGCTGGGTTTACCCATCCATTCTACTTTCAAAATCACTCTAAATGAGTTAGGAATAAGTAAGGAACTTTAAACACTAGAATTATGAAGGCAAAGATAAGAGGCATGGGATGCATTTTTGAATGCATATGATGCATGGGAGGTAGACAAGTAAAAATGGCAAATGGGCGTATAAATAACTGATTAGTGATGGAGAGAGAGATATGAAAGTGGGAATAGAGAAGGAGGATGAGGAAACTGAAGGTGGGTTGATAAAGTTAAAAAATAATTGATAGGCAAGAAAGTTAATGCACATAAAAGATTAAAGACAATACGAGAAACAAAAGGAAAGGAGGAAACACATAGAATGAAAAAATGTTGACTGGAGTGGAAAAAAATATGGAAAATGGAGAGTAGAATAAAGATGGAGCATTGCCACTGCCTAGCCTTGCTGGTCATTAGGGAAAGCTGTCCCTCACAGCAGTTAAAAAAGTGTACTGAATAGGTCCCTTAGCATCATCATAAAATAAAGATCATATCACAAAATGATTTGTTACTGTTACTCCCTACTGACATAGAAACAGATAGAAAATAGAAAAATGTATGAATATATAAAAATCTACAAATATGACAGTTCTTGAACGAATTTTACAAAGGAAAATTCAGAAGTCTCTCAAACCTAAAATATGCCATAACAATTATAATCAGCAGCAACTTTAAATTGATATCAATTAATTTTTTTACATATGTTAAATATAAATCAAAATACCACTATGTTTCCATAAACTATTAAAAGAAACAATTGAATCGAGTCAACAATATAAAGGTCCTGGTTTTGGGTGCAGATGGCTGAAACTGCAGTATTTTTTTTACTTCATATTTAATATGTTTTGTTAACCATTGCTCTCTCAACAGACACAATATTCCCAGTGAAATAAACTTGAAAAATTAGCCCAGAATTAACTTCTCAGAGTAATTATCTCCTCAGCTGCCACATCACAATGTACTCTTAGTCCTTCAGGCAGCGATGGGATTTCACAAACACTCTATTATATTGTGTCACTTAATTAATTACTATTTTTACAAAAGGTCAGTGAACATGATAGAAAAAGGTTATTGACTGAATTAGTTAATTATTTTTATTGATTTCTTTGCATCTGCCAAGTGATGGAGAATTAGCATAATGAGTGTATGCAACTCACCATCCACCCCGGAGGACAGGAGCATTCTCCAGTGACGTGATGACACACTCCACCATTTTGGCACGGACATCTTTCCTCACACTGAGGGCCGTGTTTTCCTGGAGGGCAGAGATCCTCACAGCTAGAGAAAAAATGGAAAGCAAAATATAGAGTACATGCAAAACGACTTCAGTCATGTTTAAAACTTGCTCTTTTAAATATATAATAGAAACATTGGCAGTTCTATGACCAATAATTTACAACAGTTACAATTATATATTTTACAAATCTCACAAATATTTTGGTAAAAGTACCTCCAAATATTAATATCCACTGTGTTTATATATAATAAGCACCAACTGTCCTCGATTTAACTTCTGTATTTTTAAGATTATTGGAAGATCCACTATTCTCCTCTTTTACATTCAAATTTATAGACCAATTCTTCTCTTGGGCTTTATTTCATTTTATAAGGTTTAGTTTTAGTTATATTTAAACCTAATACATTTTATGAGATTTCAGTGTGAGAATCACCCCAGAATCACATATGTTTGTATATATAACTGATTTAAGCACCAGCAACAAACAAGAGCTCTCTTCCAAATACAGAGTAGATTAAGCACTTGATTCCCTCAGATGATCTGTCTACACCAGGAGTGGGCAAGTTTGGTCTTGGAGGGCTGAATATAGGTGAGATTATTGCTTCTTCAGTCATCCTGATTGACCTGTGCATAGAAAGGAAATCCTCCAATCCAGGTCTGTGTGTGGCTCTCCAGGACCAAACTTGTCCACTCCTGGTCCAAGCTGTTGTGACTACCTACCTTGACTACTGCAATGCACTATTCCTGAGACTTCCAGATAAACAATTACACCATGTCCAGATTGTGCAGAAAGAGGAGGCAAGGCTGCTGACAAATGACATCATCTCATGTCACATAACGCCTATCTTTTGTTTTCTATAGCTTAAAGGACCCCCATGGTATACTACATTAACGTCTAAGGACCCCCATGGTACTTAGGGTTAATTAGTAATACCATGGTACTTATGGGTTATACCATGAGTTCAATAGCGTCTCTTTACACACACTCCTGAGGATATTAATGTGATACATGCTATTGCTTGGTACTGTACCACTTAGAGAATCTTAGCCTAATTGTGGTTTCAATTAAAGAAGAGCAAATTTTTCAGCATATGTGCTCCCTTGCTGACTTAATTTAATTACTGCAACATATAATCTTCTGTGTTCCAGTGTGAACATTTATCCACCCATACAAATTACACTATTTTAACAAAAATCTAAACATAGTACAGTGAAGCAATTTTTTGAAACCATTACATTTTTTTACTTTAATCTTGAATGCCAAAATTTAGAAAGGAAGTTTAATGTGTTTATTTAATTCTGATTTGATTTATCCCTCTCATTACCAAAACTGATTAAATTGATTGCTGTTACTTACAAAGCACCCGTATAACCAGGTGGGCATCTGCATTCTCCTGTTACATGGTCGCATGTTGCTCCATTTTGGCACTGGCACTTTTGGTGACAGTCATTCCCATATGTCCCTGGGTCACAGCGTTCCTCACATCGCCAGCCCTTAAAACCAGAGGCGCAGTGGCAGGCTCCAGTGATAGGATTGCACAGTGCTCCATTTTTACACTGGCAGCGACTACTGCAGTGAGGTCCCCAATGGTCAACGTCACAAGCTGGCAACATAGAAATGGTCAGTAAAAATGTAAAAGGAGAAACCCTTAAATAATACTATTTCATGAAAAGACAATTTCATAATATTCAGAAATTATTACTATACCACAAACTGGACCTTAAAATTACTATAACCTTATCTCTTTAGAAACGAAGACATGGTGAAGAAAGACAAACTCACTTTTTATTCTTCAACAAATGCAAAAACAACAGTTTAGGTCTACCCTCATACAATGTATACATATAGACATTTACAACAGCTCCAAGAAGAAGTAAATTAACTCTGCACAGAAATCAATGAGTTGGTTGCTACTATCCCAGTGCATTTGTGGTGACTGATTGTGACTGTGTTGTTCTATAACGAATCTACTATTCTTCCTCCTTGAAGTGATTAAAACTGTATAATATTATACAAAAATATAGAAACAGAAAAATAAACAAAAAACTAATTAACCTCTATTTTGTCCAATGACTCCAATCCCAATAATAATGCATAACAATAAGTTGTATTTATTTTCCAATACCTTACCTTGTTTTTGTTACTTCCAGTTATGTTCTATATACTAATATGAAGTATGTGAAATGATCCTGCACCCCCCCCCCCCACTGCATGCTAGCTACTACTGTCGAGCATTATAACTCCATGGGGGTTGCAAAGGTAACAAATGTAATTAAAGAACACAGCCTGACAACCTTACAGGCAATTCCATAAATCACTATGAGCATGCTCTAGCCTTGCCTTAGTAAACCCCCTATACAAGATGCCCTGCAAAAAAATGTGCACAAATACAAACACATTATATCATATTAACTTAAAACCTTTTACGATAAAGAAGCATTTTATAGGACACAGACTTGATACGTTGATGTTTGATTGTGCTCTATGAATATAATTGTGTTTGTCAAGCTGCCAATATACAATTGAATATATATTTGTAAGCTTGATTGCATTTTTATAAATTAAATAATTTATGACATTTAAATAGGACAAATGGCTTATTAAACAACATGCTGTATAACTTTCCAAGAACATGATTAAAATGCTTGTGTTTTATGTGGAAATTAAGCTGTGCCCTGGCATGAAATTGCAGGAGGAAAAGCCAGCACATTATTTTTCCTACAACCCATTGGAATCATGAAAAGGAAATACTGTATGGCAACACATATATCTTTTTTTTTCTTTGAAAATGCAGGAATAGTTTCATCCTGGCATACAATGTTATTGCTCTGACCCAAATGTTTTTATGAAGCTTGTTCACACTTAGCCAACATCAAATACATCATCCAGCCAAGGAAAAAATTACTTCCAAATAATGGAATTCCAAATAACAGTGGGACGCAGGCGATTCCGGAATACAATGATGAGAGTATGTAGCATTGTAGGAAAATGTCATATTTTGTTTTTAGCTGACATTTTTCCACATGGTACATTTCGGAACTGTATACTTCCAAATACTTGATGTTATATGCAGTTCTGGGTTAATATACTCTACAGATCTCATAAGGAATAGGGATTCTTTCACAAGGTATTTTCATTCACTATCTAGAAACGATTTCACTTTGGAAAAAGCAATTTTAAAGGACCACTGTAGTACTATATGAAATATTGGTGGAGTCTGTTTTGTTCAAATGTAAAAAATAAAAAATGTATCCTTTATTTTATTATCTGTTTGTAGGCGGCAATTTGTATTGCAAGTCATTTTAGAAGGTCTAATAGAAATCTCATTCCTTTACAAGGCTCTGCTCTTAAAAAATGTAATCCAATTAAACAATCTAGCTGGAAGGAATGTACACATTGGCAGCAACCTTTTCAGTCTATTAATATTCCGACTTTTAGAATCATATATTAACAAAATCGCTGTTGTTTTGATTGGTCTTGAATCTTCTTAGTCCATTTAGTTGGTAGTTGGTGCTGCAGCTCTCCATTCCTGCTTTGCTTCTAATTGAGCAGATATTACAACTGTATGCTGATCAGAAGAAGACCTATAGTGGTTGCTCCTACAGGGTCTCCTTGGTATCATCAATGCCAGCGCCATCATGTTGCCACCCCACCTCACATGGAGAGCACAGCATTAACGCAAAATTTACATTGTTACGAAAAGAAAATACGAGACACGTTACGACCCGTTACGACCCTGCAAAAATCGGACGCAACCCGGGGCACATCAAAACATGAAAAATACAACAAATACACACAACAAATACATAAAAAGCTTACTTACAGGAAGAGGGAGCATCCAGGACCTCGAAAACTGAAGTTACACCTCAATTTAACTCAAAATAAAAGAGTTTAGACACTGAAAAATTCTCTAAGCGAGAGAAAAAATGGCCGCCGAAAAAAACGAAAAGGAGGCTACAGCAGTTTAAAGACGCAAAACACCACCAAACACCTCGTATTTGCCAAAAAACACCTACGAGATTAAAAAACAAGGACGCAACCCGCACGACCCCAAAAACATTACAAACACAATAAATACAAACAACAAACACATAAAAAGCTTACCCACAGCAAGGGGGGGCAAGAGAAAAAATGGCCGCCGAACAAAACTAAAACGAGGCTAAAGGACCCTAAACACGCAAAACACCACCATAAAGACGCAAAACACCACCAAACAGCTACGGATATTCCGAAAAAGTCAGTCGACATCCAAAACGAAGGACGCTAAATCAGCCGCCATTTTAGAACAATAACTTATATAATGCGGAAGTACACAGCTACGCTAACGGTTTTGTCTCGCGCACGCACACTATTACACTGCACACATTCATCACGCTTACACAGCAGCTCCACACCACTAATGCTGCAGCAACAACAAAACAGATTGCCAGCTCAACAGAATGCTTCCTGCATATATTAGTTCAAAATAGTTAAAGTATATTAATTTATTGATCTATTATTTATTTTATTATACACCGAACAGCATTAGCTCACTTACAATTTCATTGCCGTAATTTTTTGACGGGCAATTCGCTAGTCTATTATAATAACCTACCCCATTTTATTACACAGTTAGATTACCTCCTCTACCCTTAACAAAAATAGCATATTGAGCATCATTTTAGCATAACAATGCGGCACAAACAATAATGAATACATCAGGAAAAATGTGCTTCATAAAATGGCTAATACAACGTACAGACACTTTGTAAAGCTTTCTGATCCACTCAATTTCTGAATGGTTTTCCTTTAGGCACGAAACAATACAAAACATTTATAAAAGAACACAAATCACCCATTTGCATATACACTATTTCCTAAAAAAACAACCAATAAACATCAATATTCAAAACGAAATAGGTAATGTTTCCATAGTGGAGCATATATTTAGCTTTGCTTGCCTTTATTAAGACTAATAGTGTAATATATAAACAGAATAGATTATTGAACATGTGTTTAGAATGGTGTCTAAATTCATTGTTGTGTATATATATATTTTGCATGTCACTTTATATTAGTGGTACATAACATTTTAGATATATAGGATTGCATTTGTTTGAGCATTCATTTATTTTGGATCCCTATTGAAATATAAATTAGGTTCATGAGTCTCATGAGTCTAATGCATGTTTCCTAAGATCACACAATAAGTGAGCTGGAGTAATACATTTCTGCACTCTGTAGGCAAAAAGCAGCCTATATGTATGCAGCACATCTCATAAAACATTTTATTTTTTATTACTATCTAAAAATGATTATGTTGACACCCCCAGGGGTTGTCTACACAACTTCCTGGTGCCCCCACCCCCCCAATCAGCATGCAACACTCGGGGAGCAATATTAACCCACTATTTACCCGCTGTTGCTAGGTCAGCCAGTCTCCTTACAGCTTCCTCCTTGCAGCTTATGCCAGTGATACACTACATTTCCCAGGCCCCTTTGCTACAAATCCCATGCTGCTTTGCACCACAGCCAATAGGAGAGCAGTGTTGTCACTGCTGGTATATGACTCATCCCTACTTCCTGTCTTTGCTGTGGGCCGTTGCTATAGCAACAAACATCTCAAATCTTTCTCTAATCGGATTGGCCAAAACAAATTGCAGAGGGTGTTAACCTCATTTTAAACTGTCAGAAATTACAATAGATTTGGCTAACTTCAAGGTAAGTGTTTAAATGTTTATTTTGGTATTTTTTCATGCAAACATTTTTTTTCATACACTTCTGATTTTCCTCCATCAGATGAATTCAAAATCCAGGAAACTTATATATCCCTTTAAAATATTTGTTTGCATAATTGTCTAAAATTACTTCTAAAACACATAAAGTAAACTCATTCTACATTATTGGTTTCTATTAGCAAATAAATCATGTATATATAAATTTGTAAACCAAGGGAACATGCAGTGTTTTTCCATGACACAATGCATATAAAATTTATGGTTAGTTATTATAAAAGGATTATAAAAGGACCTCACCACGATAACGCACCAACAATGCTCTGAAATGTCTTCTTTCACTTTGACGTTAGTAATCACAGTGAGAGGGCTCACAGACAAGAAGATAATGTGTTGACTACGACTTTGAGAACAACACTTAATTAATTAAATAAAGCTTTCAATATTATTTGTTTATTGGAACAACCTTCCTTCCAGTTACACTTTAGTGAATTTAATCCAATGTCTTAAAAAATGGTTACTTCTTGTAGTCGTAAATTGGATTTCCAAGTCTTCTCACTTGTGATTTCATCCTACACAGCCTCACCCCAGTGGATGGGTGCGTTTGCCACATGCTTATTCACTTCTATTACACAATATAATCCTCAAATCAGGGTGACCATCATTCAGAGCAAGCCGGTCATGCGGTTAATGCCATTATCTTTACTGCCTTTCCACAGTGCTCCTGAGATTCACAAGTCATTGTTACATGTGTTTATTCTGGAATAACATCATAGATGAGCCAGACTATATTATTTCAAGCTGTGACTAATATTTTATACAGTTCAGTGACAAGTTCATGTTCTTATGGTTTTCCAGTTAATTTGGATTGTCTGTTTAGTGATATATACTAGAAGACTGGGTATTTTTAACTAGCTTACCTTTCCTTTTGATGGTGACCTTCATTTTACATCATCCAACTGCTCTAGAAAGCCAATGTAATCTCTATCATGTGTTTTTCCAGCCTACATATTTCAACCAGTGTTCATTAACAAGGGTTCCCCAAATTCTAGTAATGGGTTCCTTGAAAATGTTATATCATTTGAAAATGTTCCTAAATATAGAAGAATTATAAAAAAAAAAAAAAAAAAAAAAAAAAAAAAAATATATATATATATATATATATATATATATATAAACTATTCAGTCACGGTGTGGCAAACTCGAAAAACGGCAACAATTGGGGCTAACTGTGGTTAAAAAACATTGAATTAAATATATTTTTATGGAGTCTATTTTTCAGATGTGGTAAATGTTTATCATCATTTGATCAAACAAAGAACACAATTAGATATAGTTTATTAATTTTAACCTCAATTAACCATACTTTCTGCCACATATTATTGTGTAACACCAATATTTATCAAGTTTGATAAATATACAGAAATGTGAGATATTTATCAAAAGGGTTAATAATTGGGGATAAAGTGGGCTAATCCAGTGGTTTTTGGAATCTATCAAAGATTAAAAAGTGTATCTGAATTTGATAAACAGGCTCCAGAGTAAATCTAGAGAGTAAAGATATTAACCCAACTTTTGAAACCCAACTTTTTAAACCCAACTTTTTACTCGGTTTGATAACAACTGTTGTCATAATCCACTCAGATACAAGAGAAAATGGGTTGGTATTCTTCAGAATTTCACATATATGGTATAGGGTTCTGTAATAAAAGCTAAAAACCACTGGTTTTACTCATCTAAGGTATAAGAAAGCATCCAGAAGCATTTGATAGACCTATGAAATCACAAGCGAACAGTGACAAAAGGAACATTTTGAAATCGACTAGACAGAGCAGTTAATTTAATCTTCATGCTAAATCAGTTTTGTGATGCTCATGAAAAGTAGCTCATTGAGCAAATCTGCGAGCAGTTGGAGTCTAACAGCAGATATACATTCCACTGGGGCTTAGATAAAAGACGACAAACCCCACATTACTTAACACCTCCTGATGAATTAATATCACAGCGCTCTGTACTCAACACAAGAGCAAATTTGGTGACAGACCTTAGAACACAGGAAATATCTTTTTGACCAGCCCAGTCTGAGGAATGGACCTGATTACCAGACAGGATAGCAGATTCAGCTGTTTCAAATAAAATAACCACCCGTGGGCAGGGGATGATTCAGTGACGGCTGTAAAAGCCACCACAGTGGGTGTGGCATTTACTGGCTTTCAAACATACTTGCATAATTCCCAAATCCCAGCACCAGTTTCCACTATCAATATTAACACTGATGCCACAGCTGACTGTGACAACACTCATCATACAAATATAACTGATTATAAACAGCAAAATCATTTGCTAGAATAATAAAATTGTACTGGCACTGTGCATGCATTGATGCAACCACATAATGAGGAGGCTTATAACCTTTGCATAATATGTTTGCAAGAACATACTGTAAGGATAACAAGATTTGTTCAGGTCATGTTCCTAATTACAAATATTTGATTTATTTAAGGTTGTACAAAACTATTGGTGTTGAACTGTTACAGGTTTTGCCATTGCATGGTGTTGCAGTTTCAATGGGCATCATGAGGTTATGGAATCCATTTACATTTTGATAGTGGGTGTATGTGCAGAGCTTTATAGTTTCCAGTGATGGGTTACTATGGGTAGTTTGGGGTATTTTATACCCACACACTACCCTACACAGGAAGCTTGCAAGCCCTGCACCTACAAAATTGTAAAAGCCCCTCTCTCATACACACAATATTTGAACAAGAATGGATGACTCCAACATCTACCAAAGCGAACACTATTTTTTTCCAAGTTAAAGGGACAATTTGGACCACATCACAGTAAAGGTCTTCTAAAAGCATGTTGAATTAGTTTGAATTTCTGAAATAAGTGAATTTTTCACTGAGAAAATAAAATATATGTTTTCATGTGTCACTGATTGCTCATTGCCAGACCTGCAGCTCCAGCTCCCTATGGTGAGCAAAATAATAAAAAAAAAGTTACCTCTTACCATCTCTATCTGTGCAGAGCATGGAATGCTGGACTCATCTAAATAGGTCAGTTATAGGTTAACTGTTCAGTGCAGTCCTACGTCCAGAGAAAAACTGCTATCAACCACTGGCTCAGCTATCTGTTATTACTTATGCAATGGTCAGTAGGGCGGCTACACTTTGTATGTAAACAGACTTTAGACTTTTTAGCTGTTTATTGTAATCCATTTTTTTTTTTTTAACATACAATCTTGTGCTCTTTCACACATTGAAGAGCACTTACCTTACAGTGGGGTAAATGGCCCTTTAAAAACTAACTTCATGACATGGCATGACACTTTTGTAAATAAAACTCCAAACAAATACTGTATATGCTATTCCTTAGAAAAGATTTCTGCTTTTTTCTTGTAAGTAATAAAATAGGAGCCAAAAGCTAACAGAAGTATAACAGCTGTTTATCTCAATTGAGTTAAATGTTGTATTTTGGTGACATATTGTCATATGGAATTTAAGCCGATATGGTAGTGCAAGGTCTGTTGAGAAACTTCAAGGTCACCAGTACAAACATATTATATTCCTCTCACTTTTGCCCTGATTCTGTAGCTAAAAGCAACATTAAGATAAATTAGTCAATCCACTTACCCACATACAGCCGTATTAAATTGTGATTCAGCCAATTGAATAGGGCTCTATATAAGCACAGAGAATGTTTTTTTTACAGAAGTTTTTAGTTAGTGAAAAGCAAGGTCTTCACTAACTAAAAACTTCTGTAAAAAAAGATTCTCTGTGCTTATATAGATCCCTATTCAATTGGCCGAATCGTAATTTAATAAGGCTGATAATATCCAATGTATTGCTGTTTTTCCCTAGGCTAGTTATTTATGATACATTCCATTGTTGTCAAATAATTATCTATATTTTCTTAAAACTAAAATCAATTTTTTTTTCTAATAATCCATATATTTTGGAAAAAAATCTTTTTTGACCCAAGATACTGGCGATCGGATTCCTCCCTGACTCAGTACCCCCTCTCAAATTAACCAGGATTACCCTGAATGCCTTTTTTACTCAAAATATATATCCAATGCCTTTTTAAAGTTAATCTAAAATTGAAAAATGTAGTCTATGTTTATTTTTTATTTTTTTGTTTTCTAAAGTATTTTTGCCCATGATAAAGTTTAGTAATTGTATAATACTACATAGAAAACATTAAACCACAGTGGTTCTTTAAATGGAAAGGAGCTAATTTCAATGACATTAGTTTTAGATTTTTCCTATATGAAGAATGAATACTATTTGAAGATACTGGCAATAAATAATTGCAATAAACTTTGATAAAGGTGACGTTTCGAGACATTAATTTTATCTAATAATGGTTGTGACATCTGGAATAGCAGGGCAGAAGTCAAGGGTAAAATGTACACAAAAGGGTCCGATCAAAACAAGTCCTGCTGCTTCTGTGATCCGTGTGCTTTAGAAACCGAAAGTAGGTTGCTTTTATACATAATGTCTTTACCAAAATATGAAATTCCATCTCTGCCATAAAAGCAAGGACTGCATTGAAAATCTAACAATAAGTAACAAAGCTTTAATTTCAAACCTTTTGTTTCTGGAGGATTCATTTACTGCACGGTGGAGTTTTTTTTACCCCTATGGCAACTGCTCACGCACAATGTCCTGCTTGGAAGAAAGGACCTCTATTCATGAAACTAGGCTACTTTGTCATTTTCTCAAAGCTTTTTGAGCCATGAAGAGCACAAACAATTGAAATGTGGAGGTTTTTTTTGTCTTCCTTTTCTTTGAAGATCTGGAGCATTTTTTCTTTTGCAAGCTATCCAAAATGCTTTAATGTCAAGAACCACATATTTCCTGAGGTAGAATTTTATTTGGCTGCAGATGTATTTTATTAAATGTAAAACGCCATAAAGAACCACATGCTTATATACTTTTACATACTTATATATTATAATCTTAACTAGTTTAATTAAATGTTCAACTTGTAAAATAACGTCTATCCACTTAAATCTATGATGTTTAACCCCTCGGCTGCAAAATGCCTAGGTGGTCCAATTTCAATGCTAAGAGCAAACAATGGAAGTCAACAGATCCCTGATTTTAAACACTCTCGCATCACCATAAAGGCACTCTGCACTTGGGTACTAATTTAAATGTGGGCCGGCATGTTCCTTTAAACTTAAGCTATTGCATAGGGATATACCGTATTGGCCCGAATATAAGCCGCACACGCATATAAGCCGCACCTATGAAATTCAAGGGGAAAAAACAAAAAAACATAATATCCGAATATAAGCCGCAACTTGACTATAGTAACTCCCCCACCACCCCTTTATGTTGAAGTATATGTATAAAAATGGCTTCCCCAGCCCTCTCCTTCTAGCTGGGCCCTTTTTGGGGTAGATATCAAAAATAAATGCTCTGTGCTTTGCTCCCTTTGCTGTCTGCCACCTCTCCTCTTCTGTACTCTTTTCCCCAGGGTCTCACGCTTGTCTCTAGGGACAATGTCCTTACCGGGTGCCCTCTGTCCCAGTTGTACCTTTTTCTATGCACCTCCACCAGGCCATGGCTCTATGTATGTGGTGTGGTGTGCTGTACTCACTCAGAGGCTGATCCTATGTCTTTCTGCGGTCTGGAGATGAATCCAGGGCCTGGATCCAGGCCTCCGGGTATTTTAGGCTACAGAGCTCTACTGCATGCCAGTTGCGTCTCCGGTGGTTCTCAGCCGGGTCTCTGACGGAGGCTGCAGCTCCTGTCGCCATCTCTCCTCTCCTCCCTCTGCTTGGCTCTGTATTTGCCGGGGAAGCACGCAGGACCACAGAGGCCCCGACTCAAGATGGCGGCCGCACCAAACAAGACAGGCCCCAGGTCCTGTTTGGAGGTGGATCAACCCTCCAGGGCACTATAACTGTGCTGGGGGTTGTATTGGGGGTCCCCAGCAATTGATTTGAGGGTAGTGGACGCCCTCTGTATAGCTGCGGCACGCCGGCTCCAGGGTCTTCACACTGCAGCTGCTAGCCACGCCCCCAAATCGTCAAAACATTTTATGGTCGCGAATATAAGCTGCACCTGTAATTTCCAAGCTCGGAAATCAGGAAAAAAGTGCGGCTTATATTCGGGCCAATACGGTAAATGACAATTTAGCTACTCTTGCAACACTGGGAAATACATATTTTTGAAGGGAGAGGAGCTTTAAATGATCCTCTCCCTATAAAAATGTATGAAAAACATGTACTATAATAAATGGACATGGAACAATATATGGTTTTCATGCGTTTAAAAATGTTTTAAAGATGACAAACTTTTTTTTTTCCTGAATGAAACAATATTAAGTTAAAAAACATTTTAACTCCATTAAAACAGAAAGGAGATTGTTTGTCAATGAAGTCTACAGTCTCACAAAGTAAGCAAAACATTACATTTTTCTAGCAGGTTTATTTCCTGTTTGTGGTACATCTTGGGTCACTTGTGCTACAGGACAGATAACTGATATGAATGGGCCACTATATTAGGTTAATTATAGTTATTGTATAATGTGTTTGTATTAAATACAGGGCAGTGTGTATGTGGCCTTAAAAGGCAGGAATTATTGTATGATTGTGTAAATGTATTGATGTAAAGGTGGTACCCAGGCATGTTTGGTATTGAAATGCTGCATTTTCCCCAAGAAGTTTAATAAGTGTATTACCAGGGTCTCTCAGAGGGTTCACCAGTTATGAGGTGCTTTGTTGTAGGGGATCCAGGGCAGTGGGAGAAAAGCTGGCTGGCACCAGGGGACGGTGGACACTTAGGTGAGAAAGGGGAAGCAAGCTGGGGCATATGGAGCGTCAAGAACATCAGAGACTACGTGTCTCCCCTCCTGATCTGATCAGATACCCCCTGTGAGGCCAGGATCAAATGGGCAATTAGCATGGGTGGTAAGTTCCGGGACCAGGGGGGTTAAGTAGGAGGTGGTGACATCGCTGAGGGATGGCCTCCTCACATGGTCAGTGTGGGGTGGGTGGAGAATGGAAAGACTACGTAAAGTTAGCATTAGAGGAAGAGGCTGCACCAAGCAAATCCATAAGTAGTCAAAATGTACACTTCCTAAACAGACCCAACATAACTCCAACCAAGACTCCACTGGCATCATGTTGCATAAATAAGCAATTGTGTATTTAACCTAGATCAATAACACTCATTCACAGGGCAGCATTATCTTGAAGTATTTTACATATATAGATGACACAAAGCCAGCTTGATGTAAGGAACTGCTGTGTATTTAATGCTAAAGGGCACACACTCCAAAAAGGGCCAATAACATATCTAATCTATTATAGTGTTTTGAAGATGGAACCTACAGCTTTAATACACTGATACTACATTAACATCTGTTTACAACACAATACCTTTAAGAGGTCACAAACATTCTTCATTTATTAGATACAGAGATTTCAAATTCCTGAAAGTGTATCCTATAGTTAAGATACATAAAGAAGAAATCTCCAATATTTTAAAAAGTTAGAATTTTAAAGTTTTTAAAGTTTCAAAAAACATTATCTTACCCAGGAGATCATAAACTAAAATACTACAACAATCAAAATAACTATACTACAGGAAAATATGACCCATTGACTGAACTATTTTGCCTCAAGTAGAGAGAGAGAAAGAGGCCAATTCAGTTCTCACAGTCTGAAAATCATATTTGTAATGCAGTGTCAGTTGCCTTTGTCTTATTGTGTTTGGGAGTAAAGAGGCAGCAGGTTTCTCCATGGTGAGCATACAAACCTCTTTGGTAGAGGTAGCCGAATTCCCAGGTGTGGCATAATTATTCCTTTAAAAAGTATTAAATTATATCTGCAGGGCATTATATATTTTTTGGGCAATCTGTTCTTCCTTCTGGCAAACAAAAATAAAGGACAGATGGCAAAAACAGTAAACTAAAGCAGTAGCCAAAAAGATAACTTCCTTGATACTGAAGAAGGCATCTAGAGGTATATTACGCTATTTTTAGGGTGATATAGCATTTTAGCATAGAGCATTACCAGTCTGACATCACATGCATACATTAAATATTAACAGTGTATGTGTCAAGCTTTAAGGCATTATTTATCTTCAATATATCAGAATTAAGGAGGGCAAGAATGCATGCTTGCAAATGCTCTAAATCAAATATAATTAAAGATCACATTATATCATAGTAAAAAAAGACAAAAAAAATCAGTACAGGCTATATTTTCCAATATCTCGAATTCCGAAGATATGCAACAGAAAATAACATAAATTTGGTGAAAATTCTCCACCTTTGCATTTTTTACATTTATCTCTATAGCCTAATGATATTTTATTTATCAGATATGTTAGCATTATCCTGTGTAATGTATATATCAAGCAATGTCTTATTGTGCATAAAAATGCCTTTCCTACTAAAGGCATTTACACAACATCTTTGGCCATGAACATTACTAAAAGGGACAGAGGAGGTTACTGGATATAATATACATATCTATCGCTTTACTTTTGTTTACTTTATGGTATTAAGAAGAGCTTAAAAGTTCTGTTTTGTCTGCCTACAATCTTACAAATAGTTTCTAACTGGTTTTCCCCTCTGCTGCTCATTAAGACATTGTACTTGTAAATACAAGGGATTCACTGTCTCATAGTAACCAGTGGCAACATTTGACAACATGCTCCTTGAGTGAGGTTACTGACAAGCTAATATGAAACACTGCACTTCACACTGTGTGTATTCATGAACTGTATGAGCTACAGAGGGCAGATCCTAACAGGTAAACATTGTACAATTTTAGGTAGAAAAAAAAATACTTTGTAATAAAATAAAGTACATAAAAGTAAATTGATACATAGGTGTATTATATTCCAAGTGAAATCCAGAAACTTTGCATGTCCCTTTAATTATTAGTTTATATAGTTTATGTAGTGTTATTCCAGTTGTTAAGTTAAGTAATACAACACCTGCCCTAAGTTATTTCAAAGTAATTCTGGAAGTAGAATTCAGTTAAACCTGCTTTAGCTATGGTACATTAAATGACTTTCGCCAACCTTTTCCGATTAACTGAATCCTAAGCAGCACAGCATGTCAGTGGCAAAGGGTTCCCTTCTGTATTGGATTGTGAAATGTTTCTCATTAATTGTCCCCAAACATCTACCTGTTTCCATCTACTCCAATTGTTTATACCTTAATGAAGCAAAAATGTATAAATTATGATTTTTCTGCTAGGATAATTCTGGATGGTCTATATTTTCTCTTTAATGAATACACAACCACATGAAAGAATTACATGTTTCAGTTAGCAACAAACAATAGTAAAATGTTTTTCATGTTTCTTCTATAAAGGATTTGGGTTTTCTGTTGGCTTTTGACAAAACAAACAAAAAAGACAAATCAATGTTTTGTTCCTGAAAGTCCATGAACAGTATTTCCAAGTGTTCCTGATAATGCTTGATGGATGAGTTGATAGCATGGCTTCAAGGGATGAACTCAGCACATCTATGACCTAGTAAAATTATATTGACTGCCCTATTGTGTTTGAGCCATAAATCTGTATCAAGCTAATTTACCCACATGGATGTCAGCATGTACGGCAATTACTGCATCTTGTAATGGAAAATGAAAAAGCTTGTTTATCATAGCTATAATTCATGTGGACAGGGCACTTAAAACTATATATATATATATATATATATATATATATATATATATATATATATAATGATAGATAGATAGATAGATAGATAGATAGATAGATAGATAGATAGGCAATTCTGTTATACTGATTTTGAAGGTTGCTATTTTAGGCAGAAATGCTTTTCAAGATTCCTCAACATAGCTCTGGCTCTTATATTAGGAGGACGAACATGTCCATTTAGTTGGATCATAATTAAATCAGATACTTTAACATTCATTAGCCTCAGCAATTATCCCATTTCAGGCAGTACTTCAAGTGTTAATCAAAGGGACATTAAAAGCATTTTTTTCTTTGTTGCATCTCAGATAGTGTGTTTGATACTATACCACTGTGTGTTTTCTTTTCTTTTTCAAATGAAACTTTTAAAGCAGAAAAAAGATTCAAAAGTTTATCTGATCTGGATTGCACATGTCAGCCAGTGAGCAGCTATATATGTGTCATACTTGTCTGCCAATTACATGTGCAGATGCATGTATGCTCCGTGCACTTCCTGTTACTTTCAATTGATTTTCAATCAGTTTTACATAATATTTTTTGAAGCAAAACACAACTTTGGTAATGTTTAAAACATGTTCTTTTAAATGCATGAAAAATAAATTGTATTCCACGTTCCTTTAATTACCCAAGATAAGAGGACGAGCCATGTCTTGAAAAATAATATCTGCCTCAAATAGCAACCTCCAAGGCCAACTGTATGAAATTATTTTAGTTGTTTAACAAAAACCAAATGCAAATATCATTATTTAGGTTATATATAGGTATAGGTATTATAGGCAACTGTTTAATTTTGTCTGTGCCCTTTGAAAAGTATAAAGTATACTCAACAATTGTCATCAACAATGAATTAAGATGGCTGTTGTTGATATATTCTTGTGTGCTTATAAAGGGGAATATTATTTTCTATCCTTCTATAGGTATCTGTAAACATCATATATTAGTGACTGAAGATCAGCCTGGTGACTGCAATATAGCAAAAAAAATATATTCTTTGAATGCTAACCACTGAGTCTTTATAAATCAAACAGATATTTCTTGAGCAATATCAATTAGTAAAGTAACAAAGCAACTACATACATTTCATTGTAAAAATTCTAACTTTTAGTATTGTTTGCTTATAATTTATTTAAATCATAATAATTTGTCCATAATCTCAAAGTAGCTTAATATATTTGTACATCTAATCATTCCATATTACGCTCACCTGTTTTTTTAAGGTAATAAAAAGATTGAGGGCAGATGAATATGACCCAGGACAACTGAACAAGATCTAATTTCTTTTGTGTCTCTAACCACTGGACTCATTCCAAACCATGTTTCAAGTTCTGATTCAGCATCAGCTTAACAAAATACCCCTCTCCTCCATAATCCTCTAGTGAATTACAAGATATCAATATAATACACAGTTTAGAATGCAGACACATTAAAAGTGCCACCAAACCCCAGGACGTCTTGATCAGTCAGATATTTAAAGGCTTTCTCTAGCACTCCATCTGTGCTGAGTGCCAATCACAACTGGGGAAGAACATTGTCTTTTCCAGTGCAGTAAGTATATCATTTTCTTTTTCACATTTCAGACTAAAAAATTTCTTTGATAGTCTTTTTGAGGACAGATTATTAAAAAACACATTTTAAGACTAGAAAATGACTTTTCTTATTCATATGTATACTTGAGTACCAACATTTACTTGAGAGTTATTTGTTAGTGTTATCGTAATTTCTTAACAATGGTAACAGCTTGAGCAACCTACAGATACACATGCGGAGTAAACATACTCATGGACTTTTTTTCTTAAAAATAACAAGGAGTAAGAAGAACAAAAGAAAAACATGGTAATACTAAAATTGAGGGCTATCTTCTTAAATGTTGGACTCTCTCCCCTAAGAGAAAATATTGTGCAGTATGTCTACATATAAAGTTCTGAAATAAAATATCTCCTTATACATTACTATTCGACTGTTCCGTGTTTACCTATTTTCTGATCCTTTTACAACTTATGAAACTACAATTTATAAAAACAGCAGTTGCGATGTGTCTCACACCTCAGATTATACTATGCTATCATCATTTAATTTAAATAATTCACTGAAAATATATTCAAGAAATTTAGTCTATTAAATGCTCACAATAAGTGTGTTTTTGTACTCTACCAAAGTGTGACCTTGTACCTTACAGTTGTGCAAAAGGACAATCATTTTTAGTCTAGGCCCAGGCCTAAGAGGACATTACTGTCATTGACAACACTGCTCTGGAAAATGACTGCCAAGAGAACAATAAGAATATTTATTCCTGTTCTACTAGATGGAAAATTAACATTTTAAAGGAAGATTGGCAGTTCATTTGGAAGCTGAAGTGATTTGGGAATCAAGCCATCATATCTGTACTTTAATGAGGACAATAACCGTGCAAACATTCACAATCCTTGCTCTGAGGACGCTTAGCTAGAATTTCTGAGGGTAGGTTGGATCAGATCAAGGTAATGTTTCTTAGAAGTCAAAGACAGTTTATCAGCTTCACTGCCTGCACAATTGTTAAGGAAAAGAATCAATGCTACCCTTATTATGCTTCTCTTACTTATTCTGTGATGCAGTGCTACTAGTTGTAATGTTGAGTTAGTACCCGATGGGCCTCTCTACTCAATAGCCACTGAACCCATCCATTATGTTGTAATCTTGCCAATAATCCTTAGTAATCATATTCCAGACTGTGAAATTAGATGGAACGGCCTTATTCCATTCAGATCCCAGTTGGCACACCAATAAAACATCATAATTAAATGTATAATATGTTAGCCTCAATCTGGGGCACTACAGATTGTGCTCAGGCAGTTGTCTCAAGTTCATTCCTAATTAAAAGAATGGTATATGACAACTCTATAAACTCAAAAATGATGGCAGGCAAGGAAGTTACCCATAATAATATTTTATCCCTTTCCTGCCTCACTAATAACTTAGGCGTTTCATATTTATCTAACTCAGAAATATCTCCTCTTTTTCTTTTTTCTCATGTCTCTCTTTCACCCTGTCCCTGTGTTGTCTTTTGTCTCGTGTCTCCTACCCCGTCTTCCACTTTTTCCAACTCTATTGACTTACCTGCTGTTGATTCTCTCTGAGATCTTACTCACTTCCCATCACTCTAAACACTTCTTTTCTTCTACTCTCCTACTTTTCTAACCCCTAGCTGCCTATTTCCCATATTTTACATATTCTATTTAAATATTCCCTTTCTCTCTATATGCTCCTTCCCTTTATTTTCCTCTTTCAACTCTTTCTTCCTCTATCTAGCCCCCTTTCTCTTTCCATCTTCCTATATCACTCACCTAAGTGAGTGCCATATTTTCTCCCCTGGATATATCTGAAACCACTTACAACACAATATTAATTTCAATCCTGTACACCAAAGAAAGGAAAAATACATTCAGAACATGGGTGTAAGAACTGGGGGGGGGGGGGGATGAGGGGGACAGATTTCTCATTGTGTTTATGTATGTGTATAGAGCTGTTAAGTGTTCTGTGTATCAAGTGAGCTGTATCCCCCCCTAGAATAATTTTGGTTCCTAAACCCCTGATTCTGAATATACCTACATGTTGCAAGTATGCCATGATCCTGCTGCTAAGGATTCTGGAGAGTGATATGCAAATGAGGCTCAAAATGTTTCACTCTTGTGCCTCTAGCCCACTTAATATGGGATCCATTTAGGACTCCGGGCCCTGATCTCAAACACTCTTCAAAACATAGCAATGGATTAGCGCAAAGTGCAGGAACCCACTCACAGATTGCAGTTTTGCCCTTATATTGGGCTCATCATCACAAGGTTTGTCCTGGCAACTGTGAAATGTACATCATAATAGTATCTAATTTCTCAGATACAATTTTTGAGAGCAAATCAGGTTCCATTTATAACTAGTTATCTGTTACTGTCAATGATACCATAGAAACATTGGGAAAATTAAACAAGACTATCAAAGTCAACTGATAAATATGTATTCTATGCCATAAACATTTTTTTGCTGATGTTGCATACTTAAAAATTCTGTACAGAAGTTAACAAAAAATTCCTAAACAAGTGCTGCAGCCAAAGTACCAGAGTCCATGCACAATATCCCGACGTATTCCCAGACAGATCGTACAAAACAGAAGAACACTTGGAGACAGGCGGCAGCAGCTGGAGACTTACCACTGGAGCAGTTTGGACCTCCCCATCCCGGCTCACACTGACAGGTGTTTGGAGCAATACAGCGGCCGTGTACACATTTTTCAGCACAGTGAGCTGTCAGGGAGACATCAGAAACAGAGATTTAAGCTCAGAAACAGTCTAGACTCTTATTTCACAGGCTGAATAGTAAATATTGTTACCAGCTTGTTCATAAGTACATATCTCTTAGATTCCTTGGCTTGAACATCATCCTTCCAGGACATTATTAATTTGCTTACAATCTAATGATATTTTGATGGCCATAAAACATCTACAACATGTACAAGATTTACCAAGATTTGTTATTATAAGTGGATGGTCTGGTGGTAGTACATTCTGGGCCCGAACAATGTGTTAAATTCATTTTACTCATTTATATGATATGAATATGGAGCATTTTGTGCCAGTGATAATCAGTAAAATGTCACTGGAATACTAAAAACACAAGCAAACTGGTTTTAAAATAAATTAGACTATATTAAGACATTCAGATGTGAACACAGATGTACTTTTTATTTACTTTAATACTGTACGGTAGAGGGCTTCTATCGCTCTTTTGCCCACCATGTTATAAATTATTGTTGTGGTGAACTACCTACTCATAATTTCCACAACACGGGCTGAGATCCCGCTCCATGCTGATGATAGCCAGTAAGCTTGAAACAGCTGTACATGGATTGGATACTCAGCCTGTGTTTAATCCAACCTTGGCTTTGCATTAAAGCTGTGTAATAATACAGCATGCATAAGCTTAAAGGAAGCCATGTTTGATAATGGCTATGGATTGAAGAGCGAGGCATTTATGGGCCCATTTGCATGTCCCAGCTCAGCTTCCCAGAATGCAGTGTAATAACTGTTCTGCTCGTAACTCTGAGCTGGAAGCAGGTTTTTTTACCTGCTTAAGACATTTAGATGGGAACACTATTTATTTATTTACTATATATATATATATATATATATATATATATATATAAATATATATATATATATATATATATATATATATATATATATATATATATATATATATATATTGGCTGGCATAGGGCAAGCCCCAAAGAGCAGTTAAAACGTTTAAATACGTACCTCTTTTTTAAAAATAGAAAACACACTGTGACACATTATTAAATACCCTATTTCTGATGCAACAAAAAAGATTATTTCCTTCTCTTTTTAAACATTGCCTTGTGTTACATGGTAATATAATTTACAACATCATATCGTAATGGGTTTTTATGCTAAATGGTGTCTGCCACTTTATAGTAAGTCTGTATGGACTGTCATTTGTACAGACTACACTGACTGACAATAGAGCTAAGCAATATGAACAAAACAATATATCCTTATAAATATTATAATTATATATATATATATATATATATATGTATACACATAATATATATGTATTTATTTTTTATATATGTATATATTATATATATATTTATTAATATAGAATATAAGAAAAATAAAAGAAAGGGTCTAAAATTGATTTTTGCACCGGGGGCCCTTGTTTCACTACCTCCGTCAC
Organism: Discoglossus pictus; assembly: GCA_027410445.1. Taxonomy (NCBI): domain Eukaryota; kingdom Metazoa; phylum Chordata; class Amphibia; order Anura; family Alytidae; genus Discoglossus; species Discoglossus pictus. The sequence goes on from CM050163.1 coordinate 453,252,038, forward strand.
TGCATATATCCACTATGAATAACGGCATGTACTGTATATATAATATACTACAATTTCCTGCTGAAGGCAGCTCCCCTAGTACTCACTACAGTTGGGGAAACAGTGAAATAAAGGAAGATTACATTTTCATACATTGTACGACCGCATAATACAAAGCCTTTACCATACATATCTAATATGATATATTTCTAGGAGCTTATCTTGTATCTGCATCTTGTGGATTCTCTGTTTTCCCTGTAAAATTAACGCTCTCAGTGGGGTTTACTAGCTGCAGTCACTGGTGCCAACTTATGGTTTTATAATGGAAAATAAAACTCCTTGGTGGGCGGGCTGTCTGGTTAACTGAGGCTATAAAAGAATTAGGAAACTTTATTGAATGCTGTAATCAATGGCAATCTTACACTATGGAACATGTTGCTGCCTTGCCTTTTTTATGGGTATAATATATTCTTATTAAGTGAAAGAACTGCTCCTGCTTTTTAGACATTAGTTTAATCACAAGAAACTTTAAGGATGATTGACCTTTAATCAATATATCGTGCTGTTACAGGCGCAATGAAGGTATTTTTGTATTCCTTGTATCTGTAAGAGGGCATTTGATAATGTTGAACAGTGTATTTATTTTTTGAAAATGATGGTCATGGAGCCGACGATACTCCTTTGAATGTATATCTGTCTTTAAGGGGTTGTCCCTGTCAGCCAATGTGCAGCAATACAGCTGTATGAGTCATAAGTGCCAATGAGACCTAGAGTCCCACATACTCACTGCTCACACAGAGGTATTTCCTGTGGCATTTACTGATATTTTGTAATAGGTTTAAACAAGTTTTACTAAATATTTTTCACAGAACTTTTATAATGTTTAAAACATGCTTTTTAAAATGTAGAATGGAAAAATAACACTAAGAAATTAAGTGTTGTGTAGAAAGATGTAGGTATGAGCTGCGAGATGGCAGAAGCGCTGTCTTTACTGCCTCATGTTTTATAGAAAAGAGAAATATAAATATATAGAAACATAGGTAAGAACCAAAAGGCTGCTCATCCTCTCTACCTAAAATGCTTAGCCTAATAAAACCTTGTGTTTACCCCGGGCATGCTTAATTTCCTTAACTGTGTTTAACCCTATCACTTTCACTGGAAGGCTGTTCCACTTACCTGTTACACTTTCTGTAAAGTACTTTTGCACATTACCGCTAAATCTCCTCCCAACTTCAAACCTGTTCTTGCATACTTTCTCTATGAAAACACTTCCCTCCAAGACCTTTTATTAAAACCATCACATATATAGTTGTGAGCATGCAAGCTGTTGCTAACACTTGCGGGCTTACGCGAGTCCGCGGCTCTTGCGAAGCCCTCGCAAAAAAGTACGAGACATGTTACGACCAATTATAACCTCGCAAAAATCGTCTGCAACCCGCGGACATGAAAAAATTAAAAACACAATAAATACACACAAAACATACATAAAATGCTTACCTACAGCAAGAGGGAGCATCCAGGACCTCAAAAAATGAAGTAACACCGCAATTTAACTAAAAATAAAAGAGTTTAGACACTAAAACATTCTCTAAGCGAGAGAAAAAATGGCCACCGAACAAAACGAAAACGAGGCTACAGGAAAAACACCACAAGAAACACGGAAAACACCACAAAACAGCTACGGATATTCCGCTACAGCCGTATTCCACACATTATCCGCCATTTTAGAACAATATCTTATACAATGCGGAAGTACACAGCTACGCTAACGGTTTTGTCTCGGGCACGCACACTATTACACTACACACAGTCATCACGCTTACACAGCAGCTCCACACCACTAATGCTGCAGCAACATCAACACAGATTGCCAGCTCTTCAACAGAATGCTTCCTGTATATATTACTTCAAAATAGGTAAAGTATATTACTTTATTAATCTATTAGTTATTTTATTATTATATACCAAATAGCATTAGCTCACTTACAATTTCATTGCCATCATTTTTTGACGGGCAATTCGCTAGTTTCATATATTTAAGTGCTTTTTATCTTGTCAACAATCTTCCTTCCATCCTCTAAACTGTATAAATTAAGGTCAAGAAGTAATTTGTTGTAAGTTATGTCATTTAGATGATGCACTATTGTAGTCACCCTTCACTGACCAGTGGATGTGATCACAAGTCAGCAACTTATAAAACAAAATGTTCTGAATGTACTTATAATACAGCCTCTGCACCAGCAGAATTCCTAACCCTTTGATGACCTAACAGGGGTGGAGAGAAGCACATCTGCTAGAGGCTCTAATATGACATTTCAAAAATAAGTTTCTTACTTTAAATGTATATAGAAGTTTCATGGATTATGAGTGAATCAGTAGTTATAAAAACATTACCCCAAAAATCCCAAATATAGATCAATAAGTTTACCCTAAAATTTGCTAATTTCTAGCAGTTGATTTTGAGAAGGAATGCCCTTGAAAACCCTGCTAAATTAGCATAACATTCATAAACCGTTTTGGCCAATCAGACAGAGCTACACCTTTGTTGCAGTGTGCGGTGTTCATTCTCTGCAGCAAAGCATCATGGAATGTGTAATCTTTTGTGCTGCAGTTGGCGTCAAGACTAGTATAGAGTTAAAAAACTTGCTTGAATGCAGTGTTTCTATTGGTTAGTACCAGGTGCCTATGTAGGCCGCTCTGGGGGTGTGGAAATCATTTTATTTTTAAATAAATAAATTAAAATATATCTGTATTTGTATAGAATGAATCAATATAATGTGTGTGTCTAATATAAGCAGCATGTTTTAAATTAGATAAAGGTAAAAACAGGGAGATTTAGATATACCTTTAATATTTAATTTCACTGTTTGTACACATATTTTATAACTCGCCAATACATTAATTACTGTACTTATACAGGTCAATTTATGAAATAACACATGAAATGTATATGTATATATGTTGAGAAAATAATTCTGATCACAGTGCATAACTTCTTGATAAGATCTTTCATTGATTTGGTCTTGAAGTTTCAATACTTAGGTTGGCGCCAGAGTCCAAAACAAATTGCGCAAAATGTTCAAGCTCAATTCTTATAAAATACATCCCTATATTGCTAAAAAAACACTTTATAGTCTCTTTTTTTAAACCTCCACTGAGAGATTAATGCATCTAATAAGCCATGAAGGGCTGTGTTTGAACAGCTGCTTATACAATAATATTAACTTCGCCAAAGTCCGATCGTACAGACTTTTACCAAGAATTTGCTCTGAAACCGGAGATGAAAAATTTGATCAGCCTATTAAATGGGGAGTCATTTGTCCCCTCTAGCACTAAAGGGTTAATCCTGAACCTGTCATTTCCTATTACAGATTCTTCATGACGCTTACACAGCCCTAGTCTGGAACTGAGGGGGTGTAATTTGTTTTACTTAGTTTACCTCATTCTGCCATGGCGTGTACCCTCAGAACATCAGCTGTGGGGAGGGCGAGAGGACAGCTGGGGCGAGACAAGTGTGACTGACGCTTAAAGGGACAGGGGAACTCCCAAATACTCTATTTGCAGTATGTTTTTCATGAGAAATGAGTAACCTAGCACCTCAACCTTTTATATTAAAAAAGACTGTAATTAAAATAAATTATTTTGAAGAACTACAATTAAAAATAGGCTAAATATTCTTTTGAATGAGAAATAAAATAATACAGCCTCTAATGCATTACCTTTTATATGCATTAATGTTGTGACATCTACTATTTTAGTTTCTGCTGATCAGTTTCCTGAAGTGGGAAGAGACTTTAAATGCACAGGGAGCTCTATTTGCACAGTAGGAGTGTGGCGCCTAAAACCGGCATTGTTGTCATAAAGTCTAATAGAATAATCATTAGTTTATAAGAAAACACTCTCCTGAGAAAATCAGTATCAGGTGAGAAAAGAAAATGGAATCCGGCAGTTAAATAGTAATTGCATTTAAAAGTAAAACATGTAAAGATTGGGTTTATGTGTTTTGCTTTCTAAATTAAATTTTGACCATTACCATGTTTAGTTATTTATAGTACAATATAGAAAACTGATCACAGTGGGTCTTTAAAGCAGTGGTGGGCAAAAGGGCTGCAATAGCCCTCAGACCCTTTCTATTCAGCCACCAGCCTATTCTCTGAAGTGGGAGAACATGCCCCTTTTCAATATTACACAGTCCATTACATCTATATAAATTATCAAGTAATGCCCACTTATACTCCTAAATACTTCTCCCAATTATCTATTAATTTATGGACAGTAGAGTTGGAGATGTGATAATTGAAGCAATGAATATGAACTTGAGGGAGCTCAGAGGTACAGTGGCTGAAAAAAGGGCATGGCGTGCTTCTGTCCATAAGGTCATGAAAAGTCGGACTGAACAACTAAACAACAACAATAACTCGCTAATTAATTCCTTTCCTACTGAGATTTTGGATAAAATAAAATGGTTTAAAACACTGTGGGACCCTTTTAAATTATTTGGGGGGTGGGGGTTATATGAGGCCCTTCAAGTGAAAAAGGTTGCCCGTCAGAGCTTCAAAGTGATGCAGAGGAAAGTGTTTATCCCAATAACTGAAGGAAGGGACATTTATCGTAAAGTCACTACGAGAAAGAAGGCAGGAAGAGATAACAGTTCTCTCTGTAACTTTTTTGTAGCACTTTAATATAAATTTCCTAACCTTAGATTATTCAGCTAATGCAAAAATTTATTAATGCACCTTCTGAGACGTTAAATTATCAATAACCCAAGTGCTCAGTCTTTTTGATTGCTTCTCAGTAGCTCCTCCAGTCCTACTAACTACCATAAAAAAATCACTTTAGAAAAGTGGTCTATTTCTGCCTATGCCAATAAGCCCCAGGCCTAGGGCTGCACATTTCCAGGGGCAGTATGCAATCTTAAGATGACAGTGGAATCTCATTAACCTTACATCTTCTAATCTGTATGGTAACCCAATAACTAAATATGTCTCTGAAGACCTGTCATCTACTGCTGTTGTCTGGTTGCTCTTGTGCGATTCATTACATATTTCAGTCTCCTAACATGCTAGATGTAGAAGCACAGATAATGCCTTGGCTCCTGATAACATGGAGCAATACAATACAAATTAGGCAAGTTCCAAAATCTCTACACACCTAAACCTCTCTTAGTGAGTGCTTTCATATAAAATAAGCTATGTTTAGGTGGCACTTCCCCCTTCTGGATCGCTACCATGTTGTGGTGAAGGAGCTTGTGTACTTCAATGAAGATACGAGCTATACCATGTTGGGTAGTGCAAAAAGGGCAGGTCATAGCAGAAAGGTCAGACAAATCGTAGACCACTGGAGAAGGAACTGGCATCCCACTCCAGTATCTTTGCCAAGGAAATCTTATGCATAAGCACAACTAAACACAATATCTGCCTATAAGGTCACAGAGAGTCAGACATGACTGAATGTCTAAACAACAAACAAGTTGTCACTTCATAATAGCACCATTGGTTCTATAAACAAACATCAATCTCAAATCAGTAAGACAGGCTGAGATTCAGGTAGCACATATACCTTGATATAATCATACCAATAGCTATAAATATTAAGCTTCTGTTTCTTGTAAAATGCACTCTTTTCTATTAAGAATCCCTAAGGAATCCCAATTTAAACTGCATAATGGATTATATTACTTACCTCACACATTTTATTTTAACTGACAAGAAAGTGGAATATATCAGCTAACTAAATCATACCACTTATAATTAGGAAAAGCTCAGGTTTCGACTTTTCCTCAGAAATTCTGTTTGAGCCTTTGATTTTCAAAATAGAATCTCTAAGTAAATGTTATGAAAATGTCTGAACCCCCTCCTTACAAATCTTCACATATTAAACCTTATCTGAGCAATCTGTAATGTCTAACCCTTTGGCAGAAACATCTAGGGACATGTTCTCAGCACATCTGTCTCTGTCAATCACTCTGCGGTAACAAGGGAAATGGAGATTTTGTGCCTCTTGTATTCAACGTTTAAATCTTATCTTTGAAGAATACAAGAGAACCAAGAGCTCAATTCAATTCGAAGCCCGCATCTCGCGGTATACAGACTGTATATCTGCAGGCGTGCTGCGGGCTTGAACTCTGCTAAAATTCTGGGGCTATTCAATTAAACAAGCCCGCAAGTTAGGGGCAAAAGCCGAAACTGTAAACCATGCACTCGTATGTAACATTTCAGGGAGGATACATGATCAATTAAGTAAGACCGTAACACCCATTTCGAAACAGCCAATAGAAAATGAGACTGTCATCATGATGTCGGTAAAACATGGAGGTTACATGTCAATCAATTCGCTTTTAGAGGTCCGACATGTGATTGGACTCTCAAAACCACAAAATACAAAATAATGACAATGAATGCCGATACTGTTCTAGTCCATGTGGGTGGCCTGATATGTATTAACTCATTGATTCCCGAGATCGATATAACCTCGAAATGACACATACATTTTTTTAAATGTTATTGCCGATTTGCGAGCTTGTTATGAAATTAATTCTAATGTCTTTCATCGACTTCCCCGTCATTCACAGTGCAGTATTGATTTTATATTTGCATTTACAGTGCTACGGACAGGGGTTAAACCCCCTTGCGAGTCCTCTCTAGTACTCGCAAGATTTTCTCCTACATTTACAGCTGTGAAAACATTTGCAAACTTAGGGAATTGTAGCAATTGAATAGCGATTTTCAAGCCCGTAACTCGTAAGTGGTTTTTAGCTTGCAAAAAAACGCCAATTGAATAGCAAATTAACTTACGGCCTCACTTACAGGCTCCAGTAACTTACAATTGATCAATTGAATCGGGCTCCAAGTATGCAGTAAAGTGATGTACAATAGGCCCCATTTATCAGAGTCATGAAAAGTACACATACAAATAAACATAACTGTAATTGGTTGTAATTAAACATTCTATGTAGAAGTAATATAAAATGTATAGCAGTTCTATTGTTATCTGTCTCTTTTTTTTGTTTTGTAATTTATATTGTTTATAGATAAAGTGTATCTCCCTAATTCCATGATTTTTTAAAATTTTAATTTATCCCAGCAACCTTACATTCCATTATCAGTTTATGATTAAAAAACAAAACAATTGACAATGAGGGAAAGTAGCTAACAATCACTTAGCTTCTCCAGTGCATCAAAAGCAAACATGGCCTCCACTACTGCACTACTCTATAGTAAACTTTTTAAACTATATTTCTTGGAAACTTCTAATTTCCTGTGTGAGCCTTGACTATTGGGGTATGTACAATCCTGGAAACTACTAAGAATTTTATTTTTTTCAACTTAACTATAATAAATTATCCAACATCATCCTCAGAAAGATGGTGAAACATAATTAAATTACACAACTGCCAATGTTGCTTGTTGCATACTTCAGAAACGTGAAGTTTTTGCTCATCTACAGTGGTCTTAAATGAAAGTTTGTTTAAAGTAACCATCAAGTAACATATGGTTGCTGCTGCACAATAGCAATTTGAATATACTTTACCTATTTTGAAGCATTGTGTTGAAGAGCTGGCAATCTGTTTTGATGTTGCTGCAGCATTAGTGGTGTGGAGCTGCTGTGTAAGCGTCATGAATGTGTGCAGTGTAATAGTGTGCGTGTGCGAGATCAAACTGTGTACTTCCGCATTAAAATGGCGGCAAATGTGTGGTATGCGTCTGTAGCGGAATATCCGTAGGTGTTTTGTGGTGTTTTGCGTGTTTCTTGTGGTGTTTTGCGTGTTTAGAGTGCTGTAGCCTCGTTTTCGCTTTGTTCGGCGGCCATTTTTTCTCGCGCTTAGAGAATTTTCGAGTGTCTAAACTCTTTTATTTTGAGTTAAATTAAGGTGTAACTTCATTTTTTGAGGTCCTGGATGCTTCCTCTTGCTGTAGGTAAGCATTTTATGTATGTGTTGTGTGTATTTATTGTTTTATTCATTTTTTTCTGTCCGCGGGTTGTGGCCGTTTTTTGCGAAGTCGTAATGAGTGGTAACGTGTCTCGTATGTTGTTTGCATTGCGACGTAAAGTTTGCGAGGGTCGCAGTTGCTGTGTCGTGTTGTTTGCGTTACGACGTAAAGTTTGTGAGGGTCGCAGTTGCTGGCAAGGAGTGCCTCGCTACGGGAGCCCACAAGCGTTAGCAACAACTCGTACGCTCACAACTATATATGTGATGGGAACCTGACACTAACATATTTCCTATCTATCACTATCCAATTGTATGCAAAGAGTAAAAAGCACATGGACTATGCAGTGATAAGGACTGATCACATATAAGTAAAGTGTCATATTGAATGGGTAGCTGACAATAAGAAGTGCTTAATCAATCCCCATTGTGTCTGCCCAACCTGCTGGCATATTTCTTCAGTACAAGTGTGACTCTATGTTATGATAATAATGTGATAAAGTCACTGACCACAGCGTGTTTAATTATACGGTATGCCTGACCACTTGGCAAACAGTAGGGTATATTTGATGGACCGTGGTAACCACAACTGCAAACAAACAACCTTAACAACAGATACACAACAAACCACAGTGTTTCAGTATTATATTGTATAAGGCAATTATTGCGTAGGCTTGATTGAAATATGTTTTATTATACATTCCATGGTTTACCAGAGAATAAAGTTATTTTTCTACTTTGTAAATTAACTTTGAGTTTCTTAAGATTTCTGAATATATGAGCAGAGTCATCTACAACCCTATAATACATACAAAGGAAAACTGAAATTACAATAAAGCAACGTATTAGCGTTCTCCATTTTATATGCACTCCCCCTTTAACCAAGCGGTGTCTATGCATTTCATCTATATACCCTATTGTAACCAATATACTGTCTTCATGTAAAATCTTCCTATAATGCACTTCAGCAGATATGCATCTCTACACTGAATACCACATGTCCAGGGGCTGAGAGACAATCTGTCCAGAAGTATGTCTTGAGTTTTTATTTAGGAAAGACTCCTGGGCAGGGTGTGGAGATAAGAAGCTCTGCTAGTCCTAAAAACACTAACATTCAAATGTAAGTTTTACAAGCTGCAGTAAATCTATTTCTTTCTAATACTGCCTTTTTTGCTTAAATGTTACTAACTATACAAATAACCCCCTATTGTATTGTGTCACTTTAAACACCTTTATTTTGAACATATATACATTACTGCTGTTTTTAAAGCAATATCTAAAGAATTAAATGTTTCAGTAAAGGGTCTTATGCTACATATGTGGTACATATAATGTGGGATAGAGTTTTACTATATATATATATATATATATATATATATATATATAAATATATATATATATTTTTATATATATTTTGTATACATGCAAATGTTAATTTCAGAAATGTAAGACCAGCAACATTACTATTATCTACAAAACATTACAATTTGAAAGTTAAAAAACATGTAAAGCATATACTTACGCACACACATCTCCCTGCTCTCATAAAATCCAGGACAACATTGGGATTTCCGTCTGTACATTGTTTTTTCTCCCCTTCTGTACGCTGTGCGGTAACTGATTCTGTACCATAAAAGTATGAACATATTAACTGAATGATAAATCAACATTGCACTTATTCTAGCTAGTTTACAAAAACATGCACCAAGTTGTCATTTATTTAACAAAATATGTATTATTAGTTTTCTTGAATGTATATACACTTCTTACTGGTTGTTAATAAGGCGCAGAAATCAGAAATAATGCAAGAAAGCGGTAAGGATTATTAAAGTGTGAGGATTAATGATTATTCAGATTGAGGAACATAAGGAATACTCTGTTTTTAGAGGATACGAGTCAGAATATCCTTAATTTACATGTGATAACAGGGTGAGAGATATATCCTTACCAGTTGATGTTTTCTCCAACTACATTAGTTTATATAATCTGCTATATAGCAAATTACATCACAATAACCAGAAAAATGCCAGGAAAAAAAATGTTAACTTGCCCTAATTGTTTTTTTTTCTTATTGGATTTACATAATCTTCAGAATACAGAGACATGCACAAGATAAATGTCATGGAGGTCTTCTGAGATGGTTGGTGCAGTGCATACAGAGACAAAACACGGCTGAGAGATTGTTGGGTCATATTGGTGATTGTAGAAGGATCAGGTTAAATTGGTTTATTAAATTGCAATTTGGCCAATTGAATAGGGCTCTATATAATCACATACCATATTTTTTACAGACATTTTTAGTTGGTGAACTTCTATCCAAAAGCAAGGTCTTCACTAACTAAAAACGCCTGTACAAAAAAAATGCTGTGTGCTTATATAGAGCCCTAATCAATTGACCAAATTGCAATTTAATAAGGCTGTTAATGAGGGTTATCAATGCTGATACAATAGGTTGAGCTGAGATGAATTTGCCCAACAGGATAAAAGCATATAGCAGCGAGACAGTGACTAATTATGAAGGTAAGGGATTGTTTAGACGTAAACATGATGTTGCTGGTTTGATGGGTGCTGTGGTCCAGTTGCTTGTGATACAAGTCCTCTCCTGTATCTGAATCAGGAGCAAAGTTATAGAAGGTAGCTGCTGAGATAATCAGTGTTGTGGGAGTGGCTGGGTTACAAGGTTCAGTAAGAACATCAAAAGAAGAACAAGGCATCAAGAATGGAAGCCTTCTTATAACAACCTAATATCAATTCCAGATATCAATGTTAACTAGAGACAGTGGTGGGAGATGTGGTGTGTTGGCAGGAGGCAATGTATAGACAATGGCTGGTAGAGGTGCGATAGGGAATGGGTTGACAGGTAAATGTTTGGGTACATTATGGGGAGTAGGGGGTGGGAGTCAGTAAGTTATTAGCAGTGCAGGGCGATGGATTTGTTTGGTATTACATTGTGTGAGAAGATGGGGGACCTGGTGGGACTGAAAGGCTTGCATACATTGTTGGATGGTGTAACGTGGCATGGATTGTGATGAACTTCATAGGGAGAGGGTGATCAGAAATGATAGACAGTAAAAAAAATAGCTTTGATATTCTTACACAGGTGCTGTATGGCTGATTTTTTTCCTTATGTGCGCTCTTTTAACACAACTGTCCAATTCTTAATCATATGAGCTTTACCGTAATCCGAACTTACCTGTGTCTTGTGCATTTAAACCAGTTTAGTATGTCTGTGCAGCTGGTGTAATACACCTGGTCAAAAGGATGTGCATAGGATTCCTGAACGGTAACAGAATAGCTGAAAGAAGAAACAAAAACATGAAAATAATAACTGGCTTTGATGTATACACAAAGTTTGAGATCTGAGATTGCGTGTTATATTTACAAAAGAGAAACAAAAGTATTAACCTTTGAAGTTTACTCATCAAAGCGCCTAAAATAGCATACTTTTATGAGCAAGTTCCATAGGGCAACACATTGGAAGACAAATAATAAAGAATATTTCATGAATATCTATCCTGCAGACACATATTGGGCGTGTACTAAACAAATAGAAATCAGCCTGTAAGGTCCACAAGATGCATGGGAATCACTTGGAGGAAAGATGTCATCGTAATGTGCATTATTAATGATGAGATTATGGCCTTATTCTGGTGATACCCTCTCAAGTATCCAGAAAACAAACCCACAGCTGGACCTGTAGCTTGACATAGATAGATAGATACATAGATAGATAGACAGATAGACAGACAGACAGACAGACAGATAGATAGATAGATAGATAGATAGATAGATAGATAGATAGATAGATAGATAGATATTAATCTATAGAGAGAGAATAGACAGATAGATAGACAGATAGATAGACAGATAGATAGATAGATAGATAGATAGATAGATAGATAGATAGATAGATGCATAACAATAGTGCTTCATCAGAATGTATTACCTTTCCCAGTGACTGCACACATTTGGATCCTCCAGGTTCAGTGTTAATGACTTTCCAATCCAGTGGTACAGGATCAAAAGTCCAAACCAGTACAAAGAAGGAGTCATCTTCTCAGATCAGAAAACCTGATGAGGAGAATCATTCCCAGTTACTTTATAATTATGCAAAAGCTATAAATAAAATCTATAAATATGCATTTTACTAAATTAAATACATACTGTAGGTGCTATCTAAACTTCACTAAAAATATTCTCAGTTTTGAGGTTGCCTCACATTTAGTGAATTTGGAGCCTGATTCAATTGAGCAATCGTAAGTTACTAGAGCCCGTAAGTGAGGCCATAAGTTAATTTGCTATTCAATTGGTGTCTTTTTGCGGGCTCCAAGCGGTTTACGTGTTACGGGCTTGAAAACTTCGTGGTTGTTAAACCTGGAACTTACAGCCTCCCGTAGCCTTTGATCTTTCCCGTCTGCAAGAGTTACAATGGCTAAAATCGCAGATTGCTATTCAATTGCTACAATTCCCCAAGCCTGCAAATGTTTTCACACATGTAAACGGCAAATGAAGGAGACATTTCTACGAGTGCTAGTGAGGACCCGCAAGGGGGTTAAACACCTATTCGTAGCACTGTAAATGCAAATAAAAAATCCCTACTGCACTGTAAATAACAGGGAAAGCGATGATAGACATTATACTTAATTGCACAACGGTCTCAAGCTCGCAAATCGGCAATGATTTTTTTTTTTTATGTGTCATTTTGGGGTTATATCGATCTTGGGAATCAATGCGTTAATACATATCAGGCCACCCAGATGGACTAGAACAGTATTGGCATTCCCTTTTATTTTTTTGTATTTTGCAGTTTTGCAAGTCCGATCGCATATAGGACCACAAACCAAATTGATTGACATGTAACCTCCATGTTTTACCGACATCATGACGACAGTCTCATTTTCTATTGGCTGTTTAGAAATGGATGGTTACGGTCTTGCTAAATTGATCATGTTCCTGCCCTCAACTGCTGCGGATGAGTGTATGGTTTACGGTTTCGGCTTTCGGCCTGTAACTTGTGGGCTTGTTCAATTTAATAGCTCCGGATTCAGAGACGAATGGGAGCCCGCAACACACCAGCAGATATATGGCCTGTATACCGCGAGATGAATGTGGCCAAATCGTAATGTAATAAGACTGTCAGTGTATAAAAGTATATTTTTTCCTTGACTATTTCTATGGCATTTTAAAGTTTAGTAATTCTTTTGCAATTTTTACAAGAAAACATCTGCTACTTATGTTACTTATTACTTTATGACTGAATATACAACAAAAATTAGCATAATGACATATAATGGTTGTCAAACTGCGATTCGTCGTTACACTTGCGACAAATCGCAGATTGACAACTACGATACGCGCAACTCCCGCCCATGCGCAATGTGTGCAGCTGGTGTGTTTTCGTTCCAAATGAGCAACGGGAGTGCATGCGCAGTGCGCGCCACTGGCGCGCATGTGCATTGCACGCCGGAATGCACGCCTAGAGCGAATGCAGAGGAAAGGAGGACACACAGAGGAGGGAGAGGAGGGGGAGAGACACAGGGGAGGGAGAGGAGGGGGGAGAGACACATGGGAGGGAGAGGAGGGGCTCAGAGACACATGGGAGGGAGAGGAGGAGGGGAGAGACACAGGGGAGTCAGAGGAGTGGGGGAGAGACACAGGGGAGTCAGAGGAGGGAGGAGACACAGGGGAAAGAGAGGAGGGGGAGGAACACAGGGGAGTGAGAGGAGGGGTGAGAGACAGGGGAGTGACAGGAGGGGGAAAAAGACACAGGGGAGTGAGAGGAGGTGGAAGAGACACAGGGAAGTGAGAGGAGGGGGGAAGAGACACAGAGAAGGGGGAGAGAGAGAGACACAGCGGAGTGAGAGGAGCAAGGAAGAGACACTGGAGAGGGGAGACACACAGGGGTGGGAGAGAAAGTGGGAGACACAGAAGAGGGAGAGGAGGGCGAGAGACACAGGGGTGGGGGGGAGACACAAGGGTGGGGGAGGAGGGAGGGAGACACAGGGGTGGGGGAGGAGGGGGGAATACACAGGGGTAGTGGAGGAGGGGGGAGACACAGGAGGGGAGAGACACAGGGGAGGGAAAGGAGGGGGAAAAGACACAGGGGAGTGAAAGGAGCGGGAACAGACACAGGCGTGGGGGGAACAGACACAGGGGAGGGAGAGGAGGGGAGAAACATGACGGGGGAGGGACAGGGGTTAGGGAAAGAGACACAGGGGAGGGAGAAGGGGTAAAAACCCAGGGAGGGAGAGGAGAGGGGAAAGACTCGCATTGAGTGCCAAAGGCACTCATTGACAGGCCTGTAATGAGCGCAAAAGGCGATCATCTTTGGGAGGCCCGTGATGAGCGCCTATAGCGCTCATCGCGAGGCCAGTAAAGTAGAGGGGGAGAGGCTCCCATTGTGTGGCAAACAGCATTGCCAGGCTTCAAATTTTATTGCTGTAATTGTTGACGGGCAAGTCGCTAGTTCTGTAATAATAAAGACAAGTGTATAACTGCATGACTGACCATTTGGTCCCGTGACCCTTTAAGCTAAAACCACAAACAGGGATTTCACTTGCATAGTTTCAGCTGGAGGTTTAGACTGTTTCATGCTGCTGATGTCTGTTATTACATTTGCCACTAAATCTAAATTACAGATCACAACACTGTATTTTGTATTTATGTTAAAAACAGCCCAAATTAGAAACATTATAGTATTTGTGTTTGGTTTGGCAAAAATGTATCAAATATGTATTCCTTCCTGAGATGTGTTTATACATGTTGCATTATTTGTTGTTGTCATTGTTCAGTCGTGTCCGACTTTCAGTGATTTTATATATGCAGCACGCCAGGCACATCTGTCTGTGTTTTTGGTTGTGTTTTTCCATATGGTTTTCTTGGCAAAGATACTGGGGTGGGTTGCCAGTTCCTTCTCCAGTGGACCACGCTTTGTCTGACCTCCCTGCTATGACCTGTCCATCTGGGGGGACACTACATGGTATAGCTCACAACTTCATTGAGGTAAACAAGTCCCTTCACCATTACAAGGTAGAAATCCAGAAAGGGGTGTATTATTAAGGCTATCGTTTTTTTTAAATTTTGTATGGCAAAATAATCTGAAGCAGAAGCAGTGCATGGTTGTGTTATTATAGAAAAGGAAGTATTTAGGTAAAAAAAAAATGTGGGAGTTTTAGCTAATTTGCAAAGTGTGTAAACCTGTTCACTGTGGCAGTGGCAGTTTAATCGTAAACATAGTCCAGGCACATTATTATGCCCATCAGCTAATATCCCGAATGACTGCTGTGTGCAGCATGGGCAGCAGCTAGACTGCGTGGTATTGAATGAATAAGATGCTGGAAGGTTGGCAAGGGTATCTGGAGCCATGCAGACTGCAGTGCATCTGACAGCTGCTGAAGAGTGTGTGGTGGAGGATCCATACAGTGAACATGGTGATTGAGGTGGCCCCACAGATGCTCGATGGGGTTCAAGTCCAGGGAATTTGGAGGCGAGGGAAGTACTGGGAAGTCCTCGTTGTGCTCCTCCAACCACTGCTAGAACAATTCTGTCTGTAAGACATGTTGCATTGTCCTGCTGGAAGCTCCAGGGAAGACAGTCAACATGTATGGGTGTACTTGATCTGCAAGGATGGATAGATAACCCAATTAGTTGAGAGTGACGTCCAGGGGTATGAGTGGACCCAGACAATGCCAAGAAATCATTCCCCAGACCATAACGCTGCTGCCACCCGCTTGTGTCCTTCCAACAATGGTTGCCAATTTTTTTTTTCTTGGAGGTTTCAAGCCTGACTTGCCAGCGTCCAGTCGATGGAGCAGAAAATGTGGCCCCCTGGTTAGTTTTGATGGTGAGTTGATCAACTGTAGTGTCTCGGTTGGCCCTTACACATCTTCGCAGCCGATGTTCATCTATGACATCAATGACACGCGGTGCTCTGTAGTTTCTACACTGTTTATTTGCAATTGTGTAGCTTGTCCAATCATGGTACACTTTAACCACAGCACACGAACAGTTCACAAACTGCACTGTTCCAGAAATACTGCCACCATTGGCTCAAAGGCCAATGACCACACCCTTTTCAAAGTTTCATAAATGACACGTTTTACTCAATGACAGCAATGGTTGATATGTTTGCAGAACAGTCACCTTATATACCCACCTTGTATAACAGTCATTGCAGCCTCAGAAAATCCCATTGCAGCCTATGACAAGCTTAATGCATTTTTTGCAACAAAAAAACTTGAGGCAAAGCCAAGCCTATGTTTGTTTTTCATTATATATATGAAGTATGTGTAATATAACTATACTATCTACATGTTATGTAATGGCGGACCAAGTGAATACATTACTGGACAAGTGCACATATGCAAAATCAGAAATCACTTTCCACATATCTCCCAAGCCCTCTTCATCCCTAGCACTGATAATAATTTATAAATTATTTTTAAAATGCTTAGAACACAATCAATATAGATAAAATCATACTACCATATGAAATTCTATGGGGCATACTTAGGTTTTATCCTTCCTTATACTACTGAGGTTAGTGCACCCCCATCTCACAGTTACCCCTCCTTCCTCTTTGCTATGCCCCATCATAAAGTTACACATACACACACATACAGACACAAATATCATCTTCACTAGTAGCCATTGGCAGAAACAGATCAGTAAACCTTTATAGAAATATGAGAATATCCAGCCCATTCTAATGTTTCATTTAATATTTCTGTTTCTTTTCCTGTTATACGGAGCCACTGTTTTTGTATTACATGGTATTTATTTTATCTGTTTAATTCATATTCAATCTAAAAAAAACTCCTGGCAATTGTCCCCCACTATAAATTGCCAAGACCTGCATTTTCCTCTATTGTTTGAATAATTCATTTTCCTCTCAGAACAAAATCTGTTTATGTCTTCAGGTTCTCTTTGACTAAGACCCATCCTGCAGGACACAAATAGGACACAGCTCCTCCTCAAGTCCCCTCTCTCTCTTGCTCTCTGTATATAAAGGTTTTACATCTCACAATTCTTCCTCTTGCTTTTTCGTAATTAAGCCAAGCTTAGTAGGCACACACAAAGGGCAGGCTAGACTGGCCTTTGGTTTCCAATTGTCATCAACCTTATATTTTCTGTGACTACTAAAGAGTGAAATGTTAGTAACTCAATCCCTATGTAATTCTATGGAACATATGTACAAAATGTTTTTGCTGTCTAATCATTCAGTCGTGTCCGAGTCTCCTTGACCCTATGGACCACAGTCACCAGACACATCTTGTAGCTAGTTGTGCTTATCCATAAGGTTTTGTTCGCAAAATTAGGGTTGCCATTTTTTTCTCCAAGGACTGTAATTTGTCTGGCCTCTCTTCTATGACCTGCCCATCTTGGTTGATCCTACATAGGGTAGCTCACAGTTTCATTGAAGTACACAAGGCCCTTCACCATGACATGGTAGCGATCCAGAAAGGTGTACAAAAAGTAGCAATCTGCAATAAATTGCCAATACTCTACTCTTTAGTATCGTGTGACAGTCCACATCTACTAATTCATTATGTTTTGTACCAAATAATACAAGATTGCAACAATTAAAGCTAAATGGCAATGTCTTATTTTAATTTCCACATGACTGGAGCTTCTATTTAGGAGAAACTTAGGCTGATAAGGACCATGAGGTTTCTATTACGAGAAAATCATTGGGGTTTTTTGTTTTAAAGGGAGGTGTGCTCCATTCTATCATCTAAATGACTTCAATAGGTGGATCCTACAATGGTCTGCATTTCATTTTAGATATAACACAGGGGTTCTGCCATTTCCACAGAATATATCAGGACACTGACCCAGATCACTTGATGCACACTATGAAGATTCATTCAAGTATGTCTGATATTTTCTGTAAGTCTCTACCATTCAACTACAAATTTTCCTCTCTGTATTAATTATTTTGAGAGACAGCAAACAAAATGGAAATTAAATATTCTTTTCATCAGCCCCCTGGTGCAAAATTGATTGCAAGGGTCTGTGGAGCTGCATAAAAAACACAAAATCAGTAAAATGGGTACATTAACATGAACCTCATTAATAACATCTGGAATAGTAAGGGTGATGTAAAGTCTCAGAAATTCATAGCTCATGCCCGAAGATGCACGCTGGATTACCTCAGTATAGGGTGTTTTAAGAAACTGGGAATGTGTCTATGACTAATAAAGACATTAAAGGACCATGTGGCCAAATACTTTTAGAAAGTATATATATATATATGTATATATATATATATATATATATATATATATATATATATATATATATATGTACAGGCTTTATTGTAATAACTGCTATATGCATTTCTTCTCTATGTGGGGCAATGATTGTCTTGTTTTATCTACTTTATCAACATGGCCTTGAAGACTAGGGAGGTTTCCAATACTCATAATAAAACCACATGCACTGCGGACCACCACATTTCGCTTGAAATAACCAAATAGCTCTCTGCATTCAAATGCCCCTCCGACTTGTAAAAGCAGATAAACAGAAGCATGAATGATGGTTCCCATTGTGGCATAATTGAAGGCAGTAGATAATCGTCTTTCTCCAGGCTGGAATAGTGAAGCGTACTAGATAAAATAATCAGATCATCAATATAATATGTCATCGTACAGGATAACATTTATTATTTTAAAGAATTACTATATTATATATATTTATTTTATGGTATTGTAAATATCCAAGGTTGATATTGGAAAAAATGATTTTTTAAAATGAAAAAATACAATCTGTAAATGTGTATGCCGGGTGATTCAGGAGGGTGTGTCCTTATAGACTAATGAGTTTTCCATTAATCCTTTTGAAAGTATTGGCAGTTTTAGATGCCATATATGCAGATACAGTACCTTGCAAAAGTATTCAATTGGCATTTTTCATGTTTTGTTGCCTCTCAACCTGGAAATAACATGGATTGTTTGAGGATTTGCATCACTTAATTTACAGAACAAGACCACAACTTTGAAGATGTTTTTTTTTTATTGTGAAGCAAACAACAAATAGTTCAAAATAACAGAAATAGTCAATGTGCATAACTATTCACCCCTCTAAAGTCAATACTTTGTAGGGCCACCTTTTGCTGCAATCACAGCTCCAAGTCGCTTTGGATAAGTCTCTATGAGCTTGCCACATCTTACCACTGGGATTTTTGCCCATTCCTCCTTGCAAAACTGCTCCAGCTCCTTCAAGTTGGATGGTTTGCGCTTGTGAACAGCAATCTTTAAGTCTGACCACAGATTTTCTATTGGATTGAGGTCTGGGCTTTGACTAGGCCATTCCAACAAATTTACATGTATCCCCTTAAATCACTCAAGTGTTGCTTTAGCAGTGTGTTTGGGGTCATTGTCCTGCTGGAAGGTGAACCTCAGTCCTAGCCTCAAATCACGCACAGAGTGGTACAGGTTTTGCTCAAGAATATCCCTGTATTTAGCACCATCCATCTTTTCATCAACTCCATGTTTCACTGTGGGTATGGTGTTCTTCGGGTGATGTGATGTGTTGGCTTTGCACCAGACACAGCATTTTCTTTGATGGCCGAAAAGTTAAATTTTAGTCTCATCAGACCCGAGCACCTTCCTCCATACATTTTGGAGGTCTCCCACATGCCTTTTCGCACACTCAAAATGTGCCATTTTGTTTTTTGCTGAAAGTAATGGCTTTCTTCTGGCCACTCTGCCATAAAGCCCAAATCTATGGAGCGTACGGCTTATTGTCATCCTATGTACAGATACTCTAGTCTCTGCTGTGGGACGCTGCAGCTCCTAAAGGGTTACCTTAGGTCTCTGTGCTGCCTCTCTGATTAATGCCCGGT
The DNA here is from genome assembly GCA_027410445.1 of Discoglossus pictus. Taxonomy (NCBI): domain Eukaryota; kingdom Metazoa; phylum Chordata; class Amphibia; order Anura; family Alytidae; genus Discoglossus; species Discoglossus pictus. The sequence continues at coordinate 453,271,789 of CM050163.1, forward strand.
CCGTGAGTTTTGGTGGGCAGCTATCTTTTGGCAGGTTTGCTGTTGTGCCATGTTCTTTCCATTTGGTTATGATAGATTTGATGGTGCTCCTGGAAATCATCAAAGATTTCTCAACAACATTGTCCCTTACTTGTTTGGAGAGTTCATTGGTCTTCATGGCAGTGTTTGGTTAGTGGTGCCTCTTGCTTAGGTGTTGCAGCCTCTGGGGACTTTCAAAAAAGGTGTGTATATGTAATGACGGATCATGTGACACTTAGATTGCACACAGGTGGACATCATTTCACTAATTCTGTGACTTCTTAAGGTAATTAGTTGCACCAGCGCTTTTTATGGGCAAAGGGGGTGAATACATACGCACATGCCAATTTTCTGTTTTCTATTTCTAAAAAATAGTTCGATGTATATATTTTTCTCATTTCACTTCACCAACTTAGACTATTGTGATCTGATCCATCACATAAAATTCAGATTAAAAAAACATTGAACTTAAGGCTGTAATGTAACAAAATAGGTAAAAAGTCAAGGGGGTGAATACTTTTGCAAGGCACTATGATCATTAAAAATCGAATCCACCTCAGGAAGCTGATCAACAGAAAACAATTTACACTAATGGCTTACATAGCTGCTAATATTGTTAGTTTGGTACATACTTGACAAACAAGTGCACTGTGTATTGAACTGCAGTGGTCCGTTAATTGCATTAGGCACATAACTATGATTGACTAGAGAGTGTGTGAGGCATCACCTAGCAAAGGAGCGTTACAGAGCAGAACTGGGACTGATAGGACACATGAGCTTAGGGACAGTTTTACAAGTGGTGTTTTTAGTTATTACACCTCTGTAATACCAAATGTACATCTGACAAATCATTTAGAAAGTCAAAAATAAAATAGCATAAGGGCTCTCTTTTATTACCTGTTATATGCAATTATTATGTAGTATTTGAATTGCTTTGTTGACAGGTTGTGCCCATGTCGATTTTAGTCAGTCATTTTAAAAGCAATGGCATTCAGTACTGCAACAGTTCCATTTTAGAGGCATTCAATATGTCCTCCCTCCTATAGAAGGAAGGCAGCCTAAACAAAAAAAGCATGCCTTATCTTTTTTATGCAGATGACTGCACTAAAGACAAATGACCCAATGCCCCTGGGGCTAATCAGCATTTAATGGCAATTATTTTTTATTAGCAAAAGATATGCATCTCTGGGTGGGTCAAAAAGACTGACTGACAGCTCAAAATGGCCATCTTCAATGTTAGTTGAAAATGCATTTTTAATAGTTTTAAATGGTACCATATTTGGAACCTCCACACTGTGCCACTTTAATTATTGCACCTAATAGTTCAGAAAATCATAGGGCCCGATTCAATTGCAAGCCCGCAACTTGATCGTTGTAGGCCGTATGTCTTCGGGTGTGCTGCGGGCTCCCGTTCGTCTCCGACCGTGATGCTATTCAATTGCTCAAGCCCGCAAGTTACTGTCCCAAAGCCGAAACTGTAAACCAAACACTGGTTCAGAGCAGTTCAGGGCGGAACCATGATCAATTAAGCAAGCCCGTAACCTCCCATTTTAGAAATCAGTCAAACGAAAATTAGACTGTTATTATTACGGCAGTAAAACATGGAGGTTACATGTCAATCAATTAGGTTCGGGGGTCTGATATGTGATCAGACTCGCAAACCCGCAAAATACAGAATTATGAAAATGAATACCAATACTGTTCTAGTCCATGTGGGTGGCCTGATATGTATTACCTCATTGATATGATATGATCTATTTATCCCGGTAATGAAACATAAATATAAATGTAATTTCCTGATGATTTGCGAGCTTGAGACCGTTGTGCAATTAATTCTAATGTCTGTCATCAATTTCCCCGTTATTAACAGTGCAGTAGTGATTTTTTTATTTGCATTTACAGTTCTACGAATAGGTGTTTAACCCCCTTGCGGGGGGATTTACGGGCTTGGGGATTTTCGGGCTTGGGGAAATTAAGCAATTGAATAGCGATTTGTGATTTTAGTGATAGTAACTCCCGTGAAAGATCAAAGGCTTCGGCAGGCTGTAAGTTATGGGTTTAACCATCGCAAAGTTTCCAAGGCTGTAACTCATAACCCGTTTGGAGCCCGCAATAAGACGTAATTGAATAGCAAATTAACTTGCGACCTCACTTACGGGCTACAGTAACTTGCGATAGCTCAATTGAATCAGGCTCTTAGTGTTAGAATTTTTGTTATACTTTGGTAGGTTGGATGTGTCCATATTTTCCAGCACATTTTGGACGGAGCAAAGCAAAGTATCAGGTTCCCACCGTCCCAAAAGCTTAAACCCAAACCCAGAGCAAATGTGTGTCCTTGCACAACATGGGGCTGGAATAACAGTAAAGGCTCTTGACTGTACATAGACACTGACTGTACATGTGACCTCAGACCACAGTATCTTTCATGGTGCCTAATTTGTTCTGTTTTTATTTCCTACACAAGAAAATAAATCCCTGCGTGGAAAAATTCTCCATGCTTTATCAGGACACAGCGATTATGCCAGTTCCAAATACACTTGACCTTTTAAGGAATAACTGGACGATTCTCACAGAACAAGTATTGTTTACAATGATATGCTCTGTAATCTGAACAGTTATGTGTAACAAAGTCTTGCTATAAGGAGCAGCAAGACTTCCGAGATGGAGATACTTTTCAGTAACTAATAAGAATGATTAGTTATGACTGAAAAGTGAATTGACACATATCTGGTTTCTTCTGCTAATGTTAACGGGACACAGAAAATGTCCCAAACCTGGTTTCATTAAAAGATCACTGTAGTTTGGGGAAACATTCTTTTTTAGATGCTTAGTAACTATTAGCTATCAGCCTTATTAAATTGCAATTCGGTAAATTTAAAAGGGCTCTATTTAAGCAAACAGCATATTTTATTTACAGAAGTTTTTAGTTAGTGAAGACCTTGCTTTTGGATAGAAGTTCACTAACTAAAAACTTCTGTAAAAAAAAAATGCTGTGTGCTTAAATAGAGCCTTTTTAAATTTACCGAATCGCAATTTAATAAGGCTGTATGTCAGCCATAAGAATGTATTTAAGTAAAATCTGTATTTTAACAGTCACTGGATTTCATGTTTCATGTCTTACTGCTAACTTGGATCGTGAGAGGGTGTGATCTGTTTTTGTTATTATCTATTCTGGAGTAGAAAAAGGGAAAAAAAAGGAGATTTGTTGGCTCATTGGTTACACCATATCAGGTTTTAGCATCTGACATTTTCTCAGTCCAAGAACATGTTCAGAAGAAGGCAATGTTAAGCAAACTTGCAAGCCGTGCTTGCCCTGATCTGTACCTGCCCCCTCATGCTTTGTAAAGGAAGTATTATTGTCATGGCAGTTTCCATGCACTAGCAGAGTCATCTAAAATTAAAATTTACTCTGAAATGCATTCAGCTCATGGCTTACACAGCTGATAATGTTCCTTTAAATAGCTGCAATTAAAATAAGTACTTTTGCAATTGAATGCTATTTAAAGTTATTCATTTATTTGCTTTTTAATGCACTATATTATGCACTACATTAGCCTCACTAACCCTCCTCTACCTCAGCAAGTTATTTACTACTAATTAGTGTTATTATTTGCTTGGAGCCACAGGATTGGCATATGCTCATAGTGATTTAAACAACTGACTGTGACGTATTGCTCTCAGCCTCACAACCAATTACTTAAATTGTAATGAACATGTATTACCCTGACTTCCAGGCAGTGATAAAACTAATCATATATAGATAATATGTCAAGGTTCAAGGTGATCAATAAGGCTGATTCATGGGCACAAAACAGTGTCATAAATCATGTTTTAGTCTATAGAATTAATCTTTTTTATTAACATTCACTTGCAAAAATACTTGTTTATAAAAGCATTTTCAATTATGCCATAGCTCATTTTTAATTATAAATATAATAGATAACTATGCTGGTCCTTAGAAGTATCCATGATAGTTTGGAGAAATCTCCACATATGAGAGGGGGGCGTTTCATAGTTACATAGTTACATAGTAATTAAGGTTGAAAAAAGACTTTCAGTCCATCAAGTTCAACCTTTTAATATCTCCTCTGATCTGCAATATGACGATTAGTTATTAACTAATCAGTTGTTAATTGTTATTTAATTATTCATCAACTATTTATTTATTTATTTTAAATTTTTAATTAATCAAGAGGAAGGCAAACAGAAAAAACTCAAGTGAAACTTAGTCTATCGTCTTAAAGGGATAAAAAAATTAATTCCTTCCTGACCCCAGATAATGGTGATCGGATTTCTCCCTGGATCAATACTCTCTCTCTAATTATCCAGGATAACCCTGAATTCCCTTCTTAATTAGAAATACATTTTCCATTATCTTCCTCACATGCCACTGCTGCTTCTGGGCATGTGAAGAATAAGGGGTAGCTGTCATAGCTCCAATGATATAAGAAGCCCCCTAAATATTTCCTCCTACACCACTTCTCCATTGATAGATAAGTTGAGCTCACACACTCAGAGTCCAAACTATTAGCAAGTCTTAAAACCGGACAAGATGGAGACAGAAAAGAAGAAAAAAAATGTTTTCTCTAAAATGCTATGTTTAAACAACTAATTTCTGTAGTGTATACACACTTCACAAACATGTGATGTTTTCCCCAAACATCACATGCCCCACACAAACATCAGTCCTTTAGAACACTAATAAAACCCAGAACATCAGTATGAACATTATTTTTGTATTGCAATCTCAAAAACATTTTTTTTAAATCCAACATTGAAAACAACCATTTTTTTCTTTGCTAAATCAACTTAATAGTTTAAAAATATGCAAATATGTAAGCAATTTACGGGATTCTGCTTGACTTGATACAATTAATTGCCTGTAATCTGCTGCTATGGTAATGACTCAAGGATTCCTTAGTAAAATCATTTGTGTGGAGGCCACCGAGAGCTCTGTGTCTTCAGACATTCTGGATGTTGTGATTTTAGAAGCTTAATGTGTTGACTTTTAGCATAGTGAGAGTGTCCAGTTGTATGATAAGTACATTCTTCTGAACTGATCCACTGATCCTGCTAGTCTTGAAAGATATGTCAGCACATCAGAAGCTAATTAGAGCTTGGTTCAATATGCATTGATCAATCAAGGTTTACGGTATGGAGAGGTCAATTAGATGCAACAGAGGTGTCAGAATGGTGGATAAATAATGACCAGTTCATTTATTATTTAACAGTATGTTGGGAAGGGAAGGGGCAGAATTAAATAACATTGCAGCTTTATATAAAAAAAATATCTGTAATATTGTGCAGATTTTTGTAGTACTCTTTGCATAAAAGAGGCATAAAACTATAAGAAAAAAGTATATAGTTACAAAAATTGTAAGAGACATATATCCTACATTAAAATTTAGATATAATGAATGTCATTTTTTTGTGTGACCTAGTGAGTCCGTACTAGCCAAGTGTTAGTGAAAAATAGTGAAAAAGTGTGGAGCGGGATGGATGAGATTATTATTATTATTATAGTTTATTTATAACGCGCCAACATATTCCGTAGCGCTGTACATAAATTAGGTTCAGACAATGATAAATACAGATAAACATTTAGCAAAGGAAGGAGGGCCCTGTTTTTGAGCTAGGAATCCAATGTCCATGGTGAATTCCCAAAGTAGTTAGGATTGAAACTCGCAGACTTACAATCTAAGGTATAGTGAGTGGTAAGAGGGAGAGAGAGGTGCTAAGCGTGTCAGGGTGGAAGGTGATACGCTTCTTTAAAGAGATGCATTTTAAGTGAGGTTTTAAATGTTTTGAGGCAAGAGGATAATCTGGTGGAGCGACGCAAGGAGTTCCAGAGACTAGGGGCAGCACAAGAAAAGTCCTGGAGGCGGGAGTGAGAGGAGTTGTAAAAGGAAGAAGATCATTAGCAGAACGAAGAGGGCGGGTGGGGGAGTATTTGGAGATGAGAGCAGAGATGTAAGGGGGAGCATTATTGTTGAGGGCTTCGTAAGTTAGGGTCATGATTTTAAATGTTATTCTTGAGGCTAAGGGAAGCCAGTGAAGTGATTGACAGAGAGGTGATGCTGATACTGAACGTTGTGTACTGAACATGAGTCTAGCAGAGGCATTCATAATGGATTGAAGTGGAGACAGTCGGGTGGTAGGTAGGCCAACAAGAAGTGAGTTGCAGTAGTCTAGAAAGATGATGAGAGAGTGTATAAGGATTTTAGTTAGTGATTATATGTGAGGGATGAAAGACTGAGCTGAGACTTCAGCTGAGATGGAGATATATTGATGACAGACACAGTAACCTTTCACTTACTGCTAGCATACAATAGGCCAAGGTAAGGCTAAATGTGTGCCCCCGCTAAGTTATTGAAGAAGTTATGTCATGCAAAAATAAATGGATATTTGAGTGATGTTCATTATGATTTGGATCTCAAAAGTTTCACATCAAAAAAGTTGAACACTGCTATTAAACAAGCTACTGTGGTTAAATAATAAATCAGTGTCTTTGACATCTTTGCATGGGAGCTTGAATCTCTTCATGGCCAAGCTCTTTGACTAGCATTTGCCGAAACCTGCAGTTCCATAATGTAAACTGAGCAACAAATTACCACCTTTGTTAGTTGTATAGTAAAGATAGTTGAAAAAAACTACCTTGTGGTTCAATTTTCTATTATATATATTTTTTTTGAGCCTAGTGGGAAACCTTAACATTTTTCTAAATAATAGAAAGTAATGATATAAATTCTGCTTTTCAACTTTTTTTATAATTACATTTTAATATGTTTATTCTAATTAATCGATTAATTAATTTTATGTTATAGAAGTAAAGAGTCTCTTTAGTTATGCAGGGGTCAGACGTGCCATAAAATCTCAAGTTAAAAGAACATTTCATATCCTACTTTAGATTAAAAGTTTGCACGTTTTCAATTTTGCTAGGTGCTTTAGGAAATGCACTGAGTATGTTTGATCTTAAGCTCAAAGACAGGGCCCTTCATTCTTTTGTATTGTGACTTGTACTTAATCCCTGTATAGCGCTATGGAATATGTTGGCGTGTTACAAATAAAGGATAATAATAGTAATAACAACAACATTTCAAACATGGCTCAAACTCTGGTAAATCTAAGATTTTTGGGGTATATTAATGAAATGGACATAAGAGTTGAGATAAGCAGGGACAAGTGGAGAGAAGTGTGGTTAAAACATAAAATGTTTTCTATGAAAGCCATTTCTCTAAACTTGATTTCATAAATAACCCCTATAGAAAAACACAGGTAATGAGGATATTTAGCACCACTCTTCAAACCCCAATATTAGCTTCCTTGTCTTAAACATATCTGATATTTAGTTAAAAATGGCTGAAAGTTGTCAATGGAGATAATATAAAGCTTTATATAGTCTGTTGTATACCGCCTCAGCATGTCGTTATGATTTTATTTGTGTAACAAGGACATAATAAAGGCTACAATACAGAATTTTACAAACACCAACACTGGATGACAACTTTTCTCAAGTATCCACTGATCTTCTTTCATGTCTTCTCATTTGCTGCAATGTGCATGTACAATATCTTAAAAGCCTCGTTCACAGTTGGCTGGGAATATAAAAAGCCCTGTTTTACCCCAATGCAAATCCAAAGACCATTTCAAAGATAGCAGACTTCTTTGAAGAAAAATACATCACTGTTACAAGGAAAGCCACTTCAAATCAAAAGAGCTTTCCCTTGGTTCAGCTGTCTACCACAAATTCCCCTGACATCGGACGTTGGTTCGAATACAGCATCTGACAAAGGTATTAAAAAACTTGGCAACACTTACAAATTGGCCTCTAAACATTAAGAATTAATCTCTAGTATTCTACAGAGTGCAGCCTGGGACACTGAACAATGAGAATCCTTGCAACTGTTGAAGAAGGTACATGTGGCTTCATCACCGGAGGCTGCAATGTCTATTTCCTAAAGGAAACTACCCATTGCAGCCTTAGAGAAGTAATTAGGATCTTGGTGAAAAAATAAAACAAACAATCAAATAAAGGTTTCCCCGGCATATGCTAATGACGTGACGTCACATGCCTGTCACGTCATTGGCCAGGTCAAGACGCAGCCAGGAAAAGCAAAGAGGAGCAGCTCCTGCAGATGGAAGGTAAGTGAGGTAAGTGAGGGGGAAAGGGAAAGGGAGAGTGGCATGTACTTAGAGGGGTAAAGTGAGGAGGGGGATTAAGGATGAGGATGGGGGGTTGAGGATGAGGATGGGGGTTGAGGATGAGGATAGGGGTTGATGAGGGGGGTGAGGATGAGGAGGGGGGTTGAGGATGGGAGGTTGAGGATGAAGATGGGGGGTTGAGGATGAGGATGGGGGGTTGAGGATGGGGGGGTTGAGGATGGGAGTTTGAGGATGGGGGGTTGAGGATGGTGGGGTTGAGGATGAGGATGGGTGGTTGAGGAGAGAGGTTGATGGGGGGTTGAGGAGAGAGGTTGAGGAGGGGGGTTGAGGAGGGAGGTTAACTAGGGGGGTTGAGGAGAGATGTTGAGGAGGGGGGTTGAGGATGAGAAGGGGGGTTGAGGAGGGAGCTTGAGGATGAGGAGGGGGATTGAGGATGAGGAGGGGGGTTGAGGAGGGAGGATGAGGAGGGGGTTGAGGGGGGGTTGAGGAGGGGGTTGAGGAGGGTGATAAGGGAGGGGAGGGAAAGAGACACAGGGAAGGGAGGGGGAGGGAAAGAGACACAGGGAAGGGAGAGGGGGGAAGAGACACAGGGAAGGAAGAGGGAGGAAGAGACACAGGGGAGGGAGAGGGGGGAAGAGACACAGGGGAGGGAGAGGGGGGACACAAGAAAGAGGCACAGAGGGGACACAGAGGGCACAAGAGGGGCACAGGGGGCAGCACCTTTCCTACCCTCGGCTTATACTCGAGTCACTAAGTTTTCCCAGTATTTTGTGGTAAAATAGGTGCCTCGGCTTATAGTTGGGTCGGCTTAAACTCGAGTATATACGGTACATTTAAACTATTCTGTGTGCCACAGGATCATACATCGAGCAAGTGCTTCCATAGTTTATCTTGCCATTGTGAACTGTCAGAAGCGTTAGTCCGTCACACACTGAACTGTTTATAGTAATGTATATAACAGTCCAAAAACACAGTTGCCATTTGCAAACTGTGTCTGAAAAAAAAAAGAAAAGATTAAATGATCAAGTTTCTGTATATTTCTTAACAAGTCAGGGAACAGCTGCCACTGTTGGTTCTGAGCAACTGCTCCCAATGTGCACAACAAGAGCGCTGTGTTCTAGAGGAGTTTAAGCAAATCATCTGCATGTTGTGCGGATTAAATTGGTAGCAAAGGTCTATTGTGTACAAGGGCTCATTAATATGTTAGAATACACAATCTACAATGATACTGCTTATATCTTGCACCTGACACTGTGACAGGTTTATAGATCACATGCAAGCATTCCTTCACTAAAAAAAGTACTTAAGGTAATTAGGGAAAGCATACCAATAGATGTTTTGTTTCATAATGATATGCAATATTTTTTGGCAATTGGATTAACACCCTATACATTATTTTATTACTGGTTAAATCAGATTATTCATTACTATATGCATAGGCTTTAGTAGGACATTCTTTTAGCAAAGAGAATCAATGTTGCATTGCTATGTATGTTCTTTCCTGATGTATACTAAGAGGTTCTGCGTTTTCTTGGCTGATGTACAGTGTATGTTCATTACTGAGGTACTCTGAAAAGTTCTGTAAGTTCTTCATTGCTGTGCTCTGAAAAAAAAACAATGTATGTTCTTCACTGATGTAAACAAAAATGCAGAATATACTCTTAATGTTGTACTCTTAAAGGCATATGTAAGTTTCCTGGCTTGTGAAAGCATCTGACAGAGGATAATTAATAGTTTATGCAAACATTTTTGCAGATTTCCGCACAATCTCTTGTAATTTCTGACAGTTGAACATTAGGGTTAACACCCTCCAAACCCAGGCTAAATTAGCATCACATTTACAATTATTTGTTTTGGCCAATCAGGTTAGGAAACTTTTGAATTAACTCTGGGTTCCTGTTTGTGCTGAAAAGCAGCCTGGGATATGTAGTGTATCACTGATATGTGCTATGCATTGCTGCTGACAGGACACTGCAACGAGATTGACTGAGAAACCAACAGCCGGTAAATAGTGGGATAATATTGCTCCCATGATGCTTCATGCTGATTTTGGGGGATCAGATGCCTGTGTAGACACCGCATGGAGGTGTCAACATAATTATTAGAGGGATTTTTAGATATTAATAAAAATAAAATGTTTTATGAGATGCACTGCATACAAATGCGCTGCATTATGCCTGTAGAGTGCATAAATGTATTGTTCCATGAAACTTTCATATCCCTTTAAATGTTCTATATATTCTTGACTGATGTACTGGGGAAAGCTGTGTGTGTTCTTCATTGATGTATATTGAAAGGTTATGTGTATTCTTCACTGGTGCACTTTAAAAAGTCTACATACCCTTACTGAAACTAGGGTGTTTTTCAGTTATTTTTCAAAATAATCTATTTGCGTTCCTCTTGAATTCTGTTGCAAGGTCACATTAAAGATGGAAACATGTCTAACATGATTTATCTTGATTTCTGCTTTTACAACCCTAAAACTGCAACTTCATATCCACTATATAGAGGTTTTTCAGCTAGATATTATTATTTTTTTCATCATTGGAGTTTTGTACTCTATTGAGTTACTCTGAAATAATTTTCGTAGGAAAAAATGATGCCTTTGTGGTTCGTTTTGGTTTGGTTTGATATGGTGGTCACAGTATGAACAGTGAAGATAATTTGAAGATTAATTTGAGATTAATTTAATTAAAACTACACTGGATCTAAGAGTGCCCACCTGTCTGTGAAATGTAGTAACTTGCCAATGTGTTTGTAGTTTTAATAGATATCATCTAAATGTCGCTATCTATTTTCTGGAAAGCATGTTTAATAAAATACCATAACTACTGTAAATACTAGCAATGTATACAATGATCTGTTTGGCAAGAATTGGATGGGCACACTTTATTTAATTATGAAGACAGTCTAGTTGCTACCTTAAATCATTTCTATTAACATGTTTGTAACATTTCTTTTTTTCTAACCGTTTTCCTTGTTATACATAAGTACATAATGTCAACTATGTCTGTGTCAATTTTAGCTGCCTGTGTGGATATAAGTGGTTATCACCCCCTCTACTGCACAATATAAGGCTAATTAATATTGTTAAGAAATATGGAAAATATATGTATTATAGCCATTAGTACAGGCTTCCACATAGGAATGCAACAGTTAATAAAGATAAAACTCAGTTTTCTAGGACAACCTACTTGGATGTTTTCATTTACAGCCAAAATGCTGTCATCCAATCACACACAGCCACCCAAAGTGTATTCTGCACTTGCTGTCATTTGAAGTTCTATACAGAAAGAAGTGGGTCATCTTTAAACACAGGTAAATATAACTTTGCTATCAAAATTAAAATGTGTTATGCACAAATTACATACAACATCAGTTTTCAAATACAATTGCCATTGAAACTTGTTACGTATCTGTAACGGAACCCATCACTGTTTTACCCTGTTTTATGATTATTATGGTTAAAATATGATCCTACTATATGTATGTTGGTTGATGCTCTGCAGAATATTGTCCCAGACATTTGCAGCTACTTGGCATGGGAGATAATCCTGTTACAGCGACTCCGCATAAGATAAAGGAAGTCTATTGTATACAGTGTTTTCATTCTCAGATAAGAACAAAGAAGTGTAATTGAATCAATGTCTGATTGTATCAAAGTTGCCAGGGAGGTGTGACCCACCTATTGTTCTCTTTATGTGTATTGTGCGGCCAAATATGGGCATGTGTATTACCTGTGGCCAAAGAGATGTATATGTATTTCTGTAAAGGTAAATAAAGTCAGTATTCATTTGACTCCCAAATTGTGTGTCGTCCAATATGGGAGGTCGGGAATGGTGAGACTGTAGTGCTTCTCGGATATTTTACGGTATACCAGCGTAGATATTGCACTGCGTGTTCCAGCTCCGTTACAGTATCATACATTGGTATTCAAATATTTGAATTTTGCTTATAAGACTTTAATGAAAATATACTAAAGATGTACATTGGACTAAAAAAGATTTGGAGAAATCGTTCTTTTGTAAATTTGTCCCATAAGATACCATATAAACCTAAGATCACCAAAACCTCTCACCCTGGGTATCTTGAGCTATTCTTAACAAATGAGCACTTAACTATATCTATTTAACTTCTTTTTAAAATAAAACATAGTGATATATATTTTAAGGAACAAGGGGATGCTTACAGACTAGGGTATGTAAGGCTTGCAAGTATACTTGCAAGCTGCCTCTACCGAGCCTATGGATGGATGAAATTGTATAAGAATCCATTAATGAATCAATAAATCCAATCCCCACCTCTTCCTTCCACTTTTGAATACATAATAAACATTAGGATAACACATCCCATCAAGTTCCAAGACAACAGGAAGTGTTGAAGAAATAAACATGGCATTCTTCAGGCAAATACAGTATCTACTAAAATAAAGATTTTATCTAAAAATGCTTTTATGCCCACAGCCTACACAGCTGTTAATACTGTTAAATTATTACAAACTATCAGCCTTATTAAATTACGATTCGGCCAATTGAATAGGGCTCTATATAAGCACAGAGCATATTTTTTTACAGAAGTTTTTAGTTAGTCTAGACCTGGCTTTTGGTTAGAAGTTCACTAACTAAAAACTTCTGTAAAAAATATATGCTCTGTGCTTATATAGAGCGCTTTTGAATTGGCTGAATCGCAATGTAATAAGGCTGTATATACATATGAAGTTTACCCAATCTACAATGGTCCTTTAAAGTTTGTCCCTTTTTTTGACGGGGACTATCACATGAAACAATGGAAGACAATGAGCATGTTCTACAGCATACCATTGGACTTCACATGTTTGTTACAAACTAACATCATTTGCACCTGTAAGAGCCATGAATAATTTTAGAGAAAATCTTATATTTTTAGATTTTCTTTGGGTAGAGAAAATTCCCACATTGTCTGGCTTAAGCACCTGAAAACTGGCGAACTGGGCGAAAGGGGTGAGGGCTTGTTAAATCATTGGAAGTTTTTGTAATTTTAAAAGTAAAAATTCCGTAGAGATGTTAAAGACCCTATCACACATGAAACTTTCACCAAAGAATCATAGTTGCCTCCAGAGACCAGCAGAGGTACTCAACTACTTTACAACGCTAATTATGGAGTAATAAGCAAGAATATACTCATAATGCAGTTATGGTTTAAATGGATACTTTAATGGACCTTATAAAAAGTTCTTCTATATATCATTATATAAAGATGTGATTTTTGAAAATGTCCCTCTGCTATGCTCTAGTGGATTGCCTCATTTTCTCATCCAATCCCTCTGAGTGGGTGAAAGTCTTGCAGCTTCTAGTGCACAAAGCATGACCTGTAGATTCATATTGGTTCATGTGCTCATAAACGGAATAATTGTGTCTGTCTTGAGCCCATGACCACACAGTTCTCTTCATGTGGTGGAGTACACCAATGAGCGACTCAGTAGGCTAATGAGACACAGTGTACTGGACTAATGTAGGAGGGTGGACCTAAATGTATGATAATATATTATTGCCACCACAGAAACACACTTTGTCGCAACACAAGAGCCTGGGTAGATGATATACAGTGCCTTGCAAAAGTATTCACCCCCTTGACATTTTTCGTGTTTTGTTGCCTCACAACCTGGAATTAACATGGATTGTTTGAGGATTTGCATCATTTAATTTACAGAACATTCCCACAAGAACATGCCCACAACTTTGAAGATGTTTTTTTTTTATTTTTAGTTGTGAAGCGGACAACAAATAGGACAAAATAACAGAAAAAGTCAATATGCATAACTATTCACCCCCCTAAAGTCAATACTTTGTAGAGCCACCTTTTGCGGTAATCACAGCTCCAAGTCGCTTTGGATAAGTCTCTATGAGCTTGCCACATCTTACCACTGGGATTTTTGCCCATTCCTCCTTGCAAAACTGCTCCAGCTCCTTCAAGTTAGATGGTTTGCGCTTGTGAATAGCAAGCTTTAAGTCTGACCACAGATTTTCTATTGGATTGAGGTCTGGGCTTTGACTAGGCCATTCCAACACATTTACATGTTTCCCCTTAAACCACTCAAGTGTTGCTTTAGCAGTGGGTTTGGGGTCATTGTCCTGCTGGAAGGTGAACCTCCGTCCTAGCCTCAAATCACACACAGAGTGGTACAGGTTTTGCTCAAGAATATGCCTGTACTTAGCACCATCCATCTTTCCCAGACATAGCATTTTCTTTGATGGCCGAAAAGTTCAATTTTAGTTTCATCAGACCAGGGCACCTTCCTCCATATATTTTGGGAGTTTCCCACCTGCCTTTTCGCAAACTCAAAACATGCCATTTAGTTTTTTGCTGAAAGTAATAGCTTTCTTCTGGCAACTTTGCCATAAAGCCCAACTCTATGGAGCTGCTTATTGTCATCCTATGTACAGATACTCCAGTCTCTGCTGTGGAACTCTGCAGCTCCTAAAGGGTTACCTTAGGTCTCTGTGCTGCCTCTCTGATTAATGCCCTCCTTGCCCGGTCCGTGTGTTTTGGTGGGCGGCTGTCTCTTGGCATGTTTATTGTTGTGCCATGTTCTTTCCATTTGGTTATGATAGATTTGATGGTGCTCCTGGGGATCATCAAATATTTAAATATTTTTTTAGTACCTAACCCTGACTTGTACTTCTCAACAACATTGTCCCTTACTTGTTTGGAGAGTTCATTTGTCTTCATGGCAGTGTTTGGTTAGTGGTGCTTCTTGCTTAGGTGTTGCAGCCTCTGGGGCCTTTCAAATAAGGTGTGTATATGTAATGACAGATCATGTGACACTTAGATTGCACACACGTGGACATCATATCACTAATTATGTGAAGGTAATTGGTTGCACCAGAGCTTTTTATGGGCTTCATAACAAAGGGGGTGAATAAATACGCACGGGCCAATTTTCTGTATTCTATTTCTAAAAAAACATGTATGTATATATATTTCTAATTTCACTTCACCAACTTAGACTATTGTGTTATGTACCCATCAACTTAAGGCTGTAATGTAACAAAATAGGTAAAAAGTCAAGGGGGGTGAATACTTTTGCAAGGCACTGTATAAACTGGAAATGATCATGTTTACAAAAGAATAGGTAGTGTAATGTATAGACACTTATAACATTCTTTAAAGAGAACACAATTTTGTTTTGTAGAGATCCCTTTCATGTACAAATAAAGTCCTTAGAGATTTATATGTTTAATCTCTGTAAATGTACTTACAGAAATACACTGTCACAAAGTGAAGAAAAAGACCTGTCTTTATTTTAAAACAAATTATTCAACCCCTTACAATTACAAGTGTTTTTTATTTTTATTTTAAAAAGCAACCTTAAATGTTATACACAATGGTTTGATGCAAACATAGAATATAATTATATGGATAATTAAAATCCAGTGCAGCAGTAATTGCACTCTGCGGCCTAATGAACATTCCTTTCCTATGGAGATCTCCCAAGAACCATTTGCATCATGACATGAATAGGGGGAACTGTCTCCCTCCACATGATTTGGCAGAGTTCAATAACAAGCTGTTTTCAAGAATCGAATAAGAAAGGCTGCCGTTGCTTGAATTTTGTCTCCAGCTAAACATAAGGATGTCTGATTTACTTACACCAGAAAAAATGCTATTTGCCTGACTAAATCAGCTGTGCACTGCCACTGCACACTAACGTATGTTATGATCAATGGAAGGAACCGCTAGTTGTCCACACAGGGCCTCAGCCCATCTGTAAGGTATCATAGCTCATGTCTCAATCTATATGGCACCTACGTCAGCAAATACCAAAACTTTCAGGAATGCATGGGAAAGAGCATCATGGATATCAGCAAGAAATCTGTCTTGTTTCAAATAGTTTAGATTTCATTACACAAAATCAATGCTGACAGACATAATCACTAAAGAATGGTATAAAAGCTATGTGTTGTTTGGTCCTTCCAGTGAAGATGCTGACTCCCCTAAGAAACCCTGGATGTGTTCATAGCAGTATTTATTACCAGAGAGACAGCAATAAGACATGATGCTAAATAAAATTATTTTATAGATTTGGGGTGTTTAAGGTCTTATGAGAGCAAAATAATACAACCTTGATATTTTTTTTCCATTGGCCTAAGAATGGAGTCTGATCTAACTCTCTGAATGCTTAATACAATGGAGGTCTGTGCTTCTCTCTGCAGACACTTCTTCTCTATGATAACATTGAAGTTGAAATGCTCCTTCTACAATGCCAGGAAGGATCTACCTATGTCTCTCAGAGACCCCTGGTGAATTAACCCTAATATCACCAGCCTAGACCCTTAAGTCCTCAGGAGATCTGTACTTGGTTTGGTGCAACATAAACTTGGTTAACCAAATCTAATCTCATAGGATGAATTCAATACTTGAGTAAAAGCACTATAGAAAGTAAACTCTCAGCTGAATATCCAGTTGAAATAAATACAATGATGTCATTATACACATATATTTACTTATAACCATAACAGTCTCATTGCATTGTCTGTCTTGACCGGTGCAAAGAGCCTGTGACCAAGTATTAACCTCCTGGGGCTATGAAGCCTGGACTGTTGGCTTGGCTAGTCTCTTTTTCAAGCCAGCCATAAATAATGTCCCCTTTGTATGACATGAGTACTATTGTGCAGCCATTATTATCACTTGAAGCGCAGATTCATAGAAAGCTTTTTATCAAATGTTATGCAGTCCTCAAAACCATTTTGGCAGAATCTTTAGAATTATTCACATATATAGTGGTAATACATATATATATATATATATATATATATATATATATATATATATATATATAGAGAGAGAGAGAGAGAGATAATTCTTTGCAGTCAATATTGGAATAGTAATTCATAATAGATGCACTCTGACTATGTATACCCAGTGTAATGTATGTTTCAGTTATTTGGTATTATGAGTTACCGATAAAGAATATTTCTGATGAGAAGTGATGCATTAAGCAATAGGTATTCGATTTCAGTTATGGTTGCCACTGTAACTTAGGTTCTATTTGATCATAATAAAAAGATTACACCATATCATGTTGATTTGCTTGAAATTAATTTGTCCTGACAGGAACAACGTGAATACAATCAAAACACTTTGTAACCTATGTTGGCTGATGTATGAATATTGGTTCCTTAAAGACACATGTTCAAGATTTACTAATGATACACTTACAGAACATATATGTCCTGGGTCTTTTCCAGTTCTATACATTGATTGCACTATCCTGAACACTAATATGCTTTACATTGAATGTTATATTAATTTACATCTTGTAATATTAGTAATCAATCACAACTCACAAGATCTCCTAATCAGCATTAAGGTGGCAACATCACTATCTGTGAGCGTTAGCTTCCTATTTGAAAGTCCTGTGTGTGATCTTGCATTAAGGTCTAGTGAATCCAGCTCCTTTTTGTTGGCACAGCACAGTGGAATTAATTGACTGTTAATTAAAACCGCTCAATGCTTCAATCAATCAAATAAAAAAACAATTACCTTAAAGGGACATAGAATACAAATGTCTCTAACATGCATTTTTTCGTGACTGATTTTGGGACTAGGATGGGACTCCCTGCACCCTTCAAGTAACCCTGTTAGTTGGGACTCTTACACATCTGATTGCTTACACCAAGGCTATCAAAATGGACATTCGATGTTCTGCTAAAAGCAACTCATGTGAATAGCTTGTTGCTTGTTTAATTTGTGCATTTGTTTTCTAGAGTTCTGTGAAATATGTTGGATGTTTCCCTTCCCCTATAGCACATATAAACAGATAATATTGTAACCAAAAACCAGAGAGAGAGAGCGATTTGCAAAGCATCTGGCCTCCGACCTAGGAATAGGAGTGCCCTCCACCACCAGAGTTCCAGGTGGGGGGAAACCAAGCTAATGTGGGCAGATTCTTTGTCTCTGGCCTCAGTAATACAAGCTGAAGTTAGCTAATTGCCCTCTAGGGTTGTAAAGCAAATCAGATTGGAGGACCAAGATACATTTAACACCCCTCCAAATCTATGGACAGAGACACATACCAGATCAGGTATATCTCACAGGAAGAAAAAGATTTGGGGGAGAAATGTTGGTGTGGAGAGGTGGATCTTTTGGTGCTGTGTAAAATCTATTTTGTAAGAAAGAATAAAGCCAGGCTACTCTGAGCTAAGAAATGGGGTTACTGGTCTGATTTTTCGTGTTTCTCCATGACTGATGTCCTGATCTGAATTGCTGGGTGCTGAGATGAATATAAAGTCACAACCTGCAGATTGCTCCTATAAGCTACAGTAGGACAATTAGGGGTATACTGAGCCCCTCGTCTCTGGGCTAAGAGACATTTAAAAGAGTATGTTTTAAGCACCATAGAAGTTATGTTTTCATATAAACAATGTTTAGTAAAACTTGTTTAAACGTATTACAAAATAACAGGAAATACAACAGGTAGAGACTTATGACTACAATTGTCAGACACCTATGACTCATACAGCTGCATTGCTGCACATTAGCTGACATGGATAAGCTCCTAAAACACTTACATGTGCAAAGCAGTATATTCTGCTCCAAGAGCTTCGTTTTCAAAACAGAAACATACTGTTCAACATTATAAAATGCCTGTATTTCAGATGCAACAAAGAAAATATTGCCTTCAATTGCCCTTTAAATAACTGTTTGAATTTCGTATGCACAACACGTACCCTGCAAATGTAAAGAATAAAACATTTTTATATTTGAAAGTAAAAAACACAATGGTATAATATTCAGATCTTACTTAAATATATATCACAGTAGTTAGAAGCACTGATATCTGAGCATTTCTCATCATTGACAAACTAATATTTTATTTTTGATCCCTATAATTTATTAGTATTTAACAACATTCAAAGTGCCCTCTGACAAAGCAACTATAAGCTCACTAAAATAGGTTTACCATGCACTGCTGCTCCTAAATGTCATGCTCTTGTAGTTTTAAATGTACAAAGTAGTGTGCAGCGGCTCTCCTCTGAAATCATGACTAATTTCCTTGTAAGATGATCTGGATGGGGGAAGCATGATAGACTTTCCAATTATGAAATTCCATTTATTTTCAAAATTGAAAAATGACATTCTTTTACCGCAGCATGCTAAGTAAATCGAGTGGTTTTGCTACTGCCATTGTCTTGCTAGACACTAATCAGGTATCCCTGTGTGTGAAAGGCATTAAGAGCAAAAATTATTCATACCATGCAATGGAAGAAAAATACTGTTGGGAAAAAAGAAAATAAATTGGTGTAACATTGATACCATTAACTGAGAAGAATGAAAGTGCAAAGTACTAAGATCTTATTCAGAGAAAAGCTACAAACCATACATTCAAGGTGGACTGTAGATAATTAAAGCTCATCTACATGTATAGGATCATGCATAAGTCTTATTGAAGTGTCTCCCATACATGGATGCTTGGTTTCCTTTTATGTGATCGTGTGTTCCATAAGACAATTAATCCATAAGATTTCTCTCTCTGGAAAGCTTTGTAGTAACTTTAAAACGATCATAGAGAGAGCATGACCTCCTTTTTGAGTTTACTGGGCCATTTTTTGGATCCTAAAGAGTGGTTTTGTGCCTCAGTGAATCATTATGACGTTCAGACATTTGTACAGTAACACAAGAGCCATTTTGGGACTTCCAACAATACTTTCAGAGATAAAAAAGTAATTTTTTTAAATGTTTTGAAAAATATTGTCTTATGGCACAATATGTATCTATTCTATACCTTTAATGATAATTTTGATTGGTTAGCATGAAAAATTCCAGTATATTCAATATGTACAGACAAAGTTTCAGCCAATATTTCAGTCTTTGGCATTTTCAGAAT
Source organism: Discoglossus pictus (assembly GCA_027410445.1). NCBI lineage: Eukaryota > Metazoa > Chordata > Amphibia > Anura > Alytidae > Discoglossus > Discoglossus pictus. The sequence continues at coordinate 453,291,836 of CM050163.1, forward strand.
AAAATCAGATATATTACCCTACTCACACAGAGCAATATATAGCCATCTAACCCATATCTAATATACAACAAGACAATATGGCTTTGTGTAAAAGTAATGACACCCAGCAGTGTCCCAGACATCCCATTCATTGAGATACGGATGTTGAAAACAAATAATGGCTCACTTAATTTCTTGAAGTCACAATTATGTGTCCTGGAATATTTGACACTTACAACCCCATTCTGTAATAAACTATATATCTGTTGTTACAAATTCCAATAAGAACCTCTCCCCTTCCATTTCTTGTCTAATATGTGAACTCTTTAGGAAATAAGTATCACACTTATGGGCAATAATGCAGAACAACGCTTTGTGCATGTTATAATTTGCATAATAATAGACAGAAAGCTTTTTTTAGATTTTGCAAGGAATATAATATATCCATGTATCTATTTACTTTTATGTATTTTATTTTATTAAGATGTGCTAAAAATCATACCATTTGTACCTCTTTGGTTCTGCCCTGGAGCTCATGCAACTCACTCAGCATGTCAGGGACCTCTCTCAAACAGCATGTTGCAGAATTTTGCCACTGACTAATTAATGTGAGATAGTGCAACCCCTGTACTTAGAATACAACGTCTTCATGAGCTGCACATGGGGAAAACCAGTTAAGAACTATTTGTAATGTTTTAGGCAGAAAAAAACAGAGCTTTTAGGCACTTCTTAATAAACTAAAATAGATACTTAGGTACAGTATATTATATTCCTAGTGAGGACCAGAAATCCAGAAAACTTTATTGGCCTTTTAAGTATAATAATTCTGTATCAAGGCAAAATGATATATAAATAACATATTTTTCTGATACAGGTAAAGCTGTGTCATTTATTCTATTAAAATTAGTTTAATACAATTTAAAGAAAAAAAGTTAAAGAGAATTAAAAAAAACAACATTCTGCTTAACCAGCAATAATACCGGTATGTTTAGCGTTAAAAATAGATTATATCTCCTCCTCAGTATAACAGAAGTGCCCACATGTTTGCAGAGCGATGCATTATGTGAATCAATACACTAATTAATTAAGGGGAATGACTGGTCTTTCTTTAGATCTACGACCACTAAAAGGAAGTAGCCAATTCATGCCAATCTGCTAATCCGACCACCTGACCTCAGCTATGTGTATGATTGAGATTACACATCCTTGGGGTATGAGACATAAGCCACAGTGAGAGCTGCCAAGAAGTCAACCTGGTTGTGGTTACAAAATTATAATTTTCCAAAATTCTGGTAGAGCCACAAAATGACTACATAACATTGCAGACGTGTGACGGTGAGTATCCGAATAAATGCTGATATGAAGAATAAAAAGATGAAAACACCTTTTCTATAAACTAGGTAGATGCCACACACACTTGTTGTTCAATCGTTCAGTTGTACACAACTCTCTGTGTCTGACTCTCCAGGCACATCTTGTGTCTGATTGTGCATGAGGTATTTTAGGCAAAGATACTGGAGTGCGTTGCCATTTCCGTCTCCAGTGGACTGCAATTTGTCTATCCTCTCTGCTATGACATGCCCATCTTGGGTGACCCTACATCGTATAGCTCACAGCTTCATTAAGGTACACAAGCCCCTTCACTAGAGCAAGGCAGTGATCCAGTAGGGGACATACACACAACATTTATGTTAATATTAGTACTTTCTGTTACCATTCTAACTTTGGCCAAAATTCCCTAAGTATACCATGGACTACTATATACTTGATTAAGGCCACATTTTCCACTACTTAGTGAAACAAAAAAATCTAAAGTTTAAAAATATCATTATCCCACATAAAAAGTTAAAGATATTTCATCTAAGCTTAATAAATACTGGGTATAGTTGAGCAAAAATCTGATAATGCAGCAACTGAAATTCAGTAAATCTAGAAAGTTTTAGGGGCAATAAAATAAAATAAAAACAGAAAAACATCAGAACAAAATATGTATCTATGCAGATCCTAGCTGACTTCTAATTTTGAACTGTTAAGTTCCCAGAGAAAGAGATCAGAGTAAGTAGACCCACAAAGTAACCCTCCCTAACCAAAAAAATGTAAAACAATAATTAAAATATAGAAGAAACATTCAGTATTGAAATTGAATAATGTTCATTACAGTGACAAATTATCACAAAATACAGACACTAAGTAATAAGTGAAAGGAATAATTTTAGAACTTATATTAGTGAGCTCTAAAGCTCTTCCCTCTGTAGGCTATATGTAAGACACACAATACTGTGTTCATTGGCACTCTGGGGGGCTGAGGTGCCTTGTAATCAGAATCTTAAGCAACTTTGTTTTAATATCTATACAATCTATGTCAAAAGTATTTTTTCCAATCTGTTTAGCTGCTATATGAGTTCCTTTATAGAATAACAAGGATACAATATATTATCAGAGTATAGTATATTATCAGATTATATTCCTAAAAAAATAATCAAGTAAAAGAAAATTGCCATAGATTGCAAAATATTTTTGTGTCTGTATTTTGTGGTCATTTGGCTAACATGAGCAAACTGCATTTGGTTGAGGAACTAGCAGCCTCATTAAATTGGAGCTGCGTGTTAACAGATAGCTCATAACTGTCATCTAAGGGCTATTTGCATGCTAAGATGCCTCATAACATTACTCGCAGCGGGCTTTGCGTGTTAAAATGCAGGACGGACGAGAATAGGCTACGTGGAGAGCTACGTTGAACTTTGTGCATGTAAATCCTTTGATCTTTCGTGCCCGTAACTGCTAATTGTTTAATTAAGCTATTAAAGTGCTACGTGGTCACTCGCGAGCAAGCACGTAACATGCAAATAGAGCACAGAGGCCAATGTGTGCTCCAGAGCACCCACAAAGAGGGTAAAGTACAATACGTAGCACTTGAAATGCAAATAAAATCACTCTACTGTACATGTATTATAAGGGAAAGTGATGTTAGGTCTTTGAATTAATAGCACAACATTCTCAAGCCCGCAAATCGGCCCAGAAAAATACTTTATTTTATGATTATTTTTTGTGTAATATTCATCCCTGCATTCAATGTGTTACGACATATACTGTAACTAGCATGTAATAAAATATCCTATTTACTGATTTATTAATATTGCATGATATCTGGCCTGTTCGACCAATCACAAACTGGATTTGAAGCACGTTGGACTTGGAAATCTACCCCTTCAGTGATGTAAAGCTTACAATCTTTCTTTCCATTGGCTCCATCTGAACCCGTAACTACGAGATTGCTTAATTGTTTGTATGCAAACACGCAAGTCTGACGGCCACTAACTGGTTTACGAAATAGCGTCTCTCGCTCGTAGCTCGCAGCCCTTTCTAATTTAATAGTGACGTAACTCTGCCAAATTTGAAGCACACAGCCCTTACGTGCTACACGTCGGACTTACGAGGCTGGAATTTAATATGGCCCTAGATTATGGACAGTCTCAGCATCAACAACCAGTTATTATAAGATTTGTGGTGAGAGTAGATTACTGCACCTTCCAGTTCAGGAGGAACCCATTTGGGGGTCATAGAAATATCTGTATACCTGTTCTATTTAACAATTACACCAAAGTGTTTTTACTCCTATATTTTTATTTTTGTAATTGTTTTTAAAATGCTGCTGTCATTATTTGAACAAAATGTTATTTTTTACCCACTTTGTTTTAAATGAATATTAGATGTAAATAGGAGCGTCTCACAAAATATGCTTAGCAGTGGAGGTGTTACCCATCTTAAACTTAGGGGTGCAGTTGTAGTTGATATACGCTACATATTTCCTTTGTGATAAAGAAGTAGAATTAATGGCAAGTAAAACCAGAACATCCATTTAATCTACATACTCTATTTGTATAAAAAGAACTGTCATGATAAAGTGTTTTCCACCCTATTTCAGTTATATGACTCTTTTGTATTACAATCGTTTTGGTGGAACCTCAAGACCAGAAAATATCTTCTACTGATATGTAGAATCCACCCTCAATACTACAAAATGGCTACCATGTTCTCAGTAGGAAAGCCTCTAGAACATTAATGTATTGCGCTGAATATATGTATATATGTAACACATTATGTGAGCCATCATTGTAAGATATGTTTTAGGTAAAAAATTGGTTTATCAGATTCTGCTTATCTCTTATGTCCAAACTGGACAATTACAGATTGCTTGGCCTGATCTTGAGAAAGAGGATTTTGCTACTGTGAGTTGCTTTTCCTTTTAATCCAACTGACAGCCATTTCAACAGAACTGAACATAGAACATATATGCATCCCTCCCAGGTGACTAATTATGTTAGGTCAAAATAAACCGTTTTTCCCAATTAAAGCAAAAATAAATATTTTAGTTAACAATTAAGGGCCACATTTCTTTTTTAAGTTCTCTAAAAGTGCATATTATAATTATGACTCTTCATTGGCCCTTTAAGTACAGGGCAGCTCTGTAAAATGTGTTGGAGCTTAATTAGCGATAATAACCAAATACATTAGCCATGCAGTTTATAATATTCTAATATTTTTGGCATTTTTTAAAGCACAGAGCACACACAATGTAATGCACATTTTTGCTTTATCTATTATGTACTATTTACTTTATTACACCAAAAACTACAAAACAGCTTTATCAAACCATTAAATAGTGTGATATAAGGATATTTAGCTTGCAACATGTTTCAATTTCCTTCTACCATTTCATGTCACTCCATTATGCCATAAGAAGCCATTCAGTTGCTTTAATAAATAATAAGTATTCTATATTCTAAGATTGCTTGATATCATTTAAGACTGGTGAATACCTTCCAGCACAGTGTGCTATCTGATCTGAATGACAGATCTTGTGGAGAACACCTCAGAAAAATTAGTTTTTAATGTTCAGAGGTCATAAGATCATTTCCCTTATTTCCTCCTCACACACAGACATTTGGTCTGTCTGAGTAGCCTTACTCATTTTACATAGGGCGCTTAATAGTCATCAAGATGGTCCTAATTAGAGAGATGAGGGGGCTTTAATGTGTTTTACACCTGCTCACACACAGCGGGGTGGGGGTTAAGTTATTTTCCATGTTTTTCCTCAACACTTTCTGCCAGCTAAAGTGTTTTCTTTAACGTGCAGTATGTAGGCCGGGGCTGGAGCCATGTATTCCTGATGTAATCCCCAGATGTTACCCAGCAGGTGTCAACAGAAACAAACAGAGGGGCAGGAACAGCTTTCACCCCACCCACTCTGAGAGGGGGGCACCCAGAGGGGGCTGACTGGCTTAGGGTGCCAAACCATGGCACTGGTAAACACTGCAACTGTGCAAAAATGTCCTGCATGCGTGTTTATGGCAACATTATCAAACTGTCCTGCTATTGCACAACTCCCTTATTATTATTATTATTATTATTATTATTATTAATAATGATAATAATAAAATAATTATGATTATTTTATCGATAACCATTATTTATTACCAGTATTGTATGCAAACTTATATACAAAAAGTAAATACAAAAAATACACAATAATAGTACAATTTAAAAATGTTGACAATTATTGTAATTATTTGGAATAATGTCCCTTGCAAAGAACTATGGTATAATCACAATAATAGCATTTTATAGTTAATATGTCAAATATGTGATTTTAAATATTTTTATATAGTTTAAGAATGTATCTGTAGTACGCATATCCAGTAATACAGACAAATAATAAGAGTATTGCAGTACAGAGATTCCTTTTTATAGTACAAACATTTTATTTAATCTGACAGGCTTTTCATGTAACTCTCTTTTACAAGTCAAAGCAATACTGATTAGGTGTAACTGTATAATTTACAACATATGACCAGTACTACTTTAAACTATTGTTTGACCAATAAAAAAGTTACCACTGTATACTGTAATACCTATATTTCTAATCAATTTACATTTTTTTTTTAAATATGCTTTAATTCGCACTGGCTTCTCTTTGTTTTATAATTAATTGTATGTTGCTGGTCACAGATTTATAAGAATATACAATGTCAGCACTGGGGTCTTCCTCGCTGTAGCACAGTCTGACTCTACACTTTCACTGGATTACAAGCCAGACACAGCAGCCACAATGCAATGTTATATAGGACCAAAGATCTGTATTATATAGCATAGATTCCCATCTAATGTAATGCCAGATCCTGATGTATATATCATAGATTATCTTTATTTTAGACCTTGCTGGAACAAAGTTCTTATGAGATCCCGTAAGCTTGCACTCTAAACCAAATCCTCTAAATAGAACCTAAAGAAACAAACAGAAAAAACAATGCAATATACATAGCTAGGCTCCTAAAGTGAAATTAAATAGCAACTTATAATGAAAATATTATATTGTAATATATATAAACCAGCTACTGAATCAGACATCAGTTTGAGCAACTTGGTTTAGTCAAATAACATCCTTCAATCATGCTAAGTACATCTCATAAAAGTACTTCTACTTATATTTAAAGTTGTTGTTTTGAACTCCCAGAACACTATTAAGTTTTAATGCTCCTTACCTGGTTTTGAAGATGCTCTTCTCTAGCACTTTGAGTTCCAAGAAAAGTTGCTGCTTTAATATGCATCTACCATTCAAAACAACCAGTTGGAAATGGAACAAAAAGAGCAGAGCCTGTGCTGTAGCCTGTGCTGTAGCCCCCTGTGCTTTGGGAGTGCTGGTGTCTCAGTGCTCAGGCTCTGTGCCTGTTGTTGTCACTTCTCATCACTGCCCCATTCAGAGGCTCTGAGGCTGCAAGAGGGAGGGGAGACACAGGCATCTTTCACAGGCTGCCTATTATCCCATCACACTGGCCAATACCACAGCATCTGGGACTTTTTCAAACAAGCCTTAGAAGTGTGCTGGCTCTCTATGCTATTTTTACACCAAGAAAGATACATTTGCTTTCACTACAATCTTAGGAGATAAACATTGGGTGGATGTAACAAATTCTTCTTTCTACACTAAACTCAAGGAGAATTAGAGCTTTTTTTAATGATTCATTTATCACTGATTTGTGCTACTGTAAATCAGCTTATAGTGTAGTATCTAGTCACATATATAGTTGTGGATCTTTGCCATGTCTGGAACGTTTGCAATGTTGGTAACCCACTTGCGGCCCTCGCAAAGAGACGGCCGTCTGCAAGCCTTGCGAAACGAGCCATTGAAGCATGCAGGACTTAGGCTGCAATGAGCGCCAAGGGCGCTCATTGCACTGCGAGCCTTGCGGTGCGAGGTGAGCAGTTGAAGTACGCGGCACTTATGCTGCAATGATGGAAATTAGGCTGCAATGAGCGCCAAGGGCGCTCATTGCACTGCGAGCCTTGCAAAAGTAAAGCACACCTTATAGAAAAAGTATAGCACACCTTATATTATAATGCAAAAGTATAGCACACCGTATAGTATATAACAAAGGTATAGCACACCTTATAGTATATAAGAAAAGTATAGCACACCTTATATTATAATGCAAAAGTATAGCACACCGTATAGTATATAACAAAGGTATAGCACACCTTATAGTATATACTATAGCAAAAGTATAGCACACCTTATAGTATATACTATAGCAAAAGTATAGCACACCTTATAGTATATACTATAGCAAAAGTATAGCACACCTTATAGTATATAAGAAAAGTATAGCACACCTTATAGTATATACTATAGCAAAAGTATAGCACACCTTATAGTATATACTATAGCAAAAGTATAGCACACCTTATAGTATATACTATAGCAAAAGTATAGCACACCTTATAGTATATACTATAGCAAAAGTATAGCACACCTTATAGTATATACTATAGCAAAAGTATAGCACACCTTATAGTATATAAGAAAAGTATAGCACACCTTATAGTATATAACAAAGGTATAACAGACCTTATAGTATATAACAAAAGTATAGCAGACCTTATAATATATAGCAAAGGTATAGCGACACGTCATGTGTCATAGGGCTGGATTCACTGAGCTGGTAGTGAATGTAATATTCTTCATTGTATCATATTGCTTATTTGAAATATTTTTAGTGCAACCTTTTACATTTCTTCACAACCCCTGAAACAGCCTAGTTATATCCACCCATATTTCTAGACATGCCAAATTAGTTTACTCATTAATAAGTTACTGAAAGGAAAAATAAATGTATTCAATATACAGTACACCGGCATTCAAAATATATCATTAACCAGTTTTTTGATCTTGGTACTTGGATGCAAAATGCACAAGCAAGGCATATGGTGTAGTATTTATAAGATCTATTCACCATTGCTGATATAGAAGAGTTACAGGCGCCCCTTACATGGAGAGCTGATAAAATGCTCCAGTATATGTTACAGCAATTTGCAAAGTAAGTTTTCTCACAAAATCTCAACAGCCTTATTAATTTGTGATTCAGACAATTAAAAGGGCTCTATATAAACACAGAGCATATTTTTTTTACAGAAGTTTTTAGTTCATGAAAACCTGGCGTTTGGATAGAAGTTCACTAACTAAAAACGTCTGTAAAAAAATATGCTCTGTGCTTATATAGAGCCCTATTCAATTGGCCTAAACGCAATATAATAAGGCTGCAAATCTTTAATCGTAATACATTGAAAGGTTGTTTACATTGATCCTTACTACTTAAAGGTCTGGGTCATTCCAGTGGCCTTTTAATTAGTGAATAACCTAATAGAGTTATTTACTAAGCAGCACTTAGGCTGCAATGTGCTTCAATGTGCTCTGTCAGTAGTTTAGTAAATATTCCTTAATGTATTCTTGTGTACCCCCCTCTATATATATTCTGTTTTAATCAGGTTCTTAGTTAAATTTCTCACTGATAAAGATATTTAGATTACTCAGATTCCATTTCAAGAGATACATAATTATCAGTGAGTTAATTAACTATTAGGTTGAGAACCTTCATATTAGTTTAAAACTGTTGTTTAGTATCTCTGCAGGATATGTTGTCACATTACAAATAAAGCATAATAATAATAGTCAAAACTATTGTGATGAACCTTATACAATTTACACTTCATTCCTGCAGACAATGAGAGCTTTCTGGAGCTAATATTGATTTGTATCCCTCCCAAGATAATTTGCTGCCATACACTACACTTCAATATCTTGAAAATGGTATGACCAAAAGGCTATAAGTTAAAAAAAATAATGCCAAATGAAGTATGAAGGTTAATGACATAATTTACTCACAAATAAAAAGAACATAAGAAATACAGCATCCAAGATGATGATCCACATCATATTTATCTAAATCTCTGCTTCTGCAAATTTCTGTACCGAGCTAGTACCCATGCAGTTTGGATTTCTGGACCTGGTCTCCATGAATATTCTTTCCCTGCAGACATGGGCGTATTTAGGTTTTATGCTGCCATAGACAGTTTCGATGACCCACTTACAGCTCCTCACTTCCCCTTTCTATATCTCAAATCCTAAGTATATATGTGTTTGTATGTGTGTATATATATATATATATATATATATATATATATATATATATAGTGTATCAGAAAGTGTTAAGTACACTTACAGACAAAATATTAATGCATACAGACATTTCTGTATATATACAAACATATTTCAATATACTGAACTGCATCTTCAGGCAGCCTGCTGCCACCTAAAAATATGCTGCCCTAGACATTGGCATCATGGGCCTAGGCAGAAATAACCCCTGTCTGCAGAGTTAAAGGGATGTTATAAGCACATTTTTTTGTTGCATACGAATGAGGGTATTTCAATATTTGCTGTATTTATGTGTATAGATAATTTGATTGGCATCCTTGCAAAATATGGGTACATACACCTTTATGACTCATTGCCTTAGTGTGAGGGGTTATAAGTTTTCTCAATTATATCATACTCACCTAGCAAGTGAGACCTTGCCAACAAGAACGTAGCATATTGTGGGCTTAGCCAAAAGCAATAACTTCCGTACAGGGCCACTGGGGTAGTCTAACTATTGGAGGTATTTACATTTTACATGATATTATATTTAAGCTGGAGCTTCTCACATTTTTTTCAAGCTATGGGAGGAATTGCATCAGATATCCCCAGACTTTCCCAGTAAAGCTGCACAGAAATAAAACAGCTGCAGTATGTCTGTGCAGTCTTTGCACTGTTTGAAAGAGAAGGGAGGATTCAAGCTCACTGATAGCATGGAAAACCAGTAATGTGCAAAGTGTTATCATAAAAAATGAACTCTTAAATCTCAATGCATTGAAAAGTGGTTTATATTGATATTTACTACTTAAACGTCTAGACAATTACAGGAATATTTTAATTAATGAAGGAATACACATTCTGTTAAATTGTATTTTCATGCGATGTTCCAATACATAGCTATATAATTGATCTACTCTCTTAACTATTCACCAACTCATTTGGGGCAAAATGTGCTTCTAAGCGCTTTATTCCAACTTGTAACTCAGTTAACCTGAACTTGACAGCAGCCATTTGTAAGTATATCCCCTTAATATCCTCTCATTGCCTGCAGGCATACACCAAAATGCCTTAGTGGAAATTAACAATTAGCCTACGGCTACGCGGATCCATTGAATAAAGAAATGAAGGTATTTTACTTGAGGTACTGATTTGTTTCCATGGAAACTGAATTTGCTGGTACTTAAAGGGACTTATAATTCCCCCAAAATGTCATTATACATTTAAAATAGCAATGAAACCAAGTGGTTTGAAGCTCAGTACAACTTGTAACTTTTCTAGTTTTCACATCACTTGTTTTTTTCATAAAACTGAAGTGCAAATTTTAAAGTCTACTAGAATATTACGGCTTTCCAACAGTGCCTTTGTCTATTTGATGAGAACGTCCTTAACATAGAAATATGTCAAGTTTGGGAGGGATGTATCTTCGGAAAAAAAGAGGAATCAAAAAGCAAGATCATGAATCAAAAATAGAAGGTGGGAGGTTTTGGGGTAATGTGCTACTTACCTCCTACTTTACAGAAAGGGTGGTACATAAGTGTGAAAGACTTCAAGTGAACTTAGTAGTGTCAAACAAAGTAAAACAATACACCTAAGATCAAATGAAGTCATTCAGATTACGTAGACAGAATGAGCATGTTGAGATGGGCCTTTTGGTTCTTATCTGGCATTAAATCTGTATCTCTATGTTTCGGTCTCAATCATTTTTAAATACATTATTGATTTCTCTAAACCAGCTCTGCTGAAAATATATTCCATATATAATTGTTTTGCAGGAATGTCTTGATTTAGGTCTTTCCATCTGCTGTTTCTTCTGTTATTTCCCATTTCCCTTACTTTCAATAACATATCTCTAAATATAATAGTAGGAACCGTATTGCCATAATAGTGACATGCTTCAAGGATTGTTCACTGGCAAACTTTTTCTATTAAGCATAGTCCTCATGTGTGTCCCCCTTTTGTATCACACCTAAACCCTTAGATTGTAAGTTTGCGAGTTTTCAATTGTGTGTCCGTGTCTTGGAAACAAGCACTATGTGCATTGGATTATATGCTCAAAAACAGGGCCCTCCATTCTTTATAAGGTGTTAAGTTTATGTGCACACATATAGAGGCAGATAACTCGCACGGCAAGTGGAAACCCTCCCATGTTTAGGATTGGATAGGCGTTGCCCCATCATCATGTCCCATAATTAATTTGACAATTGTTGGGTGGTATGTGTCATGAATCAGCCAGTGGCCATATTGGATTTGGGTGTGAACTATGCTGGGGTCATTTTGTGACTGGCAGCGGTGGCCATTTTGGGCTGGGTGGTCTTCCACATGCTGTTGCCATGGGGAGGAACAAAAGGTTTGGGGCTCCCAGACACCCTGTTATACTGTTATACGGTTATACTGTTATATTATTATGATTATTGTCTAGGGAAATGAGCAGGGTTCCCATCACCATCAATAAAAGTCATCATAATGCATGAGATGGATTGATGTGGAAACCCTGCCCCAATCCCATATACTATGAGGACATTAGGTGGTTTTATGTGGAGTGCGCTTTTACGCTTGTACTTAAATAGACTGACAGTGTGTGGAATATGTACACATATGTATATGATAGTATGGGGTAGTCATGCTGGATACATTGCCACATACATCTTGCAACAGGAGAAGGACCCCAGCTGGCCACCAAGGTTAATCCTTTAAGTACACATACTTAAGTCAGGAACAATAGGGTCCCAACAGACATTGAGGCACCATAACCCCAGGGGGTCTACAGGTATTCTCACTCAGAGAGTCAGGGCAAAGTTCAGAGGACAGGGAGATGTTTCTCCCTTGAGAGCCAGGCAGCAACTGAATTAGTTAGCCACACCTAGTGGGCGGCCCAGGGGAGGGGTCTGGAAGTTCCCAGAGCTTACCTCTAGTCCATTGGCTAGAGGTAATAAAGTTACTCTGGAGATTACCCCATTGGCCAAGAGGAAGATAAGGGTTGGACAAAGGGGTAGCCATTCCCTGTACTGTTGTTGTGAGTTGTTTAAATACTTGTGTAAAAATAAAGAAGTTGTTCATAATTTTCATCAAGACTTTGTGTGCAGGTGTATTATTGACCCAGGGGCATATGCTGGCAGAGGAGATCGTTTCTGACTCCCTTCCAGGTTTTCCCAGGCACACTACCAAAAGCTGGGACTTATGCTCTTGCATCCACAAGGAAGGTCCATTGGTCTGAGTCACCCAAATCTTAGGTCTAAAACCTACAGGAGATAAGAGGACTAGGATCCTCTATACTCCATCATCATTGTAGGTTGTGACAATTGGTGGCATTGGTGAGAGACTCCACAGAAAGACCAGCAATGGAACAGACGGATATCACCAAAGAAGCAACAAGACGGTTTAAAGCAGCCAGGCACTTATACCCCAGTAAGATGACCGCACAAGAGGTGTCCAACGTACTAGACCAGTATTGCCAGAGGATCTGGCAGGAGCGCAATGGAGCGAGAACTCCAGCTCAGCAAAGACTTGGCTACAGAGAGACATTGCGTCTAGAGAAATGGATGGCGATTCTGAATCTGTGGCAGGACGATGAGCTAATGGGCTGGCTGGAAGTACTAGTAAGAAAAGAGGTTGCCTTGGAGAACCAATATCACGTTTTTTACGCCAGAATAGTTGGTGGCCCTGGAGAGGAGTTTGATTTCCGCTTGGAGATAGATTCTGGCCTCCAAGACATTGTGTATGGTGATCCTGAAGGGGGCATAGGAACCTTTAAAAGGCACAACAACTTGTTTGTGGAACGCTGTCGTGGTCTGGGACTGGAACCGTGGTCCATGTAGGCTAATTTAATGGTACACCTGATTGAGCAGGAACTGCAGCTGGAGGAGGAGTATTTTGAGTTGTGGGATGAGATCTATGGGGAGACATTTTGCCCATCAAGAGGGGAACAACCCAGTCAAGAGGACTGGTCGCCAGATCGTTACAACACAGATGGTATGTACCGAAGTGATTGTGTGCAAGGGGTCTGGGGAGAACATAGTGATGGAGAATGCCTTCCTTTAAAAAATATAGAGACTGTGTCAGAGCCTAGAAGGGATGGTAAAGTCAGCTTGGGACCAAATCACCAGCTCCAAGAGCCAGAGACCCAGGGGAATGTTCCCTGGGTGGGGTCAGATAACCGATGTTTGTCCCCTGATACCCCAAGAGACTTAATCCCAGAGGAAATGCTAGCAGAGCACAGTTTCTCCAAACAGGTCTCACCTGAGGACTACCTTCCAGCACAAATCCTGGCAGAAACCCCAGTAACTGCTCAACAGGTAGGGCCAGATGAACTAAGTCTGCCCTCAGAAGTTCTAGGCAATGTGTATGGTCCAGAACTGGTAATGGAGCCAGGGGCTCAGGATAGCCACCCAAGAGACTGTGGGGAGGGCTATGTAATGCACTCTGGGGAGAAGGCCGTAGAGGTCAGGTTGGGTGGGAAGGATAAGATTCCCCAGCCTACAACAGATAACCAAAATCTGTACTCTGACACCCCAGGAGAGTTGCTAAAAAAGGTGCTAGTGAAGCACAGAGCCCAGGAGGGCTATGTAATGGACTGTGGGGAGGGCAAGGAACTGGTTCTTAGCTACAGGGAACCAGGCCTCACACAGCAAGAGTGCCAGGGGCACCAAGAGAGTGCCAGGGGCACCAAGAGCCCGACAGGGGCAGCAAGCTTGCCAGCCTTGGCAAAGGAGCCGTGGGTGCAGTGTGGCACCATAGTAGAGGGTGAACCAAGTGGGGAGATACCCTGGATAACCAATGTCCAGAGGCCCACTGGAACAGACACCGCTCCTAAGGGCCAGTTAAACCTGGAGGACTGGGATAAGGGTACAAAGCAAAAGGCGATAAAAGAAGAGGGTCAGCTGAGGGCCCCAAAGCACAGCCTGGGTGGGAACAGCGTAGTTCTCCAGGCTGCAACACAGACAGACCCAGGGGAAGAAAACCAGGAGGGTCTGTCCAAAGATACAGATCTCCAGGAGCCAGAGCAAAGGGAGCATCCAAGTCCGGACTCCATCAGGGACGCTGGAGTCAAGCGCAGACCGGTATGTACTTTACTGCAGTTATGGTGTTATTGGGCTCCCAACAATAATAATTTTGCTGAGGGAAGTACTGGACTGCCCCCTTTCAATCCCATAGGCCCAGAGACTTTTTTAGAGACCCCAGCCCAGCTGTGGGGACTGGCTGGAGGGAAAGGGGTTGCTATGGGACAGGGGTTGTTTTATGGGGCTCCCAAAAATACGGTTTTGCCTCAGAAGAATGTATGGGTGCAACCCACTGTGTCCCCAGAGACTTCCATGCTGCTGCCAAAAACAGAGAGCTGGGATCCTGGACTGTTTTGGGTGGGGGTGCAGGGCAAGAGCAATTTGCTCTATACAGTGGGAGCAAGGCCAAGGGCTGGGGGAGGTCTTTACTCTGCACCTTGGGACTGTGTGCGCACCGACATGAACTTGCCTAGCATGCAGCGGGCCTGGCCAAACCAGCAGATTTATGACTATCAGCGTAGCTGAGAAAATCTTGGATGTTCTCCGCCCGCTTGGGGAAGGATTGTCATGAATCAGCCAGTGGCCATATTGGATTTGGGTGTGAACTATGCTGGGGCCATTTTGTGACTGGCAGCGGTGGCCATTTTGGGCTGGGTGGTCTTCCACATGCTGTTGCCATGGGGAGGAACAAAAGGTTTGGGGCTCCCAGACACCCTGTTATACTGTTATACGGTTATACTGTTATATTATTATGATTATTGTCTAAGGAAATGAGCAGGGTTCCCATCACCATCAATAAAAGTCATCATAAGGCATGAGATGGATTGATGTGGAAACCCTGCCCCAATCCCATATACTATGAGGACATTAGGTGGTTTTATGTGGGGTGCGCTTTTACGCTTGTACTTAGACTGACAGTGTGTGGAATATGTACACATATGTATATGATAGTATGGGGTAGTCATGCTGGATACATTGCCACATACATCTTGCAACAGGAGAAGGACCCCAGCTGGCCACCAAGGTTAATCCTTTAAGTACACATACTTAAGTCAGGAACAATAGGGTCCCAACAGACATTGAGGCACCATAACCCCAGGGGGTCTACAGGTATTCTCACTCAGAGAGTCAGGGCAAAGTTCAGAGGACAGGGAGATGTTTCTCCCTTGAGAGCCAGGCAGCAACTGAATTAGTTAGCCACACCTAGTGGGCGGCCCAGGGGAGGGGTCTGGAAGTTCCCAGAGCTTACCTCTAGTCCATTGGCTAGAGGTAATAAAGTTACTCTGGAGATTACCCCATTGGCCAAGAGGAAGATAAGGGTTGGACAAAGCGGTAGCCACTCCCTGTACTGTTGTTGTGAGTTGTTTAAATACTTGTGTAAAAATAAAGAAGTTGTTCATAATTTTCATCAAGACTTTGTGTGCAGGTGTATTATTGACCCAGGGGCATATGCTGGCAGAGGAGATCGTTTCTGACTCCCTTCCAGGTTTTCCCAGGCACACTACCAAAAGCTGGGACTTATGCTCTTGCATCCACAAGGAAGGTCCATTGGTCTGAGTCACCCAAATCTTAGGTCTAAAACCTACAGGAGATAAGAGGACTAGGATCCTCTATACTCCATCATCATTGTAGGTTGTGACAGTATGGAAATGTAAGGTTTCTTCTGAGCTTGCAGTCCTTCAGGTGCTGTATTTTCCACATTTTGGCAATGAATTGTAATTACCACATTTTCTCTATTGCTTTATATTACCTGAATCTCCCTTTTTTTTACCACTGGGAATGATCCTTCTGTTATAAAATTGTTTCATCTGCTACTTCCAGAGCATGGGCCAGATAAACTAAATTGTGGAGTGTTGGAAATGTATATGAGAAACTCTGCATATCTTTGTTATGCTAAGGAGCAAAACATACTAAGATTTGACATCTCCAAGTGTTCACCTATTAGTTCATATTTTTCCATCTATTATATTACTGAAGAATACACCATTTCTAATATCTATAAACAGTGTTATTGTGTAAAAGCTCACACTGTTTCCCATTAAGTCATTTTCAATGATTAAAAGTCAGCAGTTTTCAAAAACTCAGAACAATAGATTATTAATAAGTTAGAGAAACACTATTAAACATTGAGTATGTTGTGGTGGGTGGAAAAGTGATTGAAAAACCCTCCACTGTATCCAGGAAGAAAAGATCATTCTCGATACACATGTCTTAAGCAACAGAGTGAACTGTTTTTTCCAAAGAAGTTATCTGAGAACAGTGATTTCATTGCTACTTCAAAACATAGCTTATAGATTAGGGTACAGTGCCAGAACCCACTCACAGCATGGAGTTTCGCCCATATATGGCACTCGTCAGTGTGAGGTTTGTTCTCGAAACCGTGAAATGAGCATGTAGAGATACTTTGAGGTGACTGATTGAAAAACCTTCCACTGTATAACCAGAAGAAGAGAAAAAAACATTCTAAGTGCACTTACACATGTCTTAAGCAGCCAAGGAGACCTACAGAATTTCTCAGGGAAAAGTCTTCCAATTGCCGCCAAGGACAGACTTCAGCAAAGTAATTTGCAGCATTTGTAAAGCATAGTGAACTTTGGGGCATATTTCTTGCACTTTAACTTTTCTATAATTAGGTAACACAAAGTGCACTTCTGAATACATAATCCTGCCCACAAGAATGTCTCTTTCCACCATTCATTCAGATTCAGACATGCAACTCAAAGTCTCTGACTTATCTTCGGGCAAACCACCCAGCTTCCATTGTGCCAAGTCTCTAAGTCTCTCCCTTTCACATTTTAGCTCAGTATGGCCAGATGTTCAGATGCAGTTCTATGCAGTCAGTTGTATGGTGTTTTTGGAATTTATGATAAGGTCTTGCATACATGTAGCTAGGCCACAGTCACTGTAAGCTATTGTGGCATATCTATAAAATAGTTATAAAATGCGGTTAATAATCATACTTCAAATGATTCTCTATGAAGTCTATTGATGGTGACGCAATACTTTTTCAAAGCAGTGCAAAGAAGCAACATGGGAATGCTAGCACCAAATCATTCGTCTTTTTGTATTCAGCGGTGCACAAAAGTATTATTAGTCAGTATTTCTTAATATATTAAAGGGCACCCCGACTTCAGCGTACACGCAAAATGCGCGCTGATAAAAAAGGGCACCGACGATAGGGCACAACAGAGAAAGCCCCCCAGTGTCTCTGCACTGTTGCACTAGGCAAGGATGGCAGGAGAGACCGGAGCTGTGAGGCGAGACAGTTACAGAGGAGACTGGGATATATGCAACAGAGCAAGGCAGGGACACTTGGGGGGCTTTCTCTAATTTAGTTTCTCTAATTTCTGTGGAGTGGTTAAAGACCCTGGTACCCCCTAGCCTAACCCTAACCCCTCACACCCAAAGCCTAACTCTTAACCCAAAGAGCCCTAACCCTAAAAGCTAACACCCCTAAGCCCACCCAAACAGCCATAACCCTCAAAGCTAACACCCTTAAGCCCACCCAAACAGCCCTAACCCTAAAAGCTAACAACCCTATTAAGCATTCCTGGGCGTGTGGGGTGGTTAAAGACCCTGGTTAAATACCCTGGTACCCCCTAGCCTAACCCTAACCCCTCACAACCCACACCTAACTCTTAACCCAAAGAGCCCTAACCCTAAAAGCTAACACCCCTAAGCCCACCCAAACAGCCCTAACCCTAAAAGCTAACACCTAAAAACCCAACTTACCTGAGCTAGTGCCGGTCCAGGGCGCAGATGTCGGGTCGCGCGTGCGCAGATGTGGGATTGCGCAATTGACGGAAGCGATATTGTGGGAGCGCTCATGCGCCGGCGTGCATGCTTCATGCGCTGTGAAGTCTTGCTACCAGTTTATTTAAGGAAAGTGCTATGGACACCGGATTCCAAGCTCAAAGACCATCCATTCATCGCAATGTGTGTATCTTGAACTTGTTATTGCCTGTAACTTAACTTATGTATAGCGGAACGGAATATGTTGGCGCGTTACAAATAAATGATAATAATAATAATAATTCAGAAGAGACTTTAAAAAAATGTTTTGATCACAGTTGTCATTTATAGTACACTGTTCAAATGCTCTAGCTCACTAGTAATGTTGACCAACCAAGTATCATGTACTGCAAGATTAAATAGACTGGAGATCAGCAGCTTGTCAGGCAAGAAAAAAGCCTTTTATAACATTTAATGCAGTTCTACATCATTTGTTTTCTTTTAAATAAAGTTGTATAATTATTTTGTCCTAAACTATGGTGTCCAGTCCACTGACAGTCCCTCAATCTCATGTACGGAATTAGCATTTTCAAGTAAATACTGTAGCTCCCCCTGTTGTTCATATAATTAATTTGCATTTGTGTATATAATCCAATATTACTGTAAATATTCACTGTAAATTTGATGAATTTCTTTATTCCAAATCTTTTGTATATCTAGTAAATATTATCCTTGAATAGTTGCCCCCTATCAAATTTTTGATCCATATATAACTAGTGTTGTTGACATTGATCTATCTATCTATCTATCTATCTATCTATCTATCTATCTATCTATCTATCTATCTATCTATCTACAGTATCTATCAATCTATCTATCTCAATATATATATATATATATATATATATATATATATATATATATATATAATGTATATATATAGTAATTACGCAAATCTAATGCGCTCCTTTTTCATGAAAAATCAGGTCCCAAATTTGGAGTGCGCTCTAGAATCCATGGCGCACAAGATTTGATGTTTTATCCCCTTTTTCGGGCATTAAAACATTGAATCTAGTGCGCCATTGATAACATTGCATTACCGGTAATAGCAAAAAGGAAAGCACAGACCAGGACATACCGCTATACACTGCGACACCACAATCTCTAGCTTCCCGGCTCGCTAGAGTGGATGGTTGAGGCTTTCAGATGGGCAGATGGCGGCGGGGGGCCTCGTCATCAAAGACTGGCATTAAGAATGCATTGCACTTCCTGCAGAGACTAAGCCCCAGCACACTGTCACACAGAGCCTGGCATCCAGAGAGCCCCAGTACACTGGCACGCAGAGTCTGGCACCCAGAGAGCCCCAGTACACTGGCACACAGAGTCTGGCACCCAGAGAGCGCCAGTACAGTGGCACACAGAGCCTGGCACCCAGAGAGCCCCAGCACAGTGGCACGCAGAGTCTGGCACCCAGAGAGCCCCAGTACACTGGCACGCAGAGTCTGGCACCCAGAGAGCCCCAGTACACTGGCACACAGAGTCTGGCACCCAGAGAGCGCCAGTACACTGGCACGCAGAGTCTGGCACCCAGAGAGCCCCAGTACACTGGCACGCAGAGTCTAAAACCCAGAGAGCCCCAGCACACTGGCACACAGAGCCTGGCACCCAGAGAGCCCCAGCACAGTGGCACACAGAGTCTGGCACCCAGAGAGCCCCAGCACACTGGCACACAGAGCCTGGCACCCAGAGAGCCCCAGCACACTGGCACACAGAGCCTGGCACCCAGAGAGCCCCAGCACAGTGGCACGCAGAGCCTGGTACCCAGAGAGCCCCAGCACACTAGCATGCAGAGCCTGGTACCCAGAGAGCCCCAGCACACTGGCACACAGAGCCTGGCACCCAGAGAGCCCCAGCACAGTGGCAAACTGTTCGGTACTTCTTGTACAAATGACAAATGCGCATTACATTTGCCAGCAAAAACATTTTTTTGATTCATTGGTCCCAAATTTGGAGTGCGTATTAGATTCGATGATGCACTAGATTTGCATAAATACGATATATATATATATATATATATATATATATATATATATATATATATATATATATAAAATAAACCTTAGACGTGAGAGAATAACATGCCATAGATTTGTTTTTCTTAAGAGTCTATATTCATGGTCAGTACAGAGAATATTCATGGAAAATATACATCTAAAAAACTGTATGGATAATGCATAATATAAACATAAAGAAATACAAAATGTGCAACAAATAAAATAAACTAACAATTCAATGAAATTGTTTTTGCAGACAGTAAAGTCTAAATGTTGCCTAATAGGTATTTCATAGCGTTGCTCTGGTATCCTTAGCAGGGCACATCTAATTAAATGTGTTCCATTATATAGTGCTTGTGTATAAATATATTGCAGTGGTTACACAGGGATTGTTAAAGGAAAGAAAAAAAGGAATATATATTAGAGAAAATGTAACAAAGAATGTAGCAGTTCATTGTACAAAAGAAAAGCTTTTAATGATTCCTTTTTTTTTTTTAGGAATGTTTTGCGGAATGACAAGAGTGTTATAAATAAATTGTTGCAATGAAATTAACTAAGCTCGAGAAATAAAATAGGTGAAACTTGCATATTATCATATAGAGCCACTTTTTAGCAAACAAAAGGTTGGCATTGCATATATGAGCTTAATATTACAAAAGGAGTTAATGGCATACATTGTTTTCTTTATTAAAGAAGCAGATGGCATACAATATTATTATTTACTATAATTATTATTATCTTTTATTTGTAACGTGCCAACATACTCAGTAGTGCTGTACATGGGATAAGAACAAGGAAAAAATACAATAATAACAGACTGTAGAAAATGGATGGTCCTGTTTTGAGCTTAAAATCTTTGCAGAAAGTGCTTTTTCCCAAAGCACCCTACAAGATTAGAAACTCGCTGCTTACAATATATCAAGTACTATCCGGGAGATCAATTTCCTCAAAACATACAGCCTTATTAAATTGCAATTCTGCCAATAGAATAGGGCTCTATAGAAGCACACAGCATATTTTTTACAGAAGTTTTTAGTTAGTGAACTTCTATCCAAAAGCAAGGTCTTCACTAACTAAAGACCTCTGTAAAAATATATGCTCTGTGCTTATATAGAGCCCTATTCAATTGGCCGAATAGCAATTTAATAAGGCTGATAATGTCTACAACACCTTATTACCTGGTGTCACCTGAGGCACCACTTATTGGGCACCACTTATTTCTGGTTATGTTTTGGTGCAACTGGACATTGGTACAGCCTCAGTCTACTTAGCTCATTGTACCATTCCACCATGAAACAAAGTCTTCATATTGTTTATCTGTTGTCCTACTCTGTTTGCTATATGTAAACATAAATAAATACATTCTCACTATATGTGACAAAACATAACCTAGAGGAGGAGGAGATGCTGGCACAACTGAAGGTCACAATCTGCACAATGAATAACAACATTTTTTTACAATGTTAAATACAGCAGAAATACCGAAAATTATCTTTAACAATGAAATCTAAAATTATGTTTATAAACTAAAAAAAAAAGCCTACACAACTCAGTATAGTGAATAATATATATATATTGTTTTTTTAGGGCTTCACTGATCACTGGCCTTCACAAAAGGTCATAGAAATGCTTACTCATACACCTGTTCGTAGCTAATGAGGCATAGCTGATTAGATTAGATGCTTTTAATTGAACACGATGGTTGGTTTCAAGCCCATCATCTTTCTTTTTTTGATGACAGTTAAACAAACTTCCTGCTGTAGTGAGCAAGATTAACCTTCATTATCTACTGTTGTATTTCCAAGGTTGTAATTCATAAAAAATGTCTTGATGTTAAACAATACAATCATCTAGTACTTTTCAAGGAATTTGTGTTTTCTTGAAAGAAACATGTACTGCTATGATCAATCTACAATTCATATTTGTTACTAGGTGGGTTGGAGCTATCACATATATAGTTGTGAGCGTACGAGTTGTTGCTAACGCTGCGGAGCGTAGCGAGCCCGCGGCCCTCGCGAAGCGAGGGCACTGCCCGAGGGTCTCAGTTGCTGGCATGGAGCGCCGTAGGCGCTCCATGCCAGCACCTGAGGACCTCGCAAAGCGAGGGCCACAGTTGCTGGCATGGAGCGCCGAAGGCGCTCCTTGCCAGCAACTGCGACCCTCGCAAACTTCACGTCGCAACCCAAACAGTACGACACACACATTACGACACTCGCAAACAACATATGACACACGTTCACACACATTACGGACTCGCAACACTCGGACGCAACTCGCGAACATTACAAAATGTCAAACACAATACATACACACACCACATACATAAAAAACTTACCTACACCAAGAGGGAGCACCCAGCACCTCAAAAATACAACTTACACCTCGATTTTACTTCAAATAAAACAGTTTAGAGACTAAAAAAAAAACCAAGCGAGAGAAAAAATGGCCGCCGAACAAAACGAAAACGAGGCTACAGCACTCTAAACTCGCAAAACACCACAAGAAACTCGCAAAACACCACAAAACACCTACGGATATTCCGATACAAACGTATAACACACATTACTCGCCATTTCTCGCCAATGCGGAAGTACACGACTACGCTAACGGTTTGGTCTCGCGCACGCACAGTGTTACACTGCACACATTCAGCATGCTTACACAGCAGATCCACACCACTAATGCTGCAGCAACATCAAAACACATTCACAGCTCTTCCACACAATGCTTTAAAATAGGTAAAGTATATTCATTTATTAATGTATTATATATTTCATTATTACACACTAAACAGCATTAGCTACCTTACAATTTCATTGCCGTCATTTTTTGACGGGCAATTCGCTAGTTATTATATATTCTTTTTTGACTATTTTTTATAAATCCTAATTGCCCACCTTCAGCCCATTGTAAAGTCCAGAAGGCATATAGAAAGCATTTACATAAAGACATTCTTAAAACAGAGGGAGGATCATTGCATCATTCCATCGATTGCAGCCCTTCGCGGTATTTATTAAATTCTGTTTTCTAGTAGCCAGACAGGAATGTTAAGAGAGTTGCAAATTAAACTTTAAGTTTGATACATATCACAGTATGCACATGTGCTATCCAGCATTGTCACCAGAAGCTTTGCAGTGTGCCTATTTCTCATGGGTGCATCATCACATATATAGTTGTGAGCATACGAGCCCGCTCGAGCCGTTGCTCACGCTTGCGGGCTCGCACAACTCACAACTCCTCCTGCCTGCTCGCCGCTCTTAACTCCTCCCCCGCCGCTCTTAACTCCTCCCCCGCCGCTCATAACCCCTCCCCCGCCGCTCTTAACCCCTCCCCAGCCACTCTTAACTCCTCCCCGGCCACTCTTAACTCCTCCCCGGCCACTCTTAACTCCTCCCCGGCCACTCTTAACTCCTCCCCCGCCACTCTTAACTCCTCCCCTGTCGGTCTTAAATCCTCCCCCGGCTGCTCTCAACACCTCCCCCCTGCTGCTCTCAACACCTCCCTGGGGAGGGACCGGCAGACATGCTGGGGACTGAGGTGACAGAGACAGCCTGGAGGGAAAGAGAGACAGGAGGGACACAGATAGACAGGAGGGACACAGACACAGAGAGAGAGAGAGTGACAGGAGTAACACAGAGAGAGTCTGGAGGGACACAGATAGAGAGAGACACAGACAGAGAGAGAGGAGGGACACAGACAGAGACAGGAGGGACACAGACCGAGAGAGACAGGAGGGACACAGAGAGAGCGAGACAGGAGGGACACAGACAGGGAGAGTCAGGAGGGA
Source organism: Discoglossus pictus (assembly GCA_027410445.1). NCBI lineage: Eukaryota > Metazoa > Chordata > Amphibia > Anura > Alytidae > Discoglossus > Discoglossus pictus. The sequence continues at coordinate 453,315,857 of CM050163.1, forward strand.
CACAGACACAGAGAGAGAGAGAGTGACAGGAGTAACACAGAGAGAGTCAGGAGTAACACAGAGAGAGTCAGGAGGGACACAGATAGAGACAGGAGGGACACAGAGAGAGAGTGACAGGAGTAACACAGAGAGAGTCAGGAGTAACACAGAGAGAGTCAGGAGGGACACAGATAGAGACAGGAGGGACACAGAGAGAGAGTGACAGGAGTAACACAGAGAGAGACAGGAGGGACACAGAGAGAGACAGGAGGGACACAGAGAGAGACAGGAGGGACACAGACAGAGAGAGAGACACAGGAGGGACACAGAGAGAGACAGGAGGGACACAGACAGAGACAGGAGGGACACAGAGAGAGAGTGACAGGAGTAACACAGAGAGAGACAGGAGGGACACAGACAGAGAGAGAGACACAGGAGGGACACAGAGAGAGACAGGAGGGACACAGATAGAGAGAGACAGGAGGGACACAGATAGAGAGAGACAGGAGGGACACAGAGAGAGACAGGAGGGACACAGAGAGAGACAGGAGGGACACAGAGAGAGACAGGAGGGACACAGACAGAGAGAGAGACACAGGAGGGACACAGATAGAGAGAGACAGGAGGGACACAGATAGAGAGAGACAGGAGGGACACAGATAGAGGGAGACAGGAGGGACACAGATAGAGAGAGACAGGAGGGACACAGATAGAGAGAGACAGGAGGGACACAGATAGAGAGAGACAGGAGGGACACAGATAGAGAGAGACAGGAGGGACACAGAGAGAGAGACAGAAGGGACACAGAGAGAGGGAGACAGTAGGGACACAGAGTGAGACAGGAGGGACACAGATAGAGAGACAGGAGCGACACAGATAGAGAGAGACAGGAGGGACACAGATAGAGAGACAGGAGGGACACAGAGAGAGAGACAGGAGGGACACAGACAGAGAGAGACAGGAGGGACAGAGAGAGACAAGAGGGACACGGATAGAGAGACAGGAGGGACACAGACAGAGAGAGACAGGAGGGACACAGACAGAGAGAGACAAGAGGGACACAGACAGAGAGAGACAGGAGGGACACAGACAGAGAGAGACAGAAGGGACAGAGAGAGAGACAGGAGGGACACAGACAGAGAGAGACAGGAGGGGCACAGACAGAGAGAGACAGGAGGGACACAGACAGAGAGAGACAGGAGGGACACAGACAGAGAGAGACAGGAGGGACAGAGAGACAGGAAGGACACGGATGGAGGGACACAGATAGAGAGAGACAGGAGGGACACAGACAGAGAGAGACAGGAGGGACACAGAGAGAGCGAGACAGGAGGGACACAGACAGGGAGAGTCAGGAGGGACACAGACACAGAGAGAGAGAGAGTAACAGGAGTAACACAGAGAGAGTCAGGAGGGACACAGATAGAGAGAGACACAGACAGAGAGAGAGGAGGGACACAGACAGAGACAGGAGGGACACAGACCGAGAGAGACAGGAGGGACACAGATAGAGACAGGAGGGACACAGATAGAGACAGGAGGGACACAGAGAGAGAGAGTGACAGGAGTAACACAGAGAGAGTCAGGAGGGACACAGATAGAGACAGGAGGGACACAGAGAGAGAGTGACAGGAGTAACACAGAGAGAGTCAGGAGGGACACAGACAGAGACAGGAGGGACACAGACCGAGAGAGACAGGAGGGACACAGAGAGAGTCAGGAGGGACACAGATAGAGAGAGACACAGACAGAGAGAGAGGAGGGACACAGACAGAGACAGGAGGGACACAGACCGAGAGAGACAGGAGGGACACAGAGAGAGCGAGACAGGAGGGACACAGACAGGGAGAGTCAGGAGGGACACAGACACAGAGAGAGAGAGAGTGACAGGAGTAACACAGAGAGAGTCAGGAGTAACACAGAGAGAGTCAGGAGGGACACAGATAGAGACAGGAGGGACACAGAGAGAGAGTGACAGGAGTAACACAGAGAGAGTCAGGAGTAACACAGAGAGAGTCAGGAGGGACACAGATAGAGACAGGAGGGACACAGAGAGAGAGTGACAGGAGTAACACAGAGAGAGACAGGAGGGACACAGAGAGAGACAGGAGGGACACAGACCGAGAGAGACAGGAGGGACACAGAGAGAGACAGGAGGGACACAGAGAGAGACAGGAGGGACACAGATAGAGAGAGACAGGAGGGACACAGAGAGAGCGAGACAGGAGGGACACAGAGAGAGACAGGAGGGACACAGAGAGAGACAGGAGGGACACAGAGAGAGAGAGAGACACAGGAGGGACACAGATAGAGAGAGACAGGAGGGACACAGATAGAGAGAGACAGGAGGGACACAGATAGAGACAGGAGGGACACAGATAGAGAAAGACAGGAGGGACACAGATAGAGAGAGACAGGAGGGACACAGATAGAGAGAGACAGGAGGGACACAGATAGAGAGAGACAGGAGGGACACAGATAGAGAGAGACAGGAGGGACACAGAGAGAGAGACAGAAGGGACACAGAGAGAGGGAGACAGTAGGGACACAGAGTGAGACAGGAGGGACACAGATAGAGAGACAGGAGCGACACAGACAGAGAGAGACAGGAGGGACACAGACAGAGAGAGACAGGAGGGACACAGATAGAGAGACAGGAGGGACACAGAGAGAGAGACAGGAGGGACACAGACAGAGAGAAACAGGAGGGACAGAGAGAGACAAGAGGGACACGGATAGAGAGACAGGAGGGACACAGACAGAGAGAGAGACAGGAGGGACACAGACAGAGAGAGACAAGAGGGACACAGACAGAGAGAGACAGGAGGTGACACAGACAGAGAGAGACTGAAGGGACAGAGAGAGAGACAGGAGGGACACAGACAGAGAGAGACAGGAGGGGCACAGACAGAGAGAGACAGGAGGGACACAGACAGAGAGAGACAGGAGGGACACAGACAGAGAGAGACAGGAGGGACACAGACAGAGAGAGACAGGAGGGACAGAGAGACAGGAAGGACACGGATGGAGGGACACAGATAGAGAGACAGGAGGGACACAGATAGAGAGACAGGAGGGACAGCGAGAGACAGGAGGGACACAGATGGAGGGACACAGATAGAGAGATAGGAGGGACACAGGCAGAGAGAGACAGGAGGGACACAGAGAGAAACAGGAGGGACACAGACAGAGACAGGAGGGACACAGAGAGAGACAGGAGGGAAACAGACAGCGAGAGACAGGAGGGACACAGATGGAGGGACACAGATAGAGAGATAGGAGGGACACAGGCAGAGAGAGACAGGAGGGACACAGAGAGAAACAGGAGGGACACAGACAGAGACAGGAGGGACACAGAGAGAGACAGGAGGGAAACAGACAGAGAGACACAGGAGGGACACAGACAGAGAGAGACAGGAGGGACACAGATAGAGAGAGACAGGAGGGACACAGATAGAGAGACAGGAGGGACAGAGATAGAGAGACAGGAGGGACAGAGAGAGACAGGAGGGACACGGATGGAGAGACACAGACAGAGAGAGACAGGAGGGACACAGAGAGAGAGAGACAGGAGGTACAGAGAGAGAGAGAGACAGGAGGGACACATAGAGAGAGAGACAGGAGAGACACAGGCAGAGAGAAGAGACATGAGAGAGAGAGACAGGAGGGACAGAGACAGACAGAGATAGAGAGACAGGAGGGACACATCCAGAGATAGAGAGACAGGAGGGACAGAGAGAGAGAGAGACAGGAGGGACAGAGAGAGACAGGAGGGACAGAGAGAGAGAGACAGGAGGGACAGAGAGAGAGAGACAGGAGGGACAGAGAGAGGCAGGAGGGACACAGAGAGAGGCAGGAGGGACACAGAGAGAGACAGGAGGGACACAGAGAGAGACAGGAGGGACACAGAGAGAGACAGGAGGGACACAGACACACAGAGAGAGAGAGACATGAGAGAGAGAGAGACAGACAGGAATAAGGGACAGAGAGAGAGAGAGACAGACAGGAAGGAGGGATAGAGAGAGACTGACAGGAAGAAGGGACAGAGAGACAGACAGGAGGGAGGGGTAGAGAGACAGGAGGGAGGGGTAGAGAGACAGACAGGAGGGAGGGATAGAGAGACAGACAGGAGGGAGGGATATAGAGAAAGATTGACAGGAGGGAGGGATAGAGAGAGAGACAGGAAGGAGGGACAGAGAGAAAGATTGACATGAAGGAGGGACAGAGAGATGAGAAAAGTAAGGTGGAAGTGACAGGGGAGGGAAAGCGGGGTAGAAGAGACAAGGGAAGGGAGAGGGGTGGAAGAGACACAGGAAAGGGAAATGGGGGAAGAGACACAGGGAGGAAGAGAAGGGAAAAGAAACGGGAGGGAGGGAAGAGACACAAGGGAGGGGGAGAGGGGTTGAAGAGACACGGGAGGGAGAGAGGGGAAAGGGGACACATGGGAGGGGGGAAGAGATACAGGGGTGGAAAGGGGGGAAGAGACACATGGGGGAGAGGCTCGCAATGAGCGCCTTTGGCGCTCATTGCGAGGCCCATGATGAGCTTCAAAAGGTGCTTAGTAAAGTAGAGGGGGGAGTGGCTCTCATTGAGCGCCTACCGTCAAGTAGAGGGGGGAAAAGGTAGAGGGGGAGAGGCTCGCAATGAGCGCTCATCGCAAGGCCAGTTAAGTAGAGGGGAGAGGCTTGCAATTTGTGGCAAACACCATTGCCAGGCTTCAAATTTTATTGCCGTCATTTTTGACGGGCAAGTGGCTAGTTCATAATAATTAAGATAAAATCTCTCTAAAAAACATGTTGTCTGGTGTCTTCGGGGGTTAAATAAATCTAAGTACATAGGGAGAATGTATGGTTACAAATGCTGAATTCTTCTTCTATGCCACAATTGCTCACTGTGGTGAGCGCTACTAGCCTAAGGGGTGTGTATTATTGCTACAATAGCCTAGCCTAATTCTGATGAATATACTCAATAGAATAAACTACATAAAGCAATGATGTAGGAAAGTGAGAGATTAATTATGTGGAGACCAAATAGGTCATCACTGAGAATTATAGAGCTCACAGTAAGATGTTGTGTAGAACTTCCAACATTTCACACACATACACACTTTTATTTTTATTTAATTTTTACCTCAGCAGGTGTTTGTCACCACTGTAAGTTTTAATTTTACTATATAAGATCCTATTAAAATATAACTTTACATTTCTGAAACGCTATAAATAAGGAGGGTCCTTTCCCTGTATGTGTTCGCACAAAGTGTGAATGCTGCTGTTGAACGGTTCACCTAGTGGTGAAAATGTGGTAGTGTAGACTAAATTTATTCCCCACTCCGACGTGGCGCATAAGGCGCGCCGACAGAACTGTCCTTGAGCTATGAGAGGCGAGCCCGAGCACATTGAGGGCCGAGTGCCCGTGCCGAACATAGCGATGGCCTCCGTGTTGATTCAGCGTCGGTAATTTGTGCCATGTCGTAGGAGGGAATAATTTTTTGCCTGCTCTCCTTTTTCACCACTAGGTGGTGCTGTGGTGCAGCGTTCAACCGGAGTGTTCACATTCTGTGCGGACACATACAGGGAAAGGTCCGAAAGGAGTTTGATATCTAATTGCCTTGAGGAATGTCTGAATGACAAGCTTTGGGAACATATGAGGGTCACTACCTCAATTCCATGTAATATGGGATAACCCTGCTGTCTGTCCAGCTGCTGCCAGCATCATTTTGCACCTCCCTCTCCTCCTGTGCAGGAAAGAGTGTAATGAAAGACAGGAAGCATAGCTATATGTACATGAATGAGAGAGCTAGAAGTGCTCTGGTGCATTGGTAGAAGAGACTGGTTTAAACATTTTGGGGTATATATATATTGGTGTGAAGATCTTGGAGGGAAGGGAAATGGGGAACAATCTTGCACCTCATGAGACAAAAGGATTTGAGTCCTGTGGGACAGTTGGAAGATGCTGTGATGGACATGACATCAATGATCAATAGTGGTTCATAGCAGCCAGTCTTAGAGAATATACCCCAGAAAATTAAGGTATAGAGGTATATTAAGGTTTTAGGTATAGAGAAGTTTCCTAGGTTTCAAATGTTTGTTAAGAAACAGGCAGTGATTATCATATTTCTTATCTAGAAAAGTTCTTACAGAGTTATAGGCAGGAAAGTAAATACCAGCTTTGCACACCCAGAAGAAACTGACATTGCCAAGTATGCAGAGGAAATGTATCTAAGTATGCAGTTTGACCTTTCAAAGGAAGTACTTGTGCTGGATTGATTCTATGCAACACAGCAACCCCAGAGTATGATACAAATGTATCTGCTTTCTCCTGATTGGCCAAAACAAATTATACTAATCTTAGCAAGGATTTCAGGGGAATCAACTGACAAAAGCATCAGCTTGCAAATTGAAAAGATTTAGCAAACATCAGGGGGAGTATGTGAATTTTTATTTTGGTATTTTTCATGTAAAAAAATGTTTGCATACACTACTGATTCTCCTCTATCAGATGCATTCATAATCCAGAAAATATATGTATGCCTTTAAGTCACAAATAAAATATCCTATAGATCCACTAATCATTCTATGCTAAGGAGCTGTTCCCTGAAGACTAGATGAGAATTCATATCTCGCTTTGTAAGATCTACTTACTTCAATAACTTCAAGAGCTCACTATAATATAATATGCTTAATGACGTGTATCACCTATATTTTTAAGTTGCACAATCTGCACGTGCAATTCAAGCGCAAGCCGTTTAGAGACAGCCAGGTTAATTAGCTACACCGCATTACCCCAGTCACTGCCATGATGCCTCTGTTACACACCACAAAGCTTTTACTCTAGATTGTAAGCTCTAGACCTCTGCAGCTGATGGTATTATGGTTAAAGGGATACCGTAAATGTCCAGCTTTCATAATGTCAAGTAGTAATGATGAGTATAGTGACTTCTGGGGGTTGGGTGGGGGTGACTGTTAGACTAATATGGGGGCCCTGAATTAACATGGATTATTTGTATTCCTTCTTCCTTCTCTCCCCTGATACTGCCCTCCCTACCTGAATAAATGGACTGTAATAGCTACATTCTTATTGTGTGCCCTGTGGGATGGGGTTAATCAGAATTATTGTATTACTGTGTAGATTTATTGATGTGAAAGTGGTACCTAGGCATGTTTGGTATGTACGGTATGTACGGTGTACAAGTGAAAACCTAGGTGTGAATGGGGAAGCATGCTGGGCATATGGAGGGTCCCGCACATAAGAGACTGAGCGTCTGCACTCCTAATCTGATCAGATAACCCCTTGTAAACAAGGATCAAAGGGCCAATTAGCTTGGGTAGTAAATTAGGCTCCCGGACCAAGGGGATGAGTGGGTGTGTGTGTGTGTGTGGGGGGGGGGGGGCATAACTGATGCATAGGCATGCCCACTGATCAGGGTGGGGGGGCTGGTGGAGTTTTGTTGGACTGGGTTGTGCATAAATACTGGTCCACATTAATAAATCTGTTGTCAGTTTAAACATGTATAATTCATGTGTATGTTTCATTATGAGGAAATAGTAATCCTTATTACAGGGATAATTGCTGCAGAACATGTGTGGGACTCTATTACAGTCTGTAACATTTGCTGGGTGGCTCTACTGATTCCTGTGGTTTGCTGGACACTTTGGTGGCTGTAAGCTGGGTTGGTTCTGTTACTGCTATCAGGGATTCCAAAAGAACCAGAAGGCCCTACTGGGTAGGTTTGAACTAGGTTTTTATCAAGCCCAACAGAAGCAGTAGATTGTCACAAGTATCAACAACTTTCACCAGAGAAAGTATTTTGTGTTTTTTTGCGAGAAAACTGGCACTGAAATTATGTGGTTTTCCCACCATCTTTAAGCTGTATCTCACATTACTTATTTTTTAATGTAGCACAGTCTGCAGCTGTCTATTAATGGTACAGCTTTACTGGCAGAGCCTGGGAAAATATCCTGCACTTCCTGCTACAGCTTCCTACTGAATAAATCCAGAAATTGTATTACCATCGTAAGTCAACAAATAACTTGCTAACTGGTCTAGGTGTCAGTAAGATTTAACACAATGGTTCGTACATTTAAGAAACACAATGATAAGAGGCTCTGCCGAATGCATTTTCAGAGCAACAATTTTCATAAAAAATCCCTCTATAGCCTGTAATCAGTATAATGTATTGTTATTGAAAGCACTAGAATAAAGAGGTGTATTTAGAAAGGTCTCTGATATTAGGTCACAAGTGATAAAGTTGCTATGGTTAAAACCCATTGTGGTGACTTTTTTCATACGATTTTTTGAGGATCTGAACTTGATAATTTGAAAATGTTTCTCGAAAGCATAAAAAAATTAAATGAACACAACCATTACATGCTAATCCTTAATATACTACTAATGTAGTTACCCATCAAAAATAAATTAGTCAGTCCCCAACTCCTCAGTCTCTCTGTCCCTGCACTGTCCCCCTGTAACTGCTCAGTCCCCTTTGTCCCTCCTCAGTCCCCCTGTCCCTCATCCTTCCTCGGTCCTTCTGTGCCCCCTCAGTCCCTTGCCCCCCAATCACCCTGTGCCTTCTCAGTATCCCTGTCCCTTCACAGTCCCCCTGTCCCTGCTCAGCTCCCCTGTCCCTCGTCCTTCCTCAGTCCTCCTGTGCCTCCTCAGTCTCCCTATCACTGCTCAGTCCCCCTGTCCCTCCTCAGTCTCCCTGTCCCTCCTTAGGCCTCCTGCCCCTCCTCATTCCCCTGCCCCGCAGTCACCCTGTGTCTTCTCAGTATCCCTATACCACCACAGTGCCCCTGTCCCTCCACAGTCCCCCTGTCCCTTCTCAGTCCCCTGTCCCTCGTCCTTCCTCAGTCCTCCTGTGCCTCCTTAGTCTCCCTATCACTGCTCAGCCCCCCTGTCCCTCCTCAGTCCACCTGTCCCTCCTCATTCCCCTGCCCCCCAGTCCCCCTGTCCCTCCTCATTCCCCTGCCCCCTAGTCACCCTGTGCCTTCTCCGTATCCCTATCCCTCCACAGTCCCCCTGTCCCTCCACAGTCCCCCATGTCCCTACTCAGTCTCCCTATCACTGCTCAGTCCCCCTGTCCCTCCTCAGTCCCCCTGCTCTTTATATTATAAGATACTTTAATGTTCCAATATTATCTCAGCTGATTTAGTCTGCTGATTTCTCAGAAGACTGTCTTTGTAAACGAATAAGCTTTCAATTAATCTCATTGAGAGCACTGGCAGTTTTCTCTGACACACAGCCATTGTACACAAAAAGCCTACCTCAGGGAGTTAGTCAGCAGTAACCAGAATTGTAGATTCCAGTGAATCAATACTGAATATAAAAGATAATAAATTAGAGGCTGTTATCAAATACATTTTTTTTAAAGAGTACATGTTATGGGGAGATACCATCTGGATTGTATCTACTCATCGAGGATCGGAAGCCCGATGTACACAATTCCCAGAGACATCCTTTTAACACTCAGTAGATACCTCATAATTTTGAGGGTATTACATGTGAGTTAAAAACTTTACATGCGATTGGTTGACGTGACTGTCTTTTTTTCATATTGCACTAGGAGGTGGTGCGCTGTCTTCCTCATACCCTTTTTCTTATGGGGAGATCTATATCTATCCAATGTTTTTGCTTGGTGGTAGACTTGGAAGAGATCTGCCACATAATATCTTAAGAAGTTAGGAAGACATGTCTGGAGGATTCTCTGACTCATTTCAACAAAAATATATATACATTAGTATAAAGTTTTCATCTTTAATGTTGTAACTTGCTCTAGCCATGAGATGGGGTGTGAGCTACATTTCCTCAGCTCAGTTATTATTTTTCCTAAGAAGGACATGTAATTATGAATATTTAATTTAAGAAAAGAATATGTGTCTCTAAAGCACTTTCTCCAGCAGAGGTCCCCACCACATAAAGCTGCAAATGCTCTAATGGGATTATACTGATCTAGATAGATTTAAAGTACAATGTCCAGGCCTAGGGCAGCAAATTTCCAGGGCGCCGTAGGCATCACTTTGCTGGCTCAATGCCACAGAATAGTTTTTCACATGCACAGAAATGTCTATACACAGACATCTCTTCTCTGCTGTACCATGCTCACTCAAACATATGAGCTGAAGCTGCCTTTCTCACACAAAAGTGATACATATATCTTTTATTTAAATAATAACGTTTTAGCTTAAAAATATATTTGATACTGTTCACAAGGTGTGCCCTCTCTTACTGCTGTCTTACACCCTACTTCATTGTCTTGTACATTTATCTGATTTGTGGACACGGACGGCGGCCCAGGATCCCTGGGGTAGCCGGTATTGTCCTATGACCCGGGGGAGCCTGGGTGAGCTTCCTCCGATGCTTTGCCGCCATAGTGACGCAGGGGAACGGGTGTAGGTGAATTCCATGCCATTTTCCCTTCACTCGGCAACGAGCAGTGTGGTGTTCAGTCGCAGACGGTGCAGCTCCTCAGGACTTCAAGGATTTTCTGTTTGTTGTCGTTTGTTGGTTGTCTATGTGTGTGTGTATGTTAATACCCTATCAATGTTCTTAGGGGCATATAGATACATTGGGGCCCTGGCTATAAGGGGTTAACTCCCTGTGCCTGTTACCATTATCCACCCTCAGTTAAATTAGCCCCCCCCCCCCCCCGCTTTTCCTTATTTGTTCCATCCTGTTTGTGTTGTTTTGTTGTGTCATTCCTTTCCTTTCCCCTGCCTTTGTCTTTGGTGTTTCCCTTGGGGCTGGTAGTCTTAGAGACAGGGAGCCCAGCTATTATGGAGGCAATAGCAGCCAGTGATTTAGAACGACTCCTTGAATTGGTGCGCTCCAAGGCCTTATGATGAGGCTAGTGAGAGTTCTTCTTGCCTTCCCAGGAGATTAAGGGATCGGTCCAGATCATAGCCAAAGGTTTTTCATTTGCAGTTGTGCATGTACTGGTGCCGAACGTGAGGCAAGGAGATCTAGATCACAACCGTTGACTACAAAGGAAGCAATGCTAGTTGCAATGCTCCCGTGGCTAGAACACTACAGTAATTGAGGACTCGCCTGCGGTCATCGAACGAATCTAATATCAGTATTGGAGTACCCAGGGGTGGTTAACTAAAAAATAAGCAAGGCCCATTCGTCTCACCCCCAATGCTCACCTTAGGATTTTGCCTCTTGGAGTAGTGCCGAAGAAAGAGCCAGGGAAGTTCCGACTTATATATCACCTGTCTTACCCTTGAGGTGCTTTAGTAAATGATGGGATTGATAGGAAGCTATCATCCATATCATATGCTTCCTTCAACGCAGCTACTGAATTTGTCAGGCGGGCTGGGAGTGGGGTGTGGATGGCAAAGGTCGACATCGAATTGGCCTTTTGCCTTCTTCCAGTCCACCCAAGTAGCCACCACTTGTTAGGGTTTTATTTTGAGGATGGGTATTATGTGGACCTTTGCTTACCAATGGGGTATTCCATATAATGCGCATTATTTGAAACGTTCAGCACATTTTTATAGTGGGTCCCGTGTGAGAAATTGGATTTTACCAGCATGGTACACAACTCTTGTTCATGGGTCCAGCAGGGCCTGATACTTGCCAGTTACTGCTGAGAACGTCCCAATCAATTGCGGCGGAATTCGGCTTTCCGTTAGTACAGGGTATTCAGATTGACTCAGTAAGGATGGAATGTAGCCTGCCAAGTGATAAAGTGACAGGCCCCAAGCGGAGTTTGCAGCTCTGACGCAAGCCAGGAGGGTACTCTACGGAGACCACAGTCCATACTGGGGAACTTTGCATGCCGTATCATGCCAACGGTTTTAATATTTGGACGGTGAATGGCTATGGCAACGGTGGTATAAAACAACAAAGCCATTTCATTGGGGTATCTGCCGCAATGAGAGAGGGTCTGGCTAGGGTTTCTAAGCGGATTTAACGGGAATACACTCAATTAACCGAGGGCATTGTCTAATGACAATTTGCAGCTCTATACTGACGCATCAGGGGCATGCAGTTACGGGGCTACTTCAATGTGAGTTGGTGCGAGGGTCAGTGGCCTGGTGACTGGCAGGAAGCAGGTTAAATGAAAAAAAATGGCATTCCTGGTGATGTCCCCTTTTGTGGTTGCACTGCCCATTTGGGACAGTAGGCTAAGGGACCGGCAAATCATATTCTTCACTGACAATATGTCAGTGATGCATGCCATTAACAGCAATACAACGTCATCAGCACCGGTAGTACGGCTAATTCGGCACCTGGTCTTGGCTTGCCTACAATTGAATACATGGGTTAGGGCTAGGCATGTGTAGAAATGGGATTGCTGATGCTCTTACTCGTTTCTAGTGGGAGCGCTTCAGGCGATTGGTGCCAGAAGCGGAGCAGCAAGGCTGCTAAATCCCTGTGGAATTTTGGGAACTTGGATTGCAGAAATAGCAGCGCTTGTACAGCGATCTCTAGCGCCAGCCCCGTGGAATGCGTATAAATAGGTCTGGTTTAAGTGGCAAGATCTGGTGGAACTGGCGGGAGGTGCGGAATTGAAGGACAAGGTGACAGGCATCTTGTTATGGTACTTACTCCGCTGTAAAAGTGAGGGGTGTTCCAAAGCCACAGTGTGTCGGCAGGTGGCGAATCTAGCTTTTATGTTTAAGCTGGCCGGGATGGTGGACCTGACAAAGGTGTTTGTTTTTAGGCGTGTGCTTGGTGGTATGTTTAAAGGTGAGGCAGTACGAGACAAAAGGCACCCCATCACATTTGCATTGTTGCTCTGTATTGGGTCCACGCTAGGAGACGTGTGTTCGGATCATTCCGAATCAGGGAACTGATATCGGCTAGCAGGCAGGGTGCCGGGGGGCATACAGTTCGTAGATGTCTGCCTATGCCATGAAAGTGTGGTGATTTGGCTCCGTCAGTCGAAAACGGACCAGGAGGGCAGAGGAAGAGACATTATACTGAACAAAGTGCGTTCCGAGTGCTGCCCCTTTGAGTGCGTTGATAAATATCTCAGGCAAAGGCCAGACTACCCAGGCACACTGCTAATTCACGAAAACAGCCTTGCTCTCTCCTGCTTCCAATTCTCACAGGTCCTGAAGGCCTGTCTGCCGCGCCTTGGGTTTGATTGGGCCAATTTCGGCACTCATTCATTCCTCACTGGGGCTGCCATGGTGGCAGCAGGCTTAGGGTTACCAGAAGAGGTGCTGAGGAGAATTGGGAGGTGGGAATGAAGACGTTACCCACGCCCGCTGTGTATTAATTGTTCGATATCTGTTACAGGCGCTAAGCAACAGCTCTGGGTTGTCGGCCACTCCTACATTTATTGGGCTCAGAGGTTCACAGCAGTTTCACCGGATGGCCTGCAACTGGGCGTTCCCGAAGATGTTATGCAAGTGCAGTGGGCGGGTAGACGTGGCCTGAGGTGGTTGCAAGTGAACGGGTTGGTTGACCAGTATGTACAGCGTATTTGTTAGTGCATCCTGGGGGGAAAATTTTTGGGGTGGTTCCTATAAAGCACTTAGTTAAGGAGATTAAGATGGATGTATCTAGCTGGAGGGAGAAATTCTCGGTTAGTATGGTTATTTGATTGGAGATCATTAGGAGAAGGGTGTGGCGCATCCCATTCGCCTTAAAAGGGGTTAACATTAAAGTAAATAAGCTTGTGAACACTTTTAACACTTTTGTCAGGAAGATGGGAAACCTGGCACTGTGCTATTCGGAGTTCGAGGATAAATGGTAGAATGGTTGGTTTGGGCCCGATGGAGTGCATTTAACTCAGATCAGACTCGAACTTATGATGTTAGAGTTTAGGGAGGACATTAAGTGGGCCAGAGTTTTGTTGTGGGGTATCGCAGCCCCATAAGGGGTCCTGTTGCTGCTCTGTGGCAGATGGGGGAGTTGCCCGGCTCAGTGGGTAAGAAAAGGGGTCGTGCACCTACCTCATGGGCATGGTACAGCAGTAAGTAGGTAGGCCTCCAGGGGCAAAAGGTTACTTCTGTTGATCGGGCTCCTCCCCTTCATTAGTAGTTATGCAAAATTGTTATGCAATAAAGCTGTGGCCCGTTGTTTTTCGCATATCATTGTCAGTCTTGTTATTTTAGTGTGCTATGTAAACATCAAGGGCCAATTGATCCTGCTGGGGTCATGGTGGACATGGAGGGCGGGCCAGGCTCTGTGGGGTAGCCGGTACTGTCCTATGACCCGGCGGAGCCTGGGTGCGCTTCCTCCGATGCTGCACTGATGTAGTGATGCAGGGGGCGGACGTAGGCGCGTCCCGCGCCATTTTCTTTTCACTCGGCGGCGATCAGCTTGGTATTTCCCACTCTCCCTCCCAGGATATTTAAGGGTTCGTTAGGTATTATTATGTTTGTATTGTTATTGTTCCTGTATGAAAAAAAAAGAAAGAAAAGGGAATTCAATGTAATTGGATAACTATATTTATTGTAAAGTATATTATTCTTAGTACGCTTTGTTAGTCTGTAGTATTATAACTTGAGTGTAATTTTGTATTCAAAAACTTTGCTTGTTGTTGGTCACTGTGGCAGATGGGAGAGTTGCTCAGTGGGTAAGAAAAGAGGTCATGCCCCTACCTCATGGGCGTGGTACGGCAGTGAGTAGGTGGGCCCCATGGACGTGGGTCCTGGGGCAAGAGGTTACTTCTGCTGAACGGGCTCCTACTCTTCATTTGTAATTATGTAAAATTGCTATTCAATAAAGCTATGGCCCCTTGTTTTTCCGATATTGTCAGTCTTGTTATTTTAGTGTGCTATGTAAACATCAAGTGCCAATGGATCTTGCTGGGGTCATGTCTTACATGCTCACATACTCACTGTCTTGGACACTCTTCTTTCCTTTTATGTCTTCAATGCTCTTGCATACTTTGTCTATATTGCACTCTGTGTGTCTGACAAACTCTCACACACTGACTTCCAGCTTCCATATTCGTTTTCCCTCATTCTCCATCGGCTCTTATCTGCCTACCCAATTTCGTCTCTATTTGACCTCACTTATCTCTATTGTGCCATATTTATCCTCCCCAAGCACTCTCTCCTACATTCCTCATTTGTCTTATGACTTTATCACTTCCCATCACTGACATATTTTCCCAGTAATATGTACTGTGTAAGATGCAGAAATAGCTTGAGGAAAAGTAAAGATGGATAAGGCTGTTGTTTGCTAGATTTTAAATAGAACATTGGGTGAGTCACAAGCCATTACCTGGCATTGAAGAGTTGTGTCTAGCTTCTAAGTGTTCTTCTAAGTGTGTGCCTCTCAAAATAAATATCTGCTGGGGCATGATGTCAAAATAATGCTACTATAGCTTGCTGAAGCTCTTTAGTTGCTAGGGTATGCATTGCCATGCCAACTACAAATACTACAACTACAAAACCAGTCCCTAGAAATCAGTCAGACAAGTTGGTGCCTTAAGGTATTAATCATGTAGTAAATAAATAATTATACAATATAATTGGTAAATAATATAAGTAATCTAGATGCACCCACAAGAATACTTTCCCCTCATTCAGAGAACAACTAGCCTTTCACCTCTGAGATCGTTACCACTCATACTATGTAGTCAGTAATTGTATAATTTCCTGTTATCACGAACAAACTCTAATCGAAAACTGTCTGTCAAAGTAAAAATCTATTTCAAATGCATGGATGAGATGGAACCCATCGATAAACAAATGTTATGCCTTTTATGGATAATGTATATGACACACCTTTAATCCTGTAAAACAGTGGTGGGCAACTCGGTCCTTTGAGGACCACCAACAGTCCAGATGTTCAATCTCTCTCTTTATTCCATTTCTCTCTCCTGCAGCATACTGGAGTTGCTTGGTGTAATTCTGATTGTTTGACCAGCCCTCATGCAGAGAGATATTGAAATCCCGGACTGTGGGCCCTAATAGTAGATATCGCAAACATAGTGAATCATTATAGCACTTACCTATTGATTCTTACATCACAGGTGCATTATAATGGTTGATATTGCAACGCCTGGTCACTATATAAGTAGTTTAGTTAGGAGAGCAAAGTCATTTATATTAGTGACTGAGAAAATAATAAGTAACATTTTAAACAGTGGTCCTTTAAAGCATTGTCTAATTAACATATATATTACATTATAAAATGGAGAATGAAGTGTAATAAGGAGTGATAGATATACCATATTGGTCCGAATATAAGCCGCACCTTTTTTCCGATTTTTGAGCTTGCGAGTTAAGGGTGCAGCTTATATTCGCGACCGTCAAAAAATCATTGCCGATTTGCGAACTTTGCTTGTACCGTGTGCGGCTTCTATTTGCGAATGCAAAATTACTGCCGATTTGCAAGATTGCGAGTTAAGGGTGCCGATGTTCGTGCTTTAGTCTGCGGTATTGAATAGCGATTTACGGTTTTACTGATTGTAACATCCTGTAAAGCCTGTAACCTGCAAAAAAAAGCCTGTTTCTTGCAATGGCAGATCCCTTTGAGAGTCTTTTTCTCTGCAATTTTACGGGTGCAGCTTATATTTGAGTACTATCTTTTTTCTATTTTTTCCCCTTGAACTTTACGGGTGCGGCTTATACGCGGGTGCGGCTTATATTCGGACCAATACGGTAAAATTGTCTCATAGCATTAACAGTTTATTGTAAAATCTACACAGTATTAGAGGATCAGAATGAAGATATGGAAGTAAGTCTGCCTTTGGTATCAACACCTCATCAAGTAAAGGACTTGAAGAGATGTAGCATTACAAATTGAAAGGTACTTGTTATGATATAAGATTGGGAAAATGCAACAAATAGTAATAAATATGCCATATACAGGTCAAGTCACACTATTATGTCCACCGCCTACTTTCGGACCAAGGGTAGCAGTATTTCTGAAACACCGCAGTTTGTGAACTGTTCGCATGCTGCTGTGGTTAAAATGCCCCGTGACTGGACAAACTGCACCATTGCTAATACACAGCGTTGAAACTGAGGAGCGCCATGCGCCATTGATGTCAGAGGTGAACGTCAGCTGCAAAAGGTGTGTGGCCAACACGCTACAGTTAGGCAAATCATCATTTAAACGAACCAGAGGGCTACCGGACCTATGTCTGAAACAACAGCACAGCGAACCACCTTGCATATGGGGCTCTGAAGCAAAAGGCTGGTCACTGCACCCATGCTTATGAGGGTTTATCTTTAGAAACAACTTCAATTTGCACAACAGTACCGAAATTGTGCCTCTTCTGATTGGTAAAAGGTTGCCTTCTCTGAGGAGTCACATTTTATTTTCCATCGATTGGACGTATGTTGGTGTGTAAGGCTCGAAACATCTGAGAACAAACACTCTGCAACCATTGTTGAAAGAACACAAGCTGGTGGCTGCAGCATTACGGTCTGGGAAATGTTTTCTTACAATTGCCTTGGCCACTCATAATTCTGGAAGGCACTCTCAACAGACTTGGTTATCTCTCCATTCTTGCAGATCATGTTGAGTTTCTTCCCTGGAGTGGATGGGGTCTTCCAGCAGGACAATGCAACATGTCATAAGGCCAGAATTGTCCAGGTGGTTGGAGGAGCACAATGAGGACTTCCAAGTACTTCCCTGGCCTCCAAATTCCCCAGACTTGTACCCCATTGAGCACCCGGGGGTCCAACTTGATTGCCATGTTCGCTGTATGGATCCTCAACCATGCACTCTTGAGCAGCTGTCGGATGCACTGCTGTCTGCATGGTTCCAGATACCCCTGCCAACCTACCAGCATCTTATTGACTCACTACCATACAGTCTAGCTGCTGTCCACACTCCACACAGCAGTTATTCGAGAGATTAGCTGGTGGTCATAATAATGTGACTCAACTGTGTATTCATTTGTAAACACCTTCTATAGATGTTAACTTTGCCTCAGTAATAAGTCCCTCTCTATCCCTCTCTTCACCTCCCTCCCTTTCTCCCTGCCTCTCTCCCTCTCGCTGCCTCCCTCCCTCTCTTTCTGCCTCCCTCCCTATCACTCTCTCTGCCTCCCTCGCTCACTCTCATTCCCTCACTCCTTCCTATCTCTGCCCACATCCCTCTGTCTGCCTCCTTTATCTTTCTCCCTCTCTCTGCCTCACTCCCTCCCACTTTTTCTGCCTCCCTCCCTCTCTCTCCCTCCTTCCCTCCTCTCTCTCCTCTCTCTCTCTCCCTCCATCCCTCTCTCCCTACCGCCTCTCCCCTTCCCTCCTTTCTCTCCCCTCCCTCTCTCTGCCTCCCTGTCTCCCTCCCTCATCTCTCTCCTTTCCTCTCTGCCTATCTCCCTCTGTCTGCATCAATCCTCTCTCTACCTCCCTCCTCTCTCTCCCTTTTCTGCCTGCCTCCCACCCTCCCTCTCCGTTTCTCCTCTCTCTCTGCCTTCCTCCCTCACTTTCTGTCCCTCTCTCTCTTGCTCTCTGCCTTCTTCCCTCTCTGCCTCTCTGTCTCCCCCTCCATCTTTTCCTGTCTCCATGTCTCTATCTATCTTCCCCTCCCTTATCTCTCTCTAAACCCCTTCACTCTCCCCTATCCCCCTATCTTTCATTCACTCTCCTTCTCTTCCTCTCTCTCTCTCTCTCTCTCTTTTTCTCTCCCTCTCTTTCTCTCCCTTTCTCTCTCTTTCTCTCCAACTCCCTCAACCCCTTGACTCTCCCTCTCCCCCTTGTCTCCCCTCTCTCCAACTTTATACCTATTCCTCTATTCCCCACTACCCTTTCCCCCGTGGCCTCTCCCCCACGTTGCCTCCCTCGCCTCTCCCTCTCCTCCCATGTCTACCCCTTGCCTCGCTCTCTCTTCCATGTCTCTCCTTCTCCCCCTTGCCTCTCCCTATTCCCCATGTCTTCCCCCTTACCTCTCCCCCATGTAGCCTCTCCCTCTAACCCATGTGTCCCTCCCCATGTCTACCCCTTGCCTCTCTCTCACCATCTCCCCAATGACTTCCCCTTTCCTTTCCCCTTGCCCCTCCCCATGTCTCACCCTCTCCTCGTATCCCTCTTGCCTTTCTCTCCCCATGTCTCCCCCATGTCTCCCCCTTGCCTCTCTCTCCCCCATGTCTCCCCCTCTCTCTCCATATCTCTCCCCCTTCGCCCTTGCCAACCTCTCCGTCTTAGCTCTCTCTCTCCCCTTTCCCTTACCACATGTCTCCTTTATCTCCTTCCATGTCTCTCCGTCTCTCCCCTTGCCTCTCTCTCTCCCCTTGCCTCTCCCCCATGTTGCCCCCTTGTCTCTCCCTATCTTCCATGTCTCCCCCTTGCCACTATCTCCCCCCTTGCCTCTGCCCATGTCTCCCCATCTCCCCGGGTCTCCCTCTTGACTCTCTCTCCCTCTCCCCATATCTCTCCCTCTCTCTCCCCCCTAACCCCTTGCCTCGCTCCCTCCCTCTTGCCTCTATCTCTCCCCCCTTTGCCTCTATCTCTCCCCCTTTCCTCTCCCTCTCCCCCCTTTGCCTCTCTCTCACCCTTTCCTCTCCCTCTCCCAATGTCTCCCCTCTTACCTCTCCCCCATGTCTTCCCCTTGCTTCTCTCTACCTCCATGTCTCTCCCTCTCCCCATCTATCCCCCCTACATCTTCCCTTGCCTCTATCACCCTCCATGTCTCTCCCTCTTTCCCTTTGCCTCTCTCCCCCATGTTTCTCTCCCTCCATGTCTCCCCCTTGCCTCTCTCTGCCTCCATGCTCTCCCTTTTTCCTCTTGCCTTTCTCCTCCATGCCTCTCCCTCCATGTCTCCCCCTCTCCCCCATGTCTCTCCCTCTCCCTCCATGTTTCCCCCTTGCTTCTCCCTCCATGTCTCTCCCTCTTCCCATCTCTCCACCTCTTCCCCCACATCTCTGCTTGCATCTGTATCTATCCATGGCTTTCCCTCTTTCCCCTTGCCTTTCTCCCCATGTTTCTCTCCCTCCATTTATCCCCCTTGCCTCTCTCTCCCTCCATGCTCTCCCTCTTTCCCATTACCTCTCTCCCCATGTCTCCCCCTCTTCCTCCATGTCTCCCCCTGCCTCTCTCTCTCCCTCTATGTATCTCCTTCTTTCTCTCACCTCTCTCCCCCATGCCTCCCTCTCTCCCTTGCCTCTGACCTCCTGCTCCATGCTGCCGGTCTGCTGGCTCTTTCCTCTGTTGGCTCCTCTCTTGGCTCTCTCTCTCTCTCTCTCTCCCTCCCTCCCTTCCTCCTTTCTCTTTATGCGTACATCCCTCTGTCTGCTTTCCTCCTTTTTCTCCTTCTCTCTGCCTCCCTCCCTCTCTCTCTCCATCTCTCTGCCTCCCTCGCTCTCTTCTCCATCTCTTTCTGACTCCTACCTCTCTCTCTCTCCCTCTATCTGCCTCCCTCTCTTCTCCTTCTCTCTCTGACTCCCTCCCACTCTATCTTTCCCTCTCTCTGCCTCCCTCCCTCTCTCTCTCTCTCTCTCTCTCTCCATCCCTCTATGTATGGATAAGCTTTTGCTTGTTTTGACCTCCTTTAATTTGTTAAACATATGACGTATGTTCAGTTAGAAAATATATTGGGCTTTATCATCACTTATATTAATTGTAGTGTGTAGTGTGTCCTACATTTAAACATATATAATATTAGGTATTTAATCATAATGCTATTATAATATTTTTCCTATTATTTTCTTATTGTCTTATTGAAATCTGTTCTGGTTAAACTTTCCAGATGGTTTTGCCTTCACTCTTTCATATTGTGTCTAGTTGTTCTTTATTTTTAGATACTTGTATTGTGAGTCAACTAGTATCAGTTTTACAGAGCTAATACATTATGCATGTTTTGTAACTACTCTACTAAGAAAGATACAACGAGACAGATATCTCCTCTTACACCATAGGTTAGGTTACAGAGACAATGCATAGAAAGAAATATACTCAACAGAATCAATAACTACACTTACAGATGTTTCAAGACAGCATAAGACTGAAAAGGTCAGTTTGTTCCAATGAATGCAGGAGAAGATTTCAAGAAACGCTATTTTCAAATTTATAATACATTATTGTTGTTCAGTCCTTCAGTTGTGTCTGACTCTCATCGACCATATGGATGCAGCATTTGTGTCTGGTTTTGCTCATCCATATAGTTTTCTTGGCAAAGATACTGGAGTGGGTTGCCAGTTCATTCTCCAATGGACCATGATTTGTCTGATCTCTCTGCTATGACCTGGCCATCTTGGATGACCCTACATGGTATAGGTCACAGCTTCAGTGAGGTAAACCAGCCCCTTTACCACAACAAGGTATGGATCTAGAAGGGATATAATTCTTTATTACAACTAATTTTGCTGGCTGCTAGCTATAAGGAGAAAGAGGGACTGTGAAAATGACATTGCACAATGCACATTTCACAAAATGGTGCTTTGATTATTATATATAGTACACTCTACAGTCAAAAATATACAAATGCCATCTGATCTATCTATTTATATGTTTTGTATAATTAACTTAATACCAATTTCATAGAACAGAAAATACAATAGTATGGGTTCATAAGAACACAGTACCATAATAAAAAATACACAAGTGAAACATTATTTTTAAAAAGTGCAAACATCCTGAAGAAAAAGGAGTCATCCTAGACTCAAAAAGTCTATAACCTTGAAGGACTGTGCAATCAAAACCTGTGATGCATGACTGCAGTAGTTATGGATAAATGTAAGTTATAATGTCCCAATTAGCATCACTGTGAGATCTCAATGTACACGTCTTCTTGCTGAGCAATCAGTGAATCAGTGCCACTCTCTCACAGGTGTTGTAGAAAAAAATACATACTCACAAACCACGATTTTACTCCGAAACCCAGTCATGATACCAAAACACAGAGGCCTCTGATTATTTTCTTATTATCAGATTTTATTTAGACAAAAACATGGGTCAGCAACAAAAACATACAAAATGGCTGATGCTGACTGGGCACAAATATAAACAAAAATAGCTTTTATAGTGTTTACATAAAGAACATGGTATAACCCATTACTCATGGTACAATCCATTGCTTAAGCCAATAAGGTATTATTTATATTAGGTGATCCAACAAAATAAGATGCATGCAGTTTGCACATTCTAAATGATATCTAGCATGTCACTGTATGCGCATAAAAACTCTTACTTGTTATATTTTGCGCATAGGTTAAGTGTTGGCCTTATAGGCTTACTGAAATACATATTTGTTTAGGCTAAATAATTGTTGACTGTCTTCAGAAGATATTTTTATTATGGGAAGAAGGACGTTTATACTTGAATTTATATACAATGAATTTAAGCAAAATGTATTATTAACTGTTTCATACCTCACTGCCTATATTGGAAAAAAAATACTGGTTCAGAGCTAAAATTCGCAAGTGCTACAAAAAGTGATAAATGATATACATATATATATATATATATATATATATATATATATATATATATATATACACAAAAAATTTAAGGATATTTGTATTCTCCACAACACAAAATAACACTACAACTTGTATGCTGTTTTTACATAGAGAGCAGCATTGGGATGCATCCCATATCTACCCTTCAAGTGTTATTCTGTGTATATGCATAGAATTTAAGGTCTATATTTTCTGTAAACTAGTCCATTTCCCTGGGTTACAGCTGACCCCAAATCTCACAGCTATACGAAAGCGCTGGTATGATAATACTGTGAAGTACATAAAGCAGCAGTTGTACTTGGAATCTGACTAGTAGCTTCCTGATTGAATGAAATGTCTGTACAAAATCTTGCTGGCCAGTTTATATATTTGTGGCTTACAATTTTCTTGCCGTCTTTTTTTGACGGGCAAGTCGTAGTACTTCATATCTTTGATAGTTTTGCTAGTAAGGGTCTTGTGAAGCAATTGACTGGACTGTGAGAGTATTTTATTGAGTACTTGTTATAAAATTCACATAACCTTTCTGGGTATGAGATTTAGAAGCCTGCTAAAGTCAGTCTCAAAGTTTTCAAACATATATATTTATTTCATTGTAAACTAGTCCTTTAAAGGATTTTTGAAAATGCTGTGGAGTGATTGTATAATTTTCTTATACTGCAAGCAATCATGAAAGCAGGTCCCTCATCTCCTCCTGTACTACTGCCTATGTACAGTGGGGGGAAAGTATTTGATCCCCTGCTGATTTTGAACGTTTGTCCACTGACAAAGAAATGATCAGTCCCTAATTTTAATGGTAGGTGTATTTTAACAGTGAGACAGAATAACAAAAAAAAAAAAAAACAAGAAAAGTGCATGTGAAAAAAGTTATAAATTGGTTTGCAGGTCAATGAGGGAAATAAGTATTTGACCCCTTCGAATTAGTACTTGGTTGCAAAACCCTTGTTGGCAATCACAGATGTCAGACGTTTCTTGTAGTTGGCCACCAGGTTTACACACATCTCAGGAGGGATTTTTTCCCACTCCTCTTTGTAGATCCTCTCCAAGTCATTAAGGTTTCTAGGCTGATGTTTGGCAACTCGAACCTTCAGCTCCCTCCACAGATTTTCCATGGGATTAAGGTCTGGAGACTGGCTAGGCCGCTACAGGACCTTAATGTGCTTCTTCTTGAGCCACTCCTTTGTTGCCTTGGCTGTGTGTTTTGGGTGATTGTTATGCTGGGATTCCCATCCGCAACCCATTTTCAATGCCCTGGCCGAGGGAAGGAGGTTCGCATGAACCTAGAGTTGCCGGCCCCGTCCATCGTCCCTTTGATGTGGTGCAGTTGTCCTGTCCCCTTAGCAGAAAAACACCCCCAAAGCATAATGTTTCCACCTCCATGTTTGACGGTGGGGATGGTGTTCTCGGGGTCAAAGGCAGCATTCAGTTGAGTTGATGCCAAAGAGCTCAATTTTGGTCTCATCTGACCTCCAACACTTTTACCCAGTTCTCCTCTGAATCATTCAGATGTTCATTGGCATACTTCAGATGGGCCTGTACCTGTGCTTTCTTGAGCAGGGGGATCTTGAGGGCACTGTAGGATTTCAGTGCTTCACGGCGGAGTGTGTTACCAATTGTTTTCTTGGTGACTATGGTCCCAGCTGCCTTGAGATCATTAACAAGATCCTCCTGTGTGGTTCTCACCATTCTCATTATCACTGCAACTCCACGAGGTGAGATCTGGCATGGAGCATTAGACCGAGGGAGACTGGCAGTTATTTTGTGTTTCTTCCATTTGCAAATAATTGCACCAACTGTTGTTATCTTCTCACCAAGCTGCTTGGCGATGGTCTTGTGGCCCATTCAAGCCTTGTGTAGGTCTACAATCTTGTCCCTGACATCCTTGGACACCTCTTTGGTCTTGGCCATGGTGGAGAGTTTGGAATCTGATTGTTAGCCTGCTTTTGTGTGCAGGTGTCTTTTATACAGGTAACGAGCTGAGATTAGGAGCATCCCCTTTAAGAGAGTGCTCCTAATCTCAGCTTGTTACCCATATAAAAGACACCCGGGAACCAGAAATCTTGCTGATTGATAGGGGATCAAATACCTCTTTCCC